>CM053622.1:820615121-820636949 GCA_028646595.1 Phalanger gymnotis
CGCCTCAATGACCAGAGACCATTGGTTCCCAAGCTGGCCCCTCCTAAGTCACCAATCCACACCCACACAGGTTTCACACCTGACAGGGCCCTGGGCCTGGGGCTTAGCACCTAACAGCTGAAAGTACTTCCACTCCAAAGAAACAAAAGCCGTGCTAATGAGACAATTTTGCTTAACAACACACCAGATCATTTGTTAAAAAGGAAAAAACTGCCCAAAAACAAGTTACTTATGCTTGAACCTGATAAGGTTATTTCCTGACTTTACTACGTCCATTCACAATTAGAGCAAATACTGAACCCTCTGGATGGGTGTCACTACTCAAATTCACACAATTTGAAGTGATATTTATGTAAAATACGGTAATTTATTACAGTTTAATGGAAATATGCCATGCGACAGTCTGGCTGTATATTTAGGAATGGACCATTGTCACAAAATGCACGTGACCTAGCTCATGACACTCAGGCTGACTCCCTAATCACGTGCCTGGCTACGTCTCACACATGTATCCGTATGTCCACATCTACATAGATATACACAAATATGTGTGTGCATATAATGTGGGTACATATGGATAGTGGGGTCTAGGAGTAGGTATGAGTTACAAGTGAGATATAAAAAATATATACTCATAGATCCCCAAATATAACGGGAGTCATAGTACTGATGGATATGATATAACATGAAATACCCACGGGTCAATGTAACACAACTTGCATATCATACTCAAATGGAACATTTCGATTGATACCTACTACCCTCTAACTTGGCTTGCTCACTCTGACCTGCACTCATTCTGGCAGCTGTTCTGTTTCCAGAGATAGATCACCACCACACGGTTTCATGGAGGAGAAATGCACTTCTATTCACCATACAAGCTCTCCAGACTCCATCCTGGTGTCCTTTAATTAGCCATTCACCATAACAATGTTTAGATCTTAAACGTAGCCATTATTTAACCAGATGACATAAAAATATCATAGTTACCAATATATATTAAAGTCAATGCACGAATAACAAAAATGCATTGTAATACATTTATAAACCCGAATATTCTCCAACAAATGCATAGAACATTTATGGTAAAGAGCAGACACACACTGACAGGATGTCGTGAGGCAAACGCATGAGACGAGGGAACTCATTTGTTCTGGGAACCTCGCAACTCAGGACTGCATGCTTTGACATAGGTCCTTTCAGGAACGCAAGCACCACAAGAAACTGATTCTTTGTTCAGGGCTCAGCGGAGGATCTCCATCACACTTCAGCTGGGCAAATCCCCTTCTCTGAGATAGCCAGATACAGAATTTACAATTTCAACTTACTTATGAACTCTGAAAGTGTTATCTAATGTGAATGGCAATTCCTTTTAAGCCAGAGAATTGACTTCAATGCCAAACAGTATTTTTATTTGATCTTGGAGATAACAGGAAGCTCCTAAAGTTTACTGAGCGAAGGTTGGTAAGGAAGACATGGTCAAATCTGTGCTTTAGGAAGATTACTTTAGGAGCTGAGTGGAAACTGGATCAGAATAAGGAGAATTGAGGCAGGGAGAGCCTTTAGAAGGCTATTTCAATAGTCCAGGAGAAAGGGTGTGAGGAGCTGAACAAAGATGGTGGCTGTATATGTAGAGAGGACACACATAAGAGACATTGGATATGTGAGCATCATTCAGACATGTGAGCTGAGTGAGACTGAAGAGTCAAGAATAATATGGAGGATCCAAGGATGAGACCCTGGGCAAATGGAAGGATAGTATTGACTTTGGCATTAATAGGGAAGTTTAGAGACAGCAAGGTCTGGAAGTGAAAGATAAAAGAGTGCTGTTTAAGACATGACAGGTATGAGTTACCTCTGAGAAATCGAGCTCAAGATGAACAAAAAGAAGTTAATGTTATGAGACAGAAGTACGAGGGAGAGTAGGGCTAAATATAGAGGTCTAGCAATTATCTGCATAAAGATGATGACTGAACTGATGGACATTGATACTATGACCAAGTGAGCTACAATACAGTGAAAAGTTGCTGGTGGTTTGCAGGGCATGGCCACACCTGTGTGTGCTTTCTATCAGTACCTTTAATGGCCATCATGAGCAAAGCCAATCTTTCAAAGATAATGGGTGCACTTGCACACATACGCATGCACGCACTCACGCACACACACGCACACACACACATATGTCTGCAGGCACTTACTGATAATGCTTACAAAGCTTCTGAGGAGACTCAGCTCCTGCGAAACTGGTCACTTTAATGGAGAAGGGGGCAGGGAACCCTCCAATCACCAGGTCCCCATCTCTGTAGACTTCGGGGCTGATATACTGGTGACAAAGAAGTGTTTCTGTCTTTCCCACAGACATAGGCAGGTGGAGGAACAGTAACAAGTAAAGTGGAAACCACAACAGTGCAGTGCATCTGAGTAAAAACCAAAGCCCAGAGTCTATGAGGAGCCAAAGAGTGGATAAGGCCTGAGGAAAGGAAGCTGCTTCACTCAGATGCCAAATGGAAAAGCCCCCAGTAGTAGATGCCCAGGCCGAAGCCAGTTCCTACCATCGAAAGAAACACAACAGAGCATAAGTCAGGTCCATAAGCAGGAAAAGGGCAAAGCTGGAGTAATATGGGGAATATTTATGAGACACTGCATCAGACAGAATTCTGTGTCCTTATTGCCCTGGAGGAGCAAGAACCCAGATCCCTCCTTTGTTCAGTCTCCAGCCCAGGGAGACTGGCCTCCATCACTGAGCACTTACAGACTCTAGGGACCATGCCTGCCTGAGGGCCCTGCACCTGAGACCTTGGGTCCTGGTGAAAAACATGTTTGGGCATTGCTGTCCCAATTGTCATCAAGGCCTCAAGGAAAAGATGAGGCTTTGAGTCTCATTAGCACCTCCTGACACTGGGGGTGACCTGAGGGTCTCTGTCTCTCATAAACATCCCTGCAGCGAGCCTGTTTCTAACGAGAGTTACATCAGGTGGGAGATTCTGTGAAGTGATAATGGCAGAAAGTACATGAATGCCAGCTGGGCTCCAATCACTTAAGCATGGGACAGTCACATCATCACAGCTGAGAACACCATGAATGGGGCAGCACAGGAACTCTGATGTTCAAATAACACATCCTGTGCTAGACTGTGGTTGCCACAAAAGTCTGTTTTCCTATCCCACTCTCAGAATTATACCCAGGTACAGTTAGAGGCACCTTGATGGAATGGTTAGAGCACAGGATTTAGAAGAGGAAGACCAGAGTTCAAATCCTATTTATGATCTTTAATAGCTGTGTGACCATGGGCAAGTCATTCAACCTGTCTGGGTCTCAATTTGCTCATCCATTAAATAACAGGATTAGACTTGATGACCTCTGATGTTCAACTATAACCCTATGATCCTATTTCCAACTAGTCCCCACCTAAGTATGACCAATCAGATGATTCCTGGTGATAGATGCTTTCTCCTGAAATAAGTATTAGCTTAGCACACGTAGAAGGGACACAAACTTTTCTCTTGATTTAATGGCCTCTACTGAGCTCTGTACCTTTTATTGTGGAAAGTTAAAAGGAAATGTGGATAAAAGATAAATATTCACAAATAATGCATATAGAAAACCATCAATGGCTCTCCATTGCTTACTTTAAATTTCTCACTCTAGCTGTTATATTCCTCATATTCTGGCTTTAACCTGCCTTACTGGCTTTCCTCACATGATAAATCTTCATTTTGCCTTCTTACCTATCAATATGCTTGCTTGCAGTAACTGCCTTCCTTGGAATGTATATTACCTCTCCAATAAGATAATCTTCACCAAGGGAAATCTGATCTTTCTTTAAATGCCTTACTCATCCATGAATCATTACATACCACCTTCATGACAAAATTATTTCTTCTTGGTCAAATGTTTCAAATTATTTGTAATTAAGTTCTATCAAAATGTATACTAGAATTTATATATGAATTGTGCCAAGCACGGTGCTAAGGGCTGGGGATAGAGAGGCAAAAGACAGTTCCTGCCCTTGAAGAGTTTACAATTTAATGACAAACAAAACTTATAAACAACTATTTATAAACATACTGTATACAGGATAAATAGGAAAAAATCATTAGAAGGTAAGCACAAGAATTCAGAGGGGTTGGGAAAGGCCTTGTAGAAGATGGAATTTAAATTGAGATTTAATGGAAAACAAAGAAGCTAATAGGTAGAGATGAAGAGGGAGAGCATTCCAGGCATGAGGGAACAGCCAGGGAATGCTGTTATGTGAATGAAAATGGCAAGCTCTTTTCCATCCATTAATAGGCCCATGTGACCTCCTTCTAGCTTGGGTCACATGGAACCTGTGGTGGGAGGAGTTTGCTGAATGAGTGGAGCAGGAAGTTAAAGCAGTGAAAGCTGACAGAGACAGAGAGTGGGAGTAGTAGCTTGGAGAGAGAGAGAGAGAGAGAGAGAGAGAGAGAGAGAGAGAGAGAGAGAGAGAGTGGCTAGCGTGAGAAAGAGGGTGATTTTTGCTTAAGGGAGTCTGTCTGTGGGAAGGCCCAAGGGAGGGAAGTCTTGGGGATGGTGGTGCCCCCTGCATTGACAATGTGTATAGATTTCTTTGTTGCTACTATGGATTTGGCTTTCTGGTGTTGGAATAAATGTTTTGGTTCTGTTTTCCATGAACAGAATCTGCCATATCTTGTGATTTAAATCTTGGAATTCATCTGCAAATTCATAGCAGCCACTGTGGGTATCGCATTGGTGCTATAAATGCCCAGTTGAAAGTGGAGTGTCTTCTTCATAGAACAGCCAAGACACCAGTGTCACTGGGCTGAAGAGTACATGTTGGGAAGTAAAGTGTAAGAAGACTGGAAAGTTACCAGGGGGCTGAGTTATGAAGGTTACGAAATTTTAATGCCAAAAAGAGGAATTCCTATTTGATCTTGGAGGTGATAGGGAGCCACTGGAGTTTAATGAGCAGGGGAGTGACATGCTAGACCTGCACTATTGGAAAATCACTTTGGTGGCTCTAATGGGAAAGGATTTGAGGCCAGTGGGAAGAGACCCACCAGAAGACTATTCAAATAGTCCAGGTGTGAGGTGATGAAGGCCTGCACCAGGATAGGAAAGTGTCAAAGGAAAGAAGGGATGCATTCCAGAGATGGTGGGAATGGGAAATCAACAGACCTTGGTAACAGGTTGGATATGGGCAGTGAGAGACAGTAGGGAGTCAAAGATGACATCTATGCTGCAAGCCGGAGGTATTGTGGGACAATGTTGCCTTCAACCAAAACTAGGCAGCTTGGAGGGAAAGAGGGCATGGAAGAAAAGATAATGAATTCAGTTTTGAACACATTAAATTTATTATGTCCAGTTCAAGATGTCTACTAGAGAGAATACACAGGAGCTGCTGAGATCACCAAGCGAAATACTATAGAAGAGAAGAAGGCCCCAGAGAGAGCCCTATGAGGAACCCATTAAATATGGATGATCATGACCTGGAAGATACAGAAAAGGAGACAAAGATACAGTCAGATAAGCAGGAGAACCAAAAGAGCTGTGACCTGAAAACCTAGGGAAAAGAAAGCATCAAGGAGCAGAGTGTGATCAATAGTGTCAGAAGCTGAAAAGAGGCAAAGAAGGATGAAGACTGAGAAAAGGCCACTGCAGTTGGCAATTAATGATTGATAGTAACTCTGGAGAAAGTACTTTTTATTGGATGATGAGATCAGAAGACAGACTGTAGAGAGATAAGAAGTGAGAGGAAAGGAAGTAGAGGCACCTGTTGTAGACAGCCTTCTCCCTCTAAAGCCTCTCTACCTCCTACTTTCCCTATTACTGTAAGTGGTAACACCATCCCCCCAGTCCCCTAGGTTCACATTCTAGGAGTCACCTTGGACTCTTCATTACCTCTCATATCCATATCCACACATCTAATCCACTGCCAAGGGCTGTTGACTTCATCTTTGTAACACCTCTTGATTAAGACCCCTTCTGTCCCCCGACATTGAAACCACTCTAGTGCAGACTCTGATTGCCTTATGCCTGGACAAATGCAATAGCTTGCTAGTGGGTATGCATGCCACAAGTGTTTCTCCACTCCAACCCATCCTCCATTCAGCCTCCATGATTGAATAGTAAATCTCTTTGTATTCAAAAACCTTCATAACTTAGCCCTCTCCTACCTTTCCATTCTTCTTACATCTTACTCCCCAACACATACTTCTCTGTGCAGTGACAATGGCCCCCTACATCTTCCATGAATAATATCCTCCATTTCCAGACTTTGGTCACTTTCTCTGGCTGTTCCCCAGGCCTGGAATGCTCCCCTTCCTCATCTCTGCTAACTTCCTCGGATTCTTCTGGAAGCCAGAGGAAGTTGTCAAGTCCCAACTAAAATTCCATCTTTTATTTCCTACTTACCCTGTATATATTTTGATTGTACATGTATTTTTGCTTGCTGTCTCAGACTGCGAGATCCTTGAGAGCAGGGACTGCCTTTTGCCCCTTCCTGAATCCTCAACATTTAGCATAGTGCCTGGAACCTACTACATACTTAACAAATGTTTATTGACTGGCTGACTTTATTCCCAAGGAATTTAGTCACAAAAGGCAAGAAAGAAATAGGAAGGTAGTGGAGATGGAAGTATCAAGTGAGATTCTTTTCAGGAGGATAACATAGGTATGATTGTAGGCAGGAAGGAAACAGCCAGTAGACTGAGAAAGATGAAGTGAACAGAGGGATTGTAGAGGAGGCAATCTGCTGGAGAAACATGGGATGGAATAAGATCACTTGGGTTTATAGAAGGGTTGGCTGTGGCAAAGAGAAGGGTCACCTCAATGGCCACCTTCAGAGGGGTGTATTGGTAATTAAGGTGGGCTTTTAGCACTTACTCAATCGAGTGCCCTTGAAGAGCTTGGCCTTTGTTCCCTTAACTAAATTAGGAGTCCTTGATGACCTCCTTGCCTCAAGGGAAAGCCTAGTTTACATGGGTTTCAGTGACATGTTTGTGACATCAGAGGCTTTTAGACCATGTGGGTTTAAGTTGCATTTTTGTGACGTTTTTAGGTCATACTTTGACCCTGAACGAGATACAGAAACCCAGGTGTTGGCATTCTCCCTTGGGGCTCTGAGCCACAGGAGGAGTGGTGCATGACTCTGGGCCAGCCATTGTTAAGTGCTTCCCAGCTCATGGACCCAGATGTTGATGCGTTTTGGTAACTATGAATTGTGATTTGGTCTGTTTCTAATGTGTTTGTAATTTGTTTGTATTTACTCTGAAGTTCAGGATGCTGGCTTTTCCTCCTGAACTAAGCACATGATATTTGTATGTTGGATTAAAGTAAGATTGTTAACCCCTTAACATTACTTTCCTTAGTAAAGCAGATCAAAAGAACCTGTGCTGGTAGCTCTTGTTGCTTGTCTCGTTGGGTCTTACACCCCACAACAGATGCTAGCTTAATTGTTGCTATGAGGGGTGAAGAGATAGTGACAGAAAATACTTGGTCAATATGAGATAAGGATGAAAGAAATGGAGGGTGCTCCTGGGGAATGGCTACAATTCATTCAGAAAAAAAAAAACTAGTCTAGCTTCTTGTTGAGAGGTGGAATGGGGGAGAACCATAAGAAGTTTGAGCAAGATGAAAAGGTTTTGAAGAACCACCATGGAGAGTGGGATAGGGAGTGAACTGGGGAGGTTCACTAGGAAGACCAAGCAACAGTGGGGGCCCAGTTGAGATTGTGTAACATAAATTTGTAGTGAACCAAGACAACAGTTCCAAGATTTTCTCCACCTTCATTCAGCAGCATGTGTGTAGGTATGAAGGCAATTAATGGGAGGGATCCAGGGCTAAAACTTGGCTAGGTAAAATCAGCCAAATGATAAAGAGGCAAGGACCTTAAGAGAACAAGTTAGTGCAGAGGCAAAGTGGCTCCCCAAGGGATTAAGATGAGAAGCAGTGTAAAGTGTGCTAATACAGGAGTGATAGCCTGGGAGAGGAATGATTAGTCAGGGATTTAGAGAACATGGTGTAGGCAAAGAGTAAGGCTTGGTAAGGAAAGGTAGAGGGAAAGGTGAAAAAGCAATAGAGTGTAATCCTAGAGGGAGATTTCAAACCTTGAACATGGAGGTGGTACACTTGTGAATGATGGCAAGATCACAGTTATGAGCATTTTTGTGTGTGGCTAAGATCAGATGGAGGGCTGTGCTTCAATTGTTCCGTCATGTCCAACTCTTCACAACTCCAGACTTTAAAACACCAGGCATTTCTATCTTCTACTCTCTAAGACTGTCAAAGCTCATATTCACTGCTTCCATGACACCATCCATCTAATTCTCTGCATCCCCTTTCCTTTTTATCTTCAATCTTTACCAACATCAGGGTCTTCTCCCATTTTCTCATTACGTGGCCAAAGTATTTAAGCTTCAGATTCTGTATTTGTCTTTCCACTGAAAAGTCTGGATTAATTTAAGTATTGATTTATTTATTCTCCTTGTAGTCTGAGACTTTCAAAAGTCTTCTCCAGCACAATTCAAAAGCATCAATTCTGTGGCACTCAGCTTTCTGTATAGTCTAACTCTGACAACCATACATTACTACTAGAAAACTCGAAGCTTTGACTACATGGGCTTTTGTTCACGAGGTGATGTCTCTGCTTTATAGTATGCTATCCAGATTTGCCATAGTTTTCCTTCTGAGGAGTGTCTTTTAATTTTATTGCTATAATTAGCATCTGTAATGATCTTTGAGTGCAAGAATATAAAATCTAACACTGCTCACATTTCTTCTCCCTCTATTTGCCAGAACATGATAACACTAGTTGTCAAGCTTTTAGGGTTTTTGCTGTTGCTGTTAATAAGCTTTGGATGGAGTATGTCATGGGAAATGATTAAGTGAAGAAATTAGTCCCCTAGTATGGGGCAGGAGTTGGAGAAGATTGCAAACCAGAAACTGAACTTATTGAAGAAGGGGAGTGTTCTCAAGAGTTTGTAGACAACAACTACCAGGAGTTTGATTGGGTGGTAGATTAGGATTGTGTAAATCTCAAAAGAGAAGTTACTGAGTGATGGTGATAGAGGAAGAGTCTGGAAGTGTTACTGGGGAGCAAGAGGCATTCCAACTACCCTAATTTCAGCAGTGAGCTAAGGGGAATAAGTGAGGGTGTAGCCAATACTGGAAAAGGTGGCCAGGAAGGCTCTCATCAGAAGGAAATCAGGTATCAGTGAGTGCATTGGTGTGTTGGTTGGTTGGTTTTAAGGCTAGAGGAGATATGGGCAGCAGAAAAAAGAACTTATTATACAGAAAGATTTTGAAGATTAATAATGGAGGGGATGATTGAAGAGGCAAATTCCCAGAGGGATTGAGACTAAGGACACAAGACAAGATGGCTTTGATCAGGAGAAATGTCATTTTTGTGGAAGGCTGGACCAAAGGAAGAAAAACCAGAGAATGATGTTGAAGGGATTTGAGGTGTGGATATATGAAGGAAGGACCTCAAAGGCAATAGCCTCTGTTCTCTCCACAATGTTTGAAAGGTCCTCTGATAAAAGCAAAAGGGAAGGGAGGGGTAGCTTGAGGAAGAGCTAACGTTTGGAACAGGCACTGGAGAAGAGTATAAGACCCAACCAGAGAAGACTGGAAGGATTTATGGGCACCACTGAGGATCCAATTTAAAGCACTTTTTCTTTATTTTTTTTTTTGAGGCAATCAGGGTTAAGTGACTTACCTAGAGTCACACAGCTAACAAGTGGCTGAGGCTGGATTTCAACTTAGGTCCTCCTGACTGTAGGGCCAGTATAATTTTCTAGCAGTTGTGTAAATGGATGAGAAGTCTAAGGCCTGAAGGGTGATGAAGCTTGACCACAAACTAAAAGCTACCAAATGTTGCCCTTTGGTTTGTAATCAGGTTTCTCCTCACACACATATGTGCGAGAAAAATAATTTGGAAGATGACAAAGAACAAACTATATCTATCTTTAGTTTAAAAAAACTAAGTACTTTTTTTCAAATCTTTTTAAAATTCTTGTCTGTATATTCAAAAATTTTTTATGATTACTAAATTTCCAATTAAAAAAAGAAAAAAATAGAGGTGAAAATCCTTGCATGCTAACCGTATACTTATACACTAATGTGTACACATAAACCTTTCAGTGGTTTTGTTAAAGTTTCTCTAAGTTAATCTTACACATTAAGCACCTTTAGTATTCTGCAGCACACCTATTGCCATGACTCATCCATACCTCTACTGCTATCTCGGGAGACTGTGTACTAAAGGATGGTAGGTGAGAAAGGAAAATGCAATCGTTATTTAACCTCTCAAGGCAACAAATATTGGAACTGGTGGCAATTTCTGTCATCTTTAATCTCTAGTATTTACAAAATGACAACTCTTTATGAACATTTTCCTATAGTATTAACCTCCACCACTAATACCCAGCATAAAAACCTCCAATTTCTGACAGGTGAGCTACACGCCAAAGGTTTTACTGTAGTCTTCCTTTGTCAAGTGTTTTTGTTGGGGCTTTTGTTGTTGTCGTTTTTTTTTTTTTCAGAATGAATTCTTAGCAGTCCATCCACCTACCTCCTAATCTGATGCCTGGAGGTAATCCTGGGTTCACAAAAGAATGCAAACTCTGGGACATGGCACACCAAGCTGGAAAGGATTTAGACACTGGTCCAGCCATGGGTAGTTGGCCTGTCATCAAAGTACTAATCCACCAAAATAAAAAAGACACATGTGATTGTAGGACAATGAACTTTTCGTCCATGGCAACTCTGGGTGAAGGCTCTCCCCACACATTATATACAAAGAGATTCTGTTCAATGTGAATTATTTTCTATGAAAGTATGCCATCTCTAAGAATACTTTCCCATATTCACTATATGAAATGAGTTTCTCTCCAGGATTTAGTCTCTAACATTGAGTACGGCATGAGGTATCCCTAAAAGCTTTTATAGGTTAAGTGTATTAAAAAGAATTCTCCACCATTTATACAATAAGGGGCATCCTCTGGATAAATGCTTTCCCATACTCATATCCAAACTGTGAATTCTCTAATGATAATGTGTCTTATGGCTGAAGATTTCTCCTATATTTATTTCATTCAAATGGTTTCTCCAAAAGGAATTCTCAGATGATTAGTAAGTCTTCCTCTCCACAGCTGAAGGCCTTCCCGTATTCATTGGAACCAAACATTTTCTCACTATGAATTCTCTGATGATGGTAAAGGTTATTTCTGCACCTGAAGGCTTTCCCACATTCACTACATTCAAATGGTTTTTCTCCATCATGAATTCTCTGATGGTTAGTAAGGTTTCCTCTCCTGCTAAAGGATCTTCCACATTCATTACACCCAAAGGGCTTCTCTTCCCTATGAATTATTCGATGTTCAGTAAGCCCTGCCCTGTGACTAAAGGATTTTCCATATTCATTACATTCAAAGGAGTTTTCCCCAGTATGAATTCTTTTGTGTGCATTAAGGCTTCCCCTCCAAGTGAAGGATTTCCCACATTGATTACATTCAAAAGGTTTCTCTCCTGTATGAATTCTCTGATGTTCTGTAAGTCTTGCCCTGAGAATAAAGGATTTTCCACATTCATTGCATTCAAAGGGATTTTCTCCAGTATGAATTCTCTTGTGTGCCTTAAGGCTTCCCCTCCAACTGAAGGATTTCCCACATTCACTGCACTCAAAAGGTTTCTCTCCAGCATGAATTTTCTGATGAATGACAAAGTGACTCCTCCAGGTAAAGGATCTCCCACATTCATTGCACTCAAAGGGTTTCTCTCCAGTATGAACTTTTTGATGACTGGTAAGGTAACTCCTCCAGCTGAAGGATTTCCCACATTCATTACATGTAAAAGGTTTCTGTTCAGTATGGATCCTCTGATGTTCAATAAGGTTTCCTCTCTGCCTGAAGAATTTCCCACATTCATTACATCTAAAGGGTTTTTCACCAGTATGTATCCTCTGATGACAAAAAAGGGATTTCTTGTGCCTAAAAACTTTCCCACATTCATTACATTCAAAAGGTTTCTCTCCAGCATGAATTCTCTGATGGATAGTAAGGCTTGCCTTCCAGGTAAAAGACTTTCCACATTCATTACACAGGAAGGGCTTCTCTCCAGCATGAATTTTCTCATGTACACTAAGGTGTATTCTCTGGCTAAAGCATTTCCCACATTCATTACATTCAAAGGGTTTCTCTCCTACATGAATTTTCTGATGTTCACTTAGTCTTCCCCTCCGGCAGAAAGATTTCCCACACTGATTACATTCAAAGGGTTTTTCTCCTACATGAATTTTCTGATGTTCACTAAGTCTTTCCTTTCGGCAAAAGGATTTCCCACATTGATTACATTCAAAGGGTTTCTCTCCAGTATGAACACTTTTATGTTGATTGAGGTGTCCTCTCTGGTTGAAAGCTTTCCCACATTCAGTACATTCATAGGGCTTCTGTCCAGTATGAATTCTCTCATGTACTGTAAGGTATCTCCTTTGGTTGAAAGCTTTTCCACATTCACTACAATTAAATAGCTTCTGCCCAGTATGAATCCTTTTGTGTTCAGTAAGGTGTCCACTATGGCTAAAGACATTCCCAAATTCCTCACCTTTATAAGGCTTCTGTCCAGCATGAATCTTTGTAGGCTCATTAAGTTTCCTTCTCTGGCTAACAGTTTTTTCATATTCATTACTTTCATAAAACTTCCATCCAGTATGAATTCTCTGATGTTCACAAAGGCATTTTCTCTGGCTGAAAGCTTTCCCACATTCATTACATTCATATTTTTCACCTCGAACATTTATTTGATGACTGTGAACAAGGTCTGAGTGGTAACTAAAAGGCTTCCTGAAGTTATCATTTTTACAATTCTTCTGGAAGGACATTGTATTACACTTAATTATGTCTGAAAATTGATTAAAATCCTTTGCAAGTACATAATATTTATGGTGACTTTTCTCCAAGGGAACTTTCTTTGGCCAATCACAGATTGACGGCAGACTAAAACTTCCCCTGAACATATTACTCTCATAGATAGTCACCATATTCATTTTTTTCTTGTTATTGACTGATGGTTGTCTCAATTGTTCCCCTTGGTTAGCTTTCTTTCCCTCTAAAATGTTATCATGTTCCCAAACTTTTCCCATCCTCAAATCCCAGAAACTGTCTCCTAGAAGCCTTTCTCTGGATGATACTCCCATATAAATTCCCTGCTTTAGAGCTGGATCCATGGTTTCATATATAGTTTCTTGAGTAAAGGAATCTGAAAAAAACAAACAAAATAATTAAATATTAATTACTGACAATCTGAGGAAGGGAAAAAAATTGATTTTATTCCAAGTTCCATATTGTATCTCATCGAACAAGGAAAATGGTGACACTGAAAAGGCAGATGCAAGAAACCACTAAGCCAATACGGCAATTTAATATTAGTGATTCTACTCAGCCAGAATGCTAGTGTAGACATGTGTGTACCTAAACACACTGAAAACTTTAGCCATTCCTGAGATCTGTTAGTCCTGAAATAAAGCAAACTCTCAAGTGGAGGAAAAAGGCTTCTTTAATCAAGATAAAAAGGGTCATGAGCCTGAGTGTCACCCATATATCTGAGGCCATGGATGTTCACCAAGAAAACTTAGAAAAAGGCTTTTATACTTTCAGGAGGAAGGGGGAAGGTGGAGTTATATGAGGAGGGAGACCTGGTCATGAGGCCTCAGACACCCTTGGCAATCCAAGCAAGAAAACTCACTTCATTCTAATTGCTTTATCCTTCATGATCTAATTTACCATAAATCTTAACAAAAGAGGCAAGGACATTTGGTAGTTGTGTCTAGCCTAAATTAGATCTGTGTACAGGATAAACGGATTTCAGGGTGCCCTCACCCCAACTGAGCCTCAACAGCAGGAATACAAGGACATTACTAGGATTGTTTAGAGGGAGGGGGGTTTGTCTTACTGTCAGGATAGCCTTTTGACAGAGAAGAGAATATTACATCTGATAGTAACGATATTGACAGTTAACTTTTTTCCTGTCAGATCCTTAAAGAAGACAGCATTCAAAAATCAGAGAACATAGCAGCAAAACCTCAAGGATACAAATCAGGACCAAAAATCCTTCCAGAAATGTGCATAGCCTGGTCCTAATAAAAAGTCATAATTCTGATGGCAGGAAAAATGAGTAAATAGATTTTTTTTAAAAAGACTCCCACAGTAAAGAGTTAATATGATGCCAAGGATACTTCAGAACAGAAATCTACAGGAAGAAAATAACTCCAAAGCAACTGTAAGCAACACCTCCAAGAAAAACAGCCTGGCCACAAGGTCAACCAGAACTCCAGTAAGAGATAAAGCATATAAGAGCAATAGAGAAATGCAGGAGAAAAATGAGAAAAACAAATATAACATTTAAGTTAGAAGGGAAAAAGGAAACTGGGGGAAAAAATCTTTGTAGCAATTTTCTCTGATAGAGGTTTCATATCCCGGAACTAGAACTGATTCAAGGATAAGGAACGGATTCCAACATAAAAGATTAAAAACCATTCCCAAAGAGGCAAAGGGATAAAGTACAAGATCAACCAATTTTCAAAGGAAAACTTCCAAACTAGAAACAACCACATGCAAAAGTCATTCGAATCAATAATAATTAGAGAAATGTACACTGAAGCCACACCAAGGTTCTACCTCACGTTCACCAGTTAAAGATAAGAGAAAAAACGAAAATGAGAAGTGTTTCAGAAGCTTTGGGAAAACCAGCGCATCAAACAAAGTCCTAACTGTAAACCACTGAGTACAATGCTTCACACATAGTAAGTACTAAGTACGTGTTAGCTTTGCTGCTGTTGATTCTGTTAAATGCAATGGAGCTGTGAAAAGAAAATCAGCATAATAAAGACATATAGTCCAACAAACAAGTTCCTCCAATTGGCTGTGCCTAAAAATTTTATGCCTCATCCTGTGTTTTAAATCCACAACCTCTGACAGGAAGTGGGAATTTTATGTTTCATCCCCAGGACTGCTTTTTAAAGACCAATCACCAGTCCAGAAGGCCTAAGATAAAGTATACTACCCACTTCCAGAATTCACCCTATGGATCTGTCTTGCTTAGCTATGCTTGTTACAAGGCTGTTTTTTATTTTCCTTCCTTCAAGTTCTTAAATGAGGTGAAGGGTGGAAAGAAAAGGTGGTTAAAAATGGTGACACCAAATAAAAAAGACCATTGAAATCTATTTTTTAATGCACAGAAGAGTATAGAAGAAAGCACAAACAAGATGGTTTTGAAAGTCATGTAGAATTTACCACTACTATATAGCTAGAGATACATGTGTGTATACACGTACATACATGTATACATACATATATATATATATACATATATATATATATATATATATACACATGTGTGTTTATATTGAGACAAAGATATGATATCCTTATATCACATGCATATAGGCAGCTAGGAAGCACAGTGGATAGTGTTCTGGGTCTGAAGCGAGGAAGACCTGAGTTCAAATTGGACCTCAGACACTTAATAGTTGTGTGACTATGGACAAATCATTTCACCTGTTTGAGTCTCCTCATCTGTAAAAAAGGAATACTAATAGCATCTACCTCCCAGAGTTGCTGTAAGGATCAAATGAAATAATAACATCTGTAAATTAACTACCACAAAGCCTGGCATGTGGTAGGTGTTACATAAATGTCAGCTGTTACTATTATTACTTTTTATAGTAATTTATCATATACTTTTAAGAAACTAGAAATATGAAATGGAGATTTGTAGTTTCATATATAATCTTTATGTGTTCTGCTGCTATGTTCCATTTGTGATGAGGAGTTTTTAAATACCAACAAGCCTCGCTTCAAATCCTGGAACAATCCTGGAAAGGATTGTGGATCACTACTGAACACCCAGAAAAGGGATCAGCACGAGCCAGTGTGGCTTCATCCACAGCAGAGCACACAGCAAGACAGACTAAGCTCACTTCCATTTCAGTTACTAAATCAGAGAGGAGCTATATAATTTACCACTCACAAAGTATTCAACAAACCATGTCATGCTCTTGATGTGGAACAAAAGGAGAGATCTGAACTAGTTCAGTGGTTCAGTCCTGCCCATATGATGGGGTCTAATCAGGGACTGATTGCACAGCTCACTTACTGGGGAGCTTGGCCTCTTTTCATTCAGTGTGATACTGCATAAGGTCTTTCTGAAGAACTTTGGAATTGATTGTGTGACATGGGAGACACTGGCACAGGACCACCCTGCATGGTGTGTGTTCGTCAGAGAAGGTGCTACGCACCATGAGCAAAGCAGAATTGAAATCGCTCAAAAGAAATCTGAGATGCACAAATTTAGAGAATCCACCCCAAATGTTCACATGGACTATTTGTATCTGACCTGCGGTAGAACATTCCAAGCTTGTATTGGTCTGATTAGCCAGTTAGACACACTGAAACTTGAACTTATCATAGTTAAGTTTCACTGTCAGCGATATCATTTTGGTCCTCTTTGAAAACTAAGGATAACAACCAATATTGCATGAGCAATGGTCATCTGTGACTCCACAGCATGCCAGACCCTCCTATCTTCCACTATCTCTTGAAGTGTGACCAAATTCAGGTTTGATGTTTCCATGATACTATCTATCCATCTTATCCTCTGCCATCTTATTCTTTTGTCTTTGATCTTTGCCAACATCAGGGTCTTTTCTAATGAGTTCCATCTTCTTATTATGTGGCCAAATTATTTAAGCTTCATATTTGGTATCTGACCTCCCAGTGAATAGTTTGAATTAATTTACTTACATATTAGCTGACTTGACCTCCTTTGAGGTTCAAGGGACTCTCAAAAGTCTTCTCCAGCACCACAATTCAAAAGGACTAATTACTCTAGCACTCAGATATCCTTATAGTCCAACTCTCACAGCCACACCAAGTCTACATACCAAGGACCTTACTACTGGAAAAACCAAAGCTTGGACTCCATGGCCCTTTGTTGGCAACGTAACATCTCTGCTTTTTAGTAAGCTGTCCAGATTTGTCACAGCTTTCTTTCCAAGGAGCAAATGTCTTTTAATTTCACAGCTGCAGTGGTGATTTGCAGTGATCTTTGAGTGCAAGAATATAAAATCTGACACTGCTTCCATTTCTTCTTCCTCTATTTGCCAGGAAGTGATGGGACCAATTTCCATGACCTTAGATTGGTTTGTTGATGTTTTTGTTGTTGTTGTTAAGCTTCAAACCAGCTTTTACCCTCTACTCTTTTAGCCTCATCAAGGGGTTTCTTAATTCTTCTTCACTTTTTGCCATCAGAGTGTATCATCTGCATATCTGAGATTATTGATATTTTTCCCCACATCTTTTGTTCCAGTTTTGATTTGTGTAGCATGGCATCCTGCCTGATTTACTCTGCAAAAAAGTTAAATAAGATGACAATACATAGCCTTGTCATACTCCTTCCCCTCTCTTAAATCAATAAGTTGTGACAGGTTAAGTTCTAACTGTTGCTTCTTGATCAACAAACAGGTTCCTCAAGAAACAAGTAAAATTTTCTAGCGCTCCCATCACTGACGACTTGCACACATTTTGCTGTGATCCACACAAAGGCTTTAGTGTAGTCAATGAAGGAGTCTCTACTTCTTCTGCCTCTTCAAAAACCAGCTTGCACTTCTGGGAATTCTCAGTTCCCATATTCCGGAAGCCTAGCTTGCAGAATGTTAAGTATAACCTCGCTGGCATGTGAAATGAGCACAACTGTTTAGAAATTTGATTTAATATTCTTTGCCATTGTCCTTCTTTAGGATTGGGATGTAAACTGTTCTTTCCCAATCCAGTGGCCACTGCTGAGCTTTCCAGATTTGCTGGCATATTGAGCCCAGTACTTTAATAGCATTCTCCTTGAGGATTTTCAAGAGCTCAGCTGGAAGACTATCAGCTCCACTAGGGTTCTTGTTAGCAGCGCTTCCTAAGGCCCACTTGACTTCTTCTCCAGGATGTCTGGCCCTAGATCAGTAACCACACCATTGTGGTGGCTGGTGACAGTTAAGATATTTCGTGGACGGTTCTTCTGTATAGTCTTGCCACCTCTAGTTGATCTCTTCTATTTTTATTAAGTCGTTATCATTTTTGTCTTTTATCATGCCCATTTTTGCATGACACATTCCCTTGATATGACTAATCTTCTGGAGGAGATCTCTTTTCTTTACCATTCTATTGTTTTCTTCTATTTCTTTGCATTGCTCATTTAGGAAAACTTCCTTACCTCTCCTCACTATTCTTTGTAATTCTGCATTCAGTTGGGTATATCTTTCCCTTTCTCCTTTACCTTTCACTTTCTTTCTTTCCTCAACTACACAAGCCTCTCCATCAAAACAAGGCAGTGATTGAGGAGGGGGAAGTGAACCAGATGATGGTACAATTTGGTGGATTCTTAAGGGGTTGAATGACCAGATATAAACAAAGAGTAGTCATTAATTGTTCTGTTAACCTGGACAAAAGTTTCTAGTGGAGTGCCCCTGACTCTAACCCTAAATGCCCCAAGCATCTGTCCATGGTCCTGGGATGATTAATATTTCTTATCAATAAGTTGAATGTAGGGATTGATGGCATGCTTACCAAATTTACATAGAACACAAATCCAAAGAAGGCAGCTGTAACATACTGCATGACAGATTTAGGATTCAAAAAGATCTTAACAAGACAGAGCCCTGGACTGAATCCAGTTAGATGATATTTAATGAAGATGAACTTCAAATATTACTTTTGGGTTCAAAGAATCAATCTCCCAAGAACAAGCCGGAACAGCATGGCTGGACAACAGCAAAAGGCTTGGGGGTTTTCATCGACTGAAAGATCAATAGGAGTCTAAGCAGTGACGAGGCATCACAAAATGCTCATTCAATATCACACCGAATGAAAAGAGGCAGAGCTTCCAGGTACAACCAGACCCTAGTCAGACTCCATCGTGAGATTTGTGCTCACTTCTGGGTGCCATACTTTAGGAAGGCCTTTGTCATATAGGAGTGTCCAAAGGCAGGCAGTTCAAATGGTGAGTTCAGTCCATGGAAGGGTCATGGGGGCATGATGAACTAGAAAAAAAGAAGACTCAAGGGGACATGAGAGCTGGCTTATGTGAGCCCTTCAAGAAGGACCATCATGTGGAAGAGGGATTAGTCTTGTTCTGCTAGGCCCCAAAAGGAAGAGCTGGGAGCAACAGAGGAAAGTGCCAAGGGGAAGGCCTGGATAGAGGCATGTCCTTAATAATTAGAGCAATCCAAGGTGCAGTGGGCAGTGACAGATTTCCCTTCTTCCAAAGTCTTCAGGAAACACTGGCTGACCACTTCTCATACATGTTGCAAACAGAATTGTATTTCAGCTCTGTGTTGGACTAGATGACTACCAAGGTCCCTTTTAATTTTGAAATCCTGCAACCTACTCCCTTTGACCAGAACCAAGGACACAGGAGAAGAACACCATATCTAATACTGCAAAGGTGCTGCCCCCAAATGGCCAGCTGGCAACAGCTCCTCAAAGTGTAGGTCTGGTTCACCCACCTGCTCCAGTGCCCCTTAGGAACTCTTGTTCCAGCACCCAAGGCCCTTCTTCTCTAGCTGGGAGGGCACATCTGGTTTGGAACCAGAAAACTCTGATCATGGGAGAAAAGCAAGATGGTGCTAGGGATACAGGGCCAGATCCAAGTTCAGGGTTAGTCTCTTTCTTTCCAATGAAAACATGACACTACTAAGATGCCAAGGTTGGTACCAAGGACCTCTGGAGTGTGCAGTCTCTTACATCCCCAGAACAGTATGGGTGGCTGGTCACAGAACTGACTTTGGCTCAAAGGGGAATTTAGTTCATTTGGCCCACTCAACACTAAAGAGGACAGAAAGGTTTCATGTCTTCAGCTATGTCCATTGAGAAGCTTGGACCTAAGGGAACAGAGAATGAGTGAGAGATGCCTTGGGAGCAACCCAAAGAAACTGCCAACTTCCAGTCATACAAAGCAAAGACCCTTCACCTAGAAAACAGCACAGAGAAATACTCTGGCCCTTGGTCTTGAAGAATTTAGCAAACATCTCATAGGCCCCTTGACCTTATGTATTATTGCACAGTCAATCAGAACTCAAAGAAATCAATTTTAGCGAATGAGCAGATGAAGACTCCCCATTGAATAAACACTGATCTGTAAGAAGCTGGTCTTACCCAGAAAGACAAGGTTTTCATAGTTCTCCAGCATCACATCCCTGTGTAGGTCCCTCTGCGCAGGACTGAGCTGACTCCATTCCTCCCACGTGAAGTCCACAAAAACATCCTTTAATGTCACTGATTCCTGAAGCACGGATGGGAGCAGAGGGTACAATCATTGCTTACAGCATAATAGGGTTCTGAGCATTCCACAGAAAAAGATCTACTAAAGACCTACTTACTGGCTGCAGCATTCCCTAGAGAGAGTTACTCAAGACCTACTGGTGGCAAGTACTCTACGCCAGACATGAGAGCATGGGCAGTTGTAATTCATTGTTCAAGTTCCCTCTGACAAAATGTCTCCAAAAGGGCATAGGGTCAAGATGACTGTTTATTTTACCCTTAAGTCCCTAAATCAGAAATGTTTTAATAAGCATACAACTTCTAATTACGTGTCATTTCTAATTAGATAGACCAGAGCAGTCACTCAATTATGGATCACAGTGTTTTGGGGAGAAATGTTGAGAAGGTAGACTTTAAAAGGCTGAAATGACCCACATTGCATTGGTGTTCTCGCCCATCTCAACCATTATCTGCAATGGAGAACTCCTGGTGAGGTGGGCAGAACCCTCAGTGAGGAGTCAGGAAAACCCAAGTTCAATTCTCACCATTCACATCATCTGAAATTTCTCTGTCATCCTGGAGGCAGCTAAGCTACCACTGGGTGGTTTGGGGTATGGCAGGGATCATATCTGATTTCATGCCTTAGGAAGATTGTTTTGCAGCCATGTGGGAGACTGATGGGATGCAGGAGAAATGGGTGACCCACTGAGCTGCTGCAGAAGCAGCCCAGAGGAGAGGTGCTGATAGGGACCAGAGAACCAAGAAGGAATGGTTCAGTGAGCCCTACAGGTTCAGTATGGGCTTCATCCTCCTCAGACCAGGGGCTGTTTTCTACGAGAATTCATGTTTGACTTGCTACTTGACTTTTCTCAGTTAGGGTTTCTGTTTCTTCTTTGTAATTTGGATGTCTTCACTTTTTTATAGGTAATTACTCATTGCCTGTGAGTCCTTCACTTTGATGGCACATAATTATGGACAGCACTTTCTGAGATCCACTTTATTTCTTCTCTGTGCATCTATAACTAAGGTGGGGCCCCAGGTGGGGCCAATGAAGGGAACTCTGATTATATCCTGGCTCTCAAGTAGGCCCAAAACCCCTAGCTACTAGGTGCTAAGCCGATTTGGGCATGAAGCCCCCAGGGTCTTAAGAGGAGTTGCTAAGACTACAGCCAATAGTAAGAGTTTAAGTCCTGGTTGCTCAGATGATGTTTGATGACAGCTAAAGAGTACATAAAAAGAGAGGACAGAGCTATTTGCTTAGGGCTCTCACACTTGGTGGTGTGCTAATGTGGAAACTCTGGGCAGCTGTAGTTAAAAGCCCTCCAGCTTGTAAACCCAGATGTTGGGACTTTGTTAAACCCTAGGAACTGCACTGAGATTTGAATCAGATAAGGTCTGCCTGTTGATGTTTGTAATTTGTGTTTGCTCTGAAGTTCAGGGTGCTGGCTTTTTCCCCTGAACTAAGTGAATTATATTTGTATGTTGGATTAAATTGAGATTGTTAACCCCTTAACATTAAAGCAGATCAAAAGAACCTGAGCTTGCAGCA
>CM053622.1:820637049-820665828 GCA_028646595.1 Phalanger gymnotis
ACTTGGCATTGAATTAATTTACACACTAGTCAAGTTGTGGAGAAGAACCATGACCAATGGAATGACTCATGAGAGAGAAGAAACAGAACCAAAAAAAAAAAAAACCCCACATCCCAACAACAAATACAAAAGAGAGAAAAAAAAATGGGGGGCAGGGAAGGCAAGCATGAAGTGTGCCTCGATTTGCATTCATACTTCATAGTTCTTTCTCTGGATGTAGATTGCCCTCTCCATCATGAGTCCTTTGGAGCTTTCTCTGCATATTGTGTTGCTGAGAAGAGCAAAGTCTGTCAGGGTTGGTCATAAAATATATCTGTGGTTGTGTATAATGTTCTCCTGGCTCTGCTTCGCTCACTCAGCATTATGTCGTGAAGGTTCTTCCAGGTTGTTATGAAGTCTATATCATCCCCGTTTCTTATAGCACAGTAGTATTCCATTACCTTCATATACCACAGCTTGTTCAGCCTTTCCCCAATTGATGGGCATCCCTTTGATTTCCAATTCTTAGCTATCACAAAAAGAGCCGCTATAAATATTTTTGTACATATGGGTCCTTTTCCCACTTGTGTGATCTCTTTGGGATATAACCCTAGGAGTGGTATTGCTGGGTCAAAGGGTATGAACATTTTTATAGCCCTTTGGGCATAGTTCCAAATTTGCTAGCTGAATTGTTGAAACAAATGGTGTAGTCGTGGCAGGATCTGCACTTCAAAAGGAAAGTATAGAGTTTTGGAGTACTGGGTTGGTTGAATGTTTCCCAGTTTTTGGATTGCTCTTTGTACTTAGGGTGGCTATGGTTCTGTGGAGCCCCAGGAATAACAAAGCCCTGAAGGAAAACAAGCTGGTAGAAGTGGGGCCCAGAGCAGGAGGTAATCCTTCCTTCTGAGGGCTTCAGCTGATAAGCCTGGCTCTGTAGGACTGTGCTGAAAGGGTGAATGTTTTGAGATCATACTGTATGCAGAGTTTTGAAACAGGAGCAGAGAACTGCCTTCGTACAGACTTGAGAGAAAAATCAGTGCAGATTTGGCGGGAGCAGCTGGTGAGAAGTGGACAGTGGCTGCCAACATATTGACCCAGCCAGAGCAGAAGACTGCCTGCATGAGAACTTCAGAAAGGTGAGAGCAGTGAGCTGCCTTCCAGCCAGCTTTGGTGAGGTGAGCGCAAAGATGAAGAACTGCCTACATCAAAATCTGGATTCCAGCAGAAGCCAGGAGAGACCAGCCAGAGCTAGATGACCAGGAACCCAGGGGCTTGGAAACTTTGCAGCAAGGACATAAGTGTGACTTTTTTTCTTTCAGTTGAGACTTTGGGTACCAAGAGGAAGCCTGCAACTGCACTGTGGGGAAAAGGAGACATCCCCAAGAGAACTTTATTTGGACATTTTTGTTCTCATTGGGACATTGCTAATTAAAGCATGCCCTTGCCTGAGGGTTTTGGGAGGAAACTTGCAAGGAGTGTGCAGAGAAAGACCCACCCTCAAGAAGTATTTTATTTGGACATTCTGTATTAGCTAAAGAGATTAACTTGTTTTGACCTAGGGGTAGACATTTGAATTGTAAACAAGTATTTGGGAATGGCAGTGAATGACATGTTTTGCTTTGTTGTGAACAATGTTTTAGTTTCCTGATTGATTGGATCACATATGTATAATGCTTCTATTTGTTCCAGGATCCATGGCCATTTAATTTAGATTTTTGTTAGGCCATAGACCTGGAAGGGGTGGAGTGCATTGGTAACTAAAGTGGGGCTCCACATGGGGCCAATGAAGGGAGGTCTGATTATATCTTTGCACCCCACTAGGCCCAAAACACATACCTACTAGGTGCTAAGCCGATTTGGGTGTGAAGCCCCCAGGGTCCTAAGGGTAGTTACTAAGACCAGAGTCAATAGTAAGAGCTTAAGTTCTGGTTGCTCAGATGACGTTTGATAACAGCTAAAGAATGCATAAAAAGAGAAGACAGAGCTAGTTGCTTAGGGCTCTCACTCTTGGCAGTGTGCTGATGTGGGAACTCTGGGCAGCCGTAGTTAAGAGCCCTCCAGCTTGTAAACCCAGATGTTGGGGTTTTGTTAAACTCTGGTAACTACGTATTGAGATTTGAATCAGACAAGGTCTATCTGTTGACGTTTGTAATTTGTTTGTATTTGCTCTGAAGTTCAGGGTGCTGGCTTTTTCCCCCGAACTAAGTAAATGAAACTTGTATGTTGGATTAAATTGTGATTGTTAACCCCTTAACATTGCTTTCCTTAGTAAAGCAGATCAAAAGAACCTGGGCTTGCAGCATTCTTGTTGTTGGTCTTGTGTTGGTTTTTTACCCCCACAGCAACTGCTAGCCAAATTGTTTAAATACCCTGTTCACTGGAAATTCACTTTGTAGCTAGATGGTGAAGAGTACACATCCCTGGGCTTGAAGTCCTAAGACCCAAGTTCAAATCCTGCCTCTGGCACTAGTGACTGTGTGATCATGGACAAATCACTTAACCCTTTGGCCTCAGCATCTTCATCTGTAAAATGAGTATAATAATGGTAAGGGCTCGTTGTGAGAACCTAATGAGATAACATCTACAAAGAGCTCTGCAAACCTTAAATCGCTCTGTAAACGTATTTTTGGCAGGGGGGCTTTCCTCCCCATCTCTCCCTTTACCCTCTCCCTCATCACCTAGCAGTTTATGGAGGATGTTAATGTTCCTTAAAGAAAATGAAGTCATTTATCTTCAACTTTATCTTTTTCTCTTCTAGTTTTTATTATCTTTTATAACTTTTCAGGTGGGCATTAATTTGCTTTTTGAGATTTGATTCATTCAGTCCATTATCTCTCCCCTTTGTTTTGCTAATACAGAATCATAGATCTAGAGCAGGAAGGGTACTCAAAGGCCATTTAATATAACCTCTTAATTTTACAGATGGGGAAACTGAGTACAAGAGAGGTTAAGTGACTTGTTTAAAATCATACAGGTAAGCAGATGAGCAGGGATATGAATTTGGGACCTTTGACTAAAAAGCCAGCACTACATTTTCTCAGAAAATTTTTTTTTCTTTGAAGACTGCATTAGCTGTATCCCACTATGCCAAGTGCTGGGTATACAAAGAAAGGCAAAAAACATGGCATCTGCTCTCAAGGAGCTCAGTCTAATGGGCAAGGCAACATGCCAACAACTCTGTGCAAACAAGACACATAACAGGATAAATACAGAGTGGTCTGAGAGGGAAAGCACTAAGGCTTAGGAAGACTAGGTAAGGCTTCTTGCACCAAGTGGGACTGGAGGGGAAATGTGAAGGAAGACAGGGAAGCCAGGAGACAGAGAAGAAGAGGGAGGGATCCAGGCATGGGAGACAGCTGATAAAAATGCAAAGAGTTGGGAGATGGAGAGTCTTGTTCAAGGAACAACCAAGAAGCCAGTGTCACTGGACTACAGAGCACACAGGAGTAAGGAAGGTGTAAGAAGCCTGAAAAGGTAGAAGGAGGCCAGGTCTGGAGGTGACTGAAAGCCCCTAAAGTTTACTGAGTAGAGTGGCAATAAGAGTCAGGTCTGTCCTTCAGGAAAATCATGTTAGTGGCTGAATGGAAGATGGATGGAGTGGGGAGTGACTTGGACTAATGGGAGAGACTTGCAGCTTTGCAATAGGCCAGGCGTGAGGTGATGAGAGCCTGCATTGGGGTGGGGGCAGTGTCAGAGAAGGGGAAGTACTCAAGAGGTGCTGCAAAGCTGAAATCGATAGGCCTAGGCACCATATTGGATATGGGGAGTGAGAGGACACTGAGGAGTCCAGGATGACTCCCAGCCTGGGAATCTGAAGAACTAGGAGGTTGAGGGTAGCCTCTAGAGGAAGACAGAAGTCAGGGGAGAATTTAGGGGCAAAGATGATGAATACTGTGGACGTACTGTGATTAAGATGTTTACTGGACGTCCAGTTCAAGATGTACAATAGCCAACTGGAAATGACTGACCGGAGGTAAGCAGAAAGATTGGTCTGGGCTAGACAAACAGATCTGAGAATCACCTGCATAAAGATGATCATGGAATCCATGGCAGCTTATGATTTGTTCTTTCATGTACACATCATTTAAGAGGCAATTAGCCTCCACTTAGGTCTGTACCTTTTGTTCATCGTTCCCTCACCGATGATTATCCTTATGAAGATCTACAAAGAATACAGTTAACATTAATACCTTTCTACATTTTTATTACTTCCTATAAACTCTAGCACAATATAATTCACAAATGTAATACACGATGCTGAAAAATCTGTATATTCCTTGGTGCTCTCACTCAGAAAGTGCCCTAGTTTTTCCAAACTTAATCGTTTCAAGGTCATGCTCTGTGAGGGGCCCAGCCCCCAAGACAGAGTCAAACTGTAACTTAAGATGAGAACAGCCCGTTCAAGGTTAAGAACTGCACAGAGTTAGATAAGCAGCTACAGAGAGAATATCCAGCTTCCCCCACTGTTGCCTTAACTCACAGGCTGACTTCATAACTTCTTCCATATAAGTACAGAGCACAGACTGTCCACCAGCACGGACACACGGTCCTGATAGGTTTAGGGGATCGTGCACGAGCTTGCTTGCCCCCAGAAACAAAGGCTAGTACTGCATAAATATCCTGCTTGCTGTTACAATAAACGAGACCCTTTGACCATCTGCATGTCTCCTGCCTCATCTGTGTGCTGCTCGAGCCAGCTGGTCCTGCACTAGGTTCAGGGACCCCCAAGGGATCCTGGGCGGTCGATGGGTGGTCCTAGGCCCCCAACAATGTTCAATCATACAATTTTCTTCTTGCTTTCCTTCATTCTCAGATCTCTCCAGCTCAAAAACAGGAATATTAAAGTTGCCTACAATTTGGAGGTTAAGATTAGGAATGTCGGGGGCTGCTAGGTGGTGCAATGAGTAGAGCACTGGCTTTGAAATTAGGAGGACCTGAGTTCAAACCTGGCTTCTGACACTTGACACACTTACTAGCTGTGTGACCTTGGGCAAGTCACTTAACCCCAATTGCCTTGCCTTCCCCCTTCAAAAAAAAAATTAGGAATGTCGTTTTGCAATTTAGTGGTCTTTTTCTTTAAGAATTTATGCCATCCTATCTGTTGCATTTGTTTAATAAAAATATTTTTCCTTAGAGGTGGCTTTGTTTAGCATAAAGAGTGGTAGAACTTGGAGAAAGGAGAGCCTGGGCCCCAATTCCCCTTTGACAAAGACCAAGGGGTGACCCTGGGCAACAGCATAGCATAATGGAGGAGGGTCTGGGAAAGGCCCAGACCAGTCAGCCTCATTCTCCAGACTCTCTCAGTGTGCCCAGCTGCCCTCTCCTTGACAACAAGAGACATTTTTCCTCACAAACCTCCATTTTCCAGAACAGCCCAGACCAGACTTTGCTTCCATTCCTCACACTGGTATCTCCCCCAATTCCCACCACCCCTCCATATTTTAGCTGGTGTTTTATGTGAGGTTTTTTTGCATTGTTTTTTTGACTGTGTTTTCTCCTAACTGAAATGTAAACCCTTGGGGCAGGACCTCTCTTATCTTTTTGTTTGGATTTGTTATCTCCAAACCTTAGCACAGTCTTCTGGCACATAGTAACCTCTTAATAAACTGCCCTCTCCAGAGTTATCAATGATCTCTTAATTGCCATATCTAATCCTTTCTCAATCTTCACTTTCTAAACTCTTTACAGCCTTTGACATGGTCAGTCTCTCTGAGGGGACTCTTCCAAACTCTCTCTTCCCTCTTCAGATGTAACCATCACTCCCCCTATACCCACTCACTGAAAGGAGAACCTTGCCTAATATTTTGCTGAAAAAAACAGAGGCCATTTACTGAGAGCTCCGTCTTCTCCTTTCATCTTGCTCTCATGTCATCCAGATACCTTCTGCCACTATCTCCTCCTTCACTGCTGTATCACAGGAAGTGGGCCTTCTCTTTGTCAAGGCAGCCATCCCGTGTCCTCCATCATTGTCCACTCTGTCATCCCCACTTTTTCATCTTCAGCCTCTCCTCTCTACTAGCTCGTTCCCCAATACCTACAAACATTCCCACATCTCTCCATCCTCAGAAAACTCACTTAATCCTTCCAAGTCTGCTATCATCTCCTATCTCCACTGCCTTTTGCAGCTAAATGCCTGGTGTCCCCACTTTCTCTCCTCTCATGTTCTGCTTAACTCTCTCCACTCTCGCTTCCAACCTGAAGTGCCCTCTCCAAAGTTACCGTCCTTACTCAATCCTCATCGCCCTTGACCTCTCTGCAGCCTTTGACCCCTGTGCTCACTCTCCTCTTCCCTCTAGGTTTTCATGACACCCATTCTCAGTCTCTTTTGTTGGTCCCATCCACTAACAATGGCTACCCCACAGGACTCTCTCCTGGGCCCTCTTTTCTTCTCACTATACTATTTTACTTGGTGATCTCGTTATTCCCACAGATCCAATTATCATCTCTACACTGATGATTATCAAATCTTAGTCCTCCTACTCTCTTAACTCTTTGCAGTCTGGCTTCTGGCTTCATCGTTCATCCAAAACAGCCTTCCCCAAAGTTACCAACCATCTCTTCATTGACAGTCTAGGACTTTTTCTCAATCCCCATCCTTCTTGACACTGTCAATCATATTCTCCTAGATGTTGGCAGCTCAGGTATCCCCTGCCTGCCTTTGCCCAGTCTCCTTTGCTGGTTCTTGATCCCTGTCCCACCCATGAGGCCTGGGTGCCCCTTTCCTCTCTCTAACCTCTCTAGCTTGGTGATCTCCTCAGCTCCAGGGTTTCAATTATAATCCATATACAGAGGATTCCCACATCTCCATATCCAGCCCCAGCTGCTTTCCTGGCTCTAGTCCTATGGCTTTGGCGGTCTCGAAGGCATGTCCACAAATCCCAAACTAAACTCCTGATCTTTCCCAGCAAACAGCCCGAGGGCATCCCTATCCTGTCACTCAGGCTCACAACCTTGTCTCCTCACTTACCTCCTACATAAAATCTGTTGCCAATTCGTGTTGTTTCTACCTTTAGAACAATTCTCATGTCTCCTCCTCTCCGGTCACAGACACAACCCTAGTGCAAACTCAACATCTCTCCCCTACTGTACTTCATTAGCCTCTGACTGGTCTTCACTCAGCCACCAAGTTGGCACAGGCCTAGCTGGACCACTTCATGACCCATGAGCAAAGTTGGCACAGGCCTAGCTGGACCACTTCAGGACCCATGAGCATAGTCAAGTACCTCTGCGTAGAGGTTTAGCACCATAAGGCTCTTCATAACCTGGCCCCCTCCTCCCTCCACAAACTCCCAAAGCCACTTACAGCGGCTCCCACCACAGAGCCTATACGCTGGCCATCCTATGCCTGGCCTCTCCTTGTTTCTGTGACTTCCTTCACATCTCAGGTCAAGATCTACCTTATGTAAGAAGACTTTCCTGGTATTCCTCCCCTCTCCCACATTGCTGATGCCTTCCCTCTGCACAGATCTTCTATGTGCCTCATTATTCACAGCTCCCCCCAACCATTACAATATGAACTCCTTGAGAACGAGGGCCACTTTTGCATTTCTTTGTGCCCACAGCACTTGGCCCAGAACCTGGCATGGAGAAGCCACTTAATAAATGCTGGCTGACTGACTAATCCTGCTTGGGTGGATTCTCTCTCTGACCAGCGCATGAATCAGCCCTGACAGCGGAGTGGACTCCAAAGCCCGGCAGTGCGTTCAGGAGGCTCCTTCCATATTTACGGCCCTGGCTTTGGGGCGCACGTTTGCTGCTACTCAGTCGAGACGCTGTTTCTTATAAGCGTTCGTAGGTATTTTTAGTGATTCAAACCATGAATGTT
Organism: Phalanger gymnotis; assembly: GCA_028646595.1. Taxonomy (NCBI): domain Eukaryota; kingdom Metazoa; phylum Chordata; class Mammalia; order Diprotodontia; family Phalangeridae; genus Phalanger; species Phalanger gymnotis. The sequence continues at coordinate 820,644,854 of CM053622.1, forward strand.
TTTATAGAGTACACAAACACATAAATCTGCCTACATCTGAGAAGTAACTGATGTTCTTGTGTCTGTCTACAGCAAGCCATTCCCGACCCTCTCAATTCCGGTGCCTTCATTCTCTTATTTGTTTCCTATTTATCTTATCAGTGGCAGCAAGGTGACACTGTGAACAGTCAGGAGGACCTGAGTTCAAATCCTGCCCCAGACACTTACTCGCTGTGGAACCTGGGCAAGTCAGTCAATCCTGTTAGCTCCTCACCTCACCTGTAAAACGAGCTAGAGGGCAAATGACTCCAGGATCTTTGCCAAAAAAACCCCAGATGAGGTCACAAAGAGCCAGACGTAACTGACTAATCAACAAAATGGCTGGTGTGTGCACATGCGCATGGGGTCGTCCCCCACGGGACCGTGAGCTCCTTGAGGATGGGCTGTCTTTGCCTTTTTTTTTATTGCTAGTGCCTGGCGCACAGCAAGCGCTTAATAGTTTTTACTGACTGTCTGAAAGCTGACAATATCAATTTTCATTTTTGCCTTACCCAGAATCATAATTGCAACTACTGAGGTTACTTCTTTAAACATATGAAACATGAGAAACTTTGATTCAGCCATTCAGTTGCTATTTCTTTAATGTGCTTCTTATGAAACAAATTGCGGGAATTTATCTATTCTGCCCTCTTTCATTTTGCTGACAGATTTAATCCATTCACATTTAAGATTATAACTAAGATTGTGAATTTTTTTCATTAAATTAAGCATTAAGTTCCTACAGCATTTCTTCCCAAAGTCTGATCCCCAAGTTTCCCCACATTCTTTCCCCTCCTCCCCTCCATTGCATTAACCTAACCCAGACTTCTTGAGCTTCTCTTTATGGTTACACTCTCTTTTTCTTTCTACCCTGTTTTTCATAGCAAAAGCATAGCACAGAACTATCCCTGGGGGCCAGCTACTCAATCATTCCATTTGTTTTCTTGAGCTGCATTCATTTGTACCACTATATCCCCAATTTTGTTCATCCTCTCCTTTATTTTCCCTTCTAGGACCCTTCACGAATTGAATTGACAATTTTTGAGATTACAGGAGAGGCAGCAGTGGTACAGAGAAACAGCAATAACTAGATAGTCTGAAAACCTGGGTTCAAATCCAAGTTTTGCCACTTGCTACTTGTAAGACTGTGGACAAGTCATTTAACTTCAGCTCACCTCAGTTTCCTCATCTGTAAAATAACGGGGATGGATTAGAAGCCTCTACGGTCCCTCAAAGGTCTAAATCTAAGACCTGTAGCCTTTCTTTCCATGATCCTAAAGAAAAGGCCAGGCTCCTACAAGACAGAAGCCTTGTTTCTTCCTCTGTTCCTTCTTCTCCTTCTAATCTGACCATCACTGCAGGTGTGAACCTCGCCTCTGCTGCCTTTCCCCAGGCTACCTTTTGAATGATCATCTGAGAAGCATCTCTCTGTGGCATTTTAGTTCATGAAGGAAAAAGCAGAATGGTTCTAACCTGTTACAAACCTTTTTCCTCAAAGCTTCTGTGCTCCCTGAGGGTGGGTGATGGGGCCAAAAAGCCTAACCAGGCCCCTTCACCACCACGATGATCCCTCATAGACGACCCTTCTTTGCAGCCTCCACAGTCAGAGCTTTGGAATAATGACAAGCTGTGCATAGCCAAGAAGCAGGTCAGCACTGCCTACATGGTTGAGCCCTGCTGACCACATCACTTCATCTCTCTCATGATTCTACCATTTGAGGAGGATACAACAAAAGCCCTATTCACCTTTGATTTCTTAAGGAGAAATGACTCAAATTCCCCATTTTGGCTATTTTTTCCTGACTACTAACGTCAACTTACATTTTAAGTAGTTTATATTTTTATTGGTTTCAAACCAATCTTTGGGTTTGGTTTCTTTTTTTTTTAATCTAACATTGCAATTTTCCCATTGATTACCTTCAATTCTGAGCATGAGAAGGGTATTGATAAGCCAGAGAACACCCCAAGAAAGGCAAACAGGATGGCCAGAGGCCTCATTCATTAGAGTGTGGACAAATGTCTTTGCCTTGAGCTGCTCCCAGTAGTCCCATCGAGGCAGAAAGGTTCTGAGAAAAGAGCCCTCAACTTAGGTCAAAGGATCTGGCCTTGCCTCCTGGCCTGTCATCTACTAACTTGTGTGACCTAGGAAAAGTTGTTTAACCTATCTGGGCCTCAATTTCCTCATTTGGAAAATGATATCATATTTCAGGACAGAGAAGAACTCTGACTCACCTGGGATTGGACTATTAGGAGCCCAGAATTCATTTTCTCCTCTTCCATGTCTTTCCCGGGAAGGACAGAGTCTCAAGAAGACACAGCTAGGAGAAAAAAATCCATAGAGGAGTCCAATGCTGTCCCCCCATCCCAAACTCAATTCATACCCAAGCTGCATATCAGGATGCCCAGGACCCCTGGAGCACAAAAAGTTCAATGGGCAATCCAGTCATGCCCCCTCCAACAAGGACAGAAAAGGTCTGAGACAGTGGCACGTCATACCCCAAATCTGCCACTGTAATCACAGCAAAGGGCAGCTAAGTGGTACAGTGGGCAGGATGAAGGCTTGGAATCAGGAAGATTCCTCTTCCTGAGCTCAAATCCAGCCTCAGACACTTCCTAGCTGTGTGACCTTGGGCAGGTCATTTACCCCTGCTTGGCTCAGCTTCTTCATCAGCAAAATGAGCTCGGAAAGGAAACGGCAAAACGCTCTAGTATCTTTGCCAAGAAAAGCCCAAAATGGGGCTGTGAAGAGTGAGACATGACTGAACCAGCCACCAATCAGAGCCACCTCTATGGGTCCCTCTGTGCCTCTGTTCATTTAACGAATACAGTACTGTGCACCCCGCCCAGTTCAGAGGATACACCAGGAACAAGTCTGCCCTTTGGCAGCTGTGCAACAGTGGAGGCTTGTAGAAAAGCTCTCTGTGCAGGAGCCTGGTCAGCTCAGACAGTCAAATATGGGCCTGAGCTGGGGAAGATGAGCAGCTCAGGCCACTGCCAGAGCCCTGCCACCCAGGCTGGGCCCAAGGATGCCAGCCCAAGGCACAGCTGGGAAAGGGGCTGCTCAGCCTGAGCCAACGAAAAGGACACGTACATACGGGCACACACGCTGGGGTGACTCTCAAGGGGCAGTGTGGCCCATCCTCGCCCGGCCAGGCGACCCTCTCTGCACCTGTTCATAGGGCAGGGGTCGCACCTGCCCTGCAGGCCCTTGGGACGTCACAGGTTATAACTGGCCACATTCAGAAGGTGGGGGAGGAGTCTGAGAGGTGCTAAGCAGGGGTAGGCTTGGATTAAGTGTCCATGGATGGGTGCTGCCTCTCACGCAGGTTCCCATCCCGTGTTTTAGGCACCAGCTTCGAGGGCACAGAGCTCAAAGGCCTTCCTGGCTGACATTCCACGTCCTTGTCCCTCTCCCTCTTACGTTTCAAGCCTCTCTTTTCCAAGGGCTGGATAAAGCTGGGGAGGGGGGGGGGGGGGGAAGGGGTTCCAGAGGCGGACGGGCCTTTCCTGAGAGGACCCTTTTAAAGCAGGAGCCCCTGGGCGGGAGGCAAACCTGGGCGCTGCCCCAAGGAAGGGACTTGGGTGAGTCGGAGAGGGAGGGGACCCAGACACCTCCCTGGGGCGCCGGCAAGCATTAAGCCCCTACTGTATACCAGTCGCTGGCTGGGCTCGGGAAGCCAAAGCAGTCTCTGCCCTCGGGGAGCTCACAGTCTAGCGCAAGGCAAGCTCACAGCCCCGCACCCCAGCTCGGGCTGGATCCGCGGGACACACAACTGATAGGGGGGCAAGCCTTCCTGGAGGAGGGGGCCGAGCTTCCCCCCCTCCACCCGGGCTCTGGAGCACTCGGGGTAACCACAAAGACAACCTCAGGAGCAAAAGGGCAGCGGCCACAAACCTCTGAGAAAGTGACACAGCTCTGCCCCCAGGCCCCGGGGCCACTGCGCCTGCGCGGCGCGCTCGGCCTGGAGCCGCAGCCCGCCCGCCCCCTAACCCGGGAAGGCAAGCTCAGGTTCGGCCCCGCAGCTCCCAGCCGCGCGCAAAAGCAACCCGTCACTCACGCGTCAGCAGAACCCCACAAGCAGGATAGCTGGCCCACGGCGCTCTGCGCCTGCGCGACAAGCTCCTCCCGAAACCGCTCCCCCGACCAGAAGGCAGCGGGGCCGCCCGGATGCCGGCTGAGGAGGCCACGGGGAGGCCGGCGTGAATCCCGGAAAAGAGGCTCTGGAACCCCGCGAGGCTGCCGCTCAAAGCATTCTGGGAAATGTAGTCCTGAGGGACAGCGTGCACATGCGTACTTCTCTACTTGTGGCTGGCAGGTGCCTGGGGGCGGGGCCAAGTGGGCTGAGCCCCCAGCAGTATGTGGGCGTGGTCGAGATGCCCCGCCCCCTCCCTCCCAGGACATTTTGTCTGGAAGGGCTGCACAACACTTTATTGTATTATGCCTTAGTCAACTGGCAAGTATTTATGAAGCCCCTACTGTGTGCAGGCCCCGTGCTCAGCGCCAGTGATAAAAGGAGAGGCAAAAGCCTCCCCTCCAGGAGCTTCCAATCTAAGGGAGAGACCAGCTGCAAACACATAACCAAGCAAACTGTGCAGGATGAAGAGGAGTAAGGGAGGATAGTCACCGCAATGAAGGGAGTGGGGATGGCTTCCTGGAGGTCAATGGCCAGAGCAGAGGTGGGGGGGAGAGCAGCCCAGGCCTGGGCACAGCCAGCACCCAGAGGTGGGCAACCTTAGGCGCACAAAGAGTTTCAGGCTGCATGTGCAGGTTTCTTTCTCTCACAGCTGGCAGATAAGGTATAGATGGGGGCTCATGTAGACAATGAGCCTGAGGATGGACAAGAAAGGAGACTTTATGTCTTCAGAGCAATTCGCTCTCACCCTTCCCTCCCTTCCTGGCTCAAGATGCCTGTGTTAGCCAAAATTATGGTCTCCAGATGTGTTAACCATGATATGAGAAATTGATTTCTTAGTAGGATAGGTAGTAAATATAATAAGATAGGAGAACGTCAAAGTGTCAATTGAAATGATAGATCCAGGATATCTGTGTTTCTTCTATCATTAACACGACATGCTATAACATAACATAGCATATGTCCATAAAATACAAAGATAAGAAAAAGTCCCATCATTCAAGATAACGTCCCTCTCAAGTCATCCTGCCTTGAATAATCATAAACAGAAGAATGCTCCTGGTCAGCCACATCTGGCCTTGTAGTTGCTGACATAGGAAGGGGCATTTGGGGTTCACTCAGTAAGTAAAGCAAAGCATGCCTGTTATGCTAGAGCACACGAAGCATTATGGTAGGTATAGTAGCAATTTAGATTTGAAGATCTTTCCCACCCATTAATAGGCCACGTGACCTGCTTACATCACAGGAAGCCTAAGTCACATGTGGTTGGAGGAGCTTCCTGACAGGAAAAGGAAGTTATGTCACAAGAAATGAAGAGAGAGAGAGAGAGAGAGAGAAACACAGCTGTTATGGCTGTTAATGACTATTGTGACTGTTAGAGCTGAAGTGATGAAAGTCAACCTCTGATAGCTGAACAGACTGACATTTGTACTGTGAGTTTGTTTTTGCGAAGACCCCCAGCAGAGGGTCTGAAAGGTTTAGGGATGGTGAGACTCCATGTTGTCATATATCAGATGCTTGACTGCTGTGATGGATTGGGTAGATGACTTATGGTATATAGTTCGCTGATGCTTGAATAACTGGTTTACTTCTTCTACCTTCTATGTGGAGAGTCTGATATGTGATGTGATACAGAACTTCATTAGGCATTTTGACAATGATCATGTACATTGTTATTATTGCCTTACTATTATATTTGGTGTCACGAACAGAATCACAAGATATAAGACCTCTGTTTAGAGGTAGAAGGGCTTTAGAAGAAGAAATGGTTATCCCAGGATGGGAGGATGTAACTTACTGCTCCCTAGCAAGGGAATGCTCTAAGGCCACTAGCCTCTGTGAGGACCGGAGGCAGAGGTTACAGAGTGGAGGACTTAGGGATTTGGAACAATGTCTCAGACAGGTTACCGTTGAGCCAGGAAAGGAAATACCAACAGAGATCGCTAGACGTGGCTGGATTTTACTCACAGCCTACCGTATTATATACGAAAGCAGGGATAGACTACTACGAGTGAGAACTCAGACTCAGACAGTTATTGAAATATCTGCTAACTCAAATAAGAATACTTCTGCTATACCACAGCAAGATGGGTAATCTCAGGTGGTAGAAGAACAGGAATCTACTAACTTTGCTATAAATTCAGCTAGAGGGCAGAAGGAGCCAAGGAGATCAAGAGTACACCTCAGTTCAGTCTAGGTCGAGTCTAGCAGTCAGTCTGGTTACCATGGTAATGGGGGGGAGAGGCTCTAGACAAGAGGTTACAACATCAGAACCTGAGGCACAAGATGATACATTATATGATGCTACTTCTGAGCCACCGTTGTTACGGTATCACACCAGATTTCTCAAAACACCAGATTTCTCAAAGAGAAGTATGCTCTAACAAGAAACACAGGATCATAATACTGTGATCAGAGAGGTTTTGGAAGATTTTGCATAGCTGGAAATCCCATATAACTTGAGTAGGTTCACCCAGAAAATGGGAGAATCATTGATATCTTGGATGGTGAGAATCAGTGATGAAGGGGCCACAGGAGTATCTGTAGAAACTGTGGATTGTATGAGATTCATAAGGATTAGTTGGAATTCTTTCGTGCAGCAAGTTTTTAGGAATTATGATTTGCAAGGAGGTAACCAAACAACCCATTTGTTGGCTTTGGCTGTGGCAGGCTGTAAAAGAGAATATTCTGCTGATGCTATGCGGCCTACTGCAGATAGACCCTGGTATTCAATTAGGGACTGTATGAGAAAGTTAAAGAAGGAGGTAATGAAGACTGCTACTATGTTAGGGGAATGCTGAAGTTTATTATGAAACTCCCTTGGGAGTCTCTCATAGGAATTTGATCATTAAGACAGCATCCCCCACTTATAAACATGTAATCCTGACTCTGGTGATCGCAGAAGTAGAAGTACCTTTTAGAGGTACTGGATAAGACTTCACAGTTAAGTGACTTAGGAGACTGGGGAAAAGATAAATTTCCTCTAGAGAGAAGGGTAAAAAACCAGCAGATTCAAAGTTGGAACAGAGTGACAAGAAAAGAAATGTTTACTGCTCTATTGAAAGCAGCGGTAGATTTTAGAAGAATAGATGGTATTCCAACTAATGAGCTATACAAAATGTGCCAAGATAAGGGGCTTAATAACAAATGGAACAGAGAAGTAAGAACTGCCCCTACAAAACCTTCAGATCTTGAACCCTTGCATCCAAGTGAGTCACACCTACAAGGAGACTACAAGGGAGTCACACCTACAAGGGGGCAGGCCTAGCCCCAGCTCCAATTAAAGAAACATACAGATAGGATTACAGACCCCATATATATTGGAAAAATGGATCAAGTACTGTAACTAGAGCATTGCTCATCAATGGGGCAAAGGCCACCTTGATTTATGGAAACCCTGACAATTTAAGCATGGAACTTTCTATTACCATCACAGAACTAGGAGAGGCTAAAATATCAGCCAAACAAATCAAAATGATGATGAAAATTGAACAATTGCCTAAGAAAGAATAAACTGTGGTCATTGTATCCGTTCCTGAATACATCATTGGAATTGATATATTGAAAGATATGACTCTGAATTTGCCTGAGGGGAGATATCAATTTGCAGCAAGGAAGATAGGAGTTAATACAGTTCTAGTGGGAAAAATAGAAATGGACCCAATCACTTTACCTGAACCTTCTAAAGTAATTACTTTGAAGCAGTGTCATGTGCCAGGTGGGCAAGATGAAATTGCCAGTATTATAAAGGGATATGTTGAAACAGGAGTGTTAGTCCCTACAATCACTTGATGGAACAATCCTGTGTGGCCAGTCCGAAAGTCAGATGGAACATGGAGAATGACAGTGGCTTATAGACAATTGAAAAAAGTGACTCCTCCTTGTAAGTTGCTGTTCCAGATACTGTTACCTTAATAGAAAGGATCCAGAAATATGATGAGACTTGGTATGCAGTTATTGATTTGGGCAATGCTTTCTTTACGATCCCAATAGACTCCAAACGATGGGACTAGTTTGTTTTCACTTTGCAGGGCCAACAGTATACTTTTACTTGATTGCCACAAGGATATCAGCATAGCCCAGCTATTTGTCATAGGATTGTGGCTAAACACCTGGATGAATTGAAGTTACCTGGTGTACAACTTACCCACTATATAGATGACATTATGATATAGGGATAAAATGCAAAAGAAGCGGAGAAGAGTTTGATACTTTTAATTGAGCATATGAAAAGCAAAGGATGGGAAATTAACCCTGCAAAGATTCAAGGCCAGCTCAAACTGTAAAGTGTTTAAGTATACAACGGAATAAAGAACTGCAAGAAATTATCCTACAAGCTCTACAAAAGCTTCAAGATTTACCTATCCCCACCAATAAGAAGGAGGCACAAAAGTTTATAGGACTGTTTGGATATTGGAGACACCACAATCCACATCTTGGACAGATTTTGATACCCTTATGTAAAGTAACCAGGAAAAAATACGAATTTGATTGGGGACTTGAACAGAGTAAAGCTTTCAAAGAAGCCAAAGATGCTATACAATTGGCTCTGGATTTATGGCCTATGCAAAGTGGCCTGCTGGAATTACAAATGACTGTACAGGATGACTATGTGAATGGCTATAGCCATTGACTACTGTATCTTATGTACCTAACCTATTCCACTGATCCACCACTCTGTTTCTTAGCCAGTACCAAGTAGTTTTGATGACTGCTGCTTTATAATACAGTTTAACATCTGCTATGGCTAGGCTACCTTCCCTAGCATTTTTTTTTCATTAATTCCTTTGATATTCTGGACCTTTTGTTCCTCCAGATGAATTTTGTTATTATTTTATCTAGCTCTGTAAAATAATTTTTTGGTAGTTTGACTGGTATAGCACTGAATAAGTAAATTAATTTAGGTAAAATTGTCATTTTTATTATATTAGCTTGGCCTAACCACGAGCAACTGATGTTATTCCATTTAATTAGATCTGACTTTATTTGTGTGAAAAGCATTTCGTAATTGTGTTCATATAGGCCCTGGGTTTGTCTTGGCAGGCAGACTCCCAAATATTTTAGTGTCTACAGCAACTTTAAATGGAATTTCTCTTTCTATCTCTTGCTCTTGGACTTGTTAGTAATATATAGGAATGCTGAGGATTTATGTGGGTTTTAAGGTGGTTTTTCTAAAAAAACTTGAACTCCTTTTCTCTCTGCTTCTGTGTTTCATCAGCTAGTTTTTCTGAGCATGTTCTTGTTTTCTGACCAATCTACATGATTGCACCTTTTTAGCCCAAATTGCCTTAGACTTTTATGGAACTGCCACTAGATGCTATGGCCTTCAGTTCTAAGGTCCGTTGCTTAGGGTTATTTGTACTTTTACTGGCTTCAAAGAAATCTAAATAGAAATTGTTTTCTACTAATAACCTGGTTTACATTTCATATTTGTATGATTGTCATAGCTTTTTTTGTGAGAAATGTTGGAGTGAGAACTTCTTCCCAGACAGATTTTTAGTGATGGTGAATTCTGAGGCCATCTCTTCTTACCAGTCCTTTTAATTTAAATGGGTCTAGCCTCAGGCAAGCACTGAGTTTTAGAAAACTTTTTTTTAACTTATTAAGAAAGCTCTTCATAAATTGACCCCCTCTGTGTTCGGTTTCTGTTTCAGAAGCTGTTTTTGCCTTCTCATTTTGGAAAATGCCTTTTCTTTGTATTTTATTTTTTTGAGTCACAGATAATTTTGTCTCTTCCTGGTTGTATCCTGGAATTTTTTTTTTTAACACATTTCATTTTTGTTTTACTGATGTGTTTAAAAGATGTAGCAAGCTTATACTGCCTCGGCTTATATGTTGATACATAAAAAATATACAGTACATTGTCAGGATTTGAATTCATGTCTTTTGCTGTACTATTGTATTGCATAAGCACATATATTAATCCAATAACGCATTGTTGCTGCAATACTCTGTTAATTTGTCAATCTGCAATAACCACTCATAAAATAGTGCAGCAAAAGAGATCTATTCAAGGTAAAGGAATTTTAGTTTGGGACACTGCCTGGCATGAAGCACTGGAATGGCCCGAGAGGGAAGTCACACTCAGGAGGAGCTACTGAGAAGGTAGATGGAACAGCCCAACTGTCATTGACAGAGATGTGAGACTTGGGGACGGTAGCCACTAGAGGGAGCAGCTGCCCTGTGCAGGGCTGGACCAGTGTTAATTACCACTAGCCAACAGAGGCAGGCCCAAGTCGGGGGCGCCTGTAGGGGAGTAAAAAGAGGCCAGGGACAGAAGGATAGCAGAGCGGCAGGCTTCAACATTCCTCCCTTTGGGGCAAGGCAACAACTGGCACTGCCAACCAATGGAGAATGTAAGGAGCTGCTGGACGAGAGTGGAGAGTTAGTGACTTTCATCCGGAGTCTTGAAGCACAAGAAATAAAACACCTGATAAGGAGGGGAAAATGGTAACAGGCGAGAAGCAGAAGAAGCTTTTGTAGTAGGGAGTGGAAAACCCTGCCCTATCCTCCGGGGAGCCAATTGAACAAATTCCAGAATCCCCTGTGGGTTAGCATCGAGGACACTGACGTTAGTTTTGATAGCTTTGAGGCTTTCTTCCACCTGACCAGTCTTGGATGTGAAAGCAGCATCCTTCCCCAAGGAAGGCACACATACCTCCCTGGACCACTAACATTGTGCTAAGGGCACAGGAGATGGGCAACTCAGCCTCGGTGAGGGAGGAGACCTGCAGGTTTAAGTCCTCAAGGGCCTCGGTGGTCTTAGTAAAGGAGTCAGTCAGGACACCAAACCCCAGGATTAGCATGAGAAACCCAATCCAAGCCTAGTGACTGCATGCAACCAAAGGGTTAGGTCAGCACTGATAGTGGGAAAGAAGGTACCAAGTGGAGGGTTTCTGAAGCACTGAAGCCAGTATGCTTGGAAATGTCAGGTCCCGTAGTGACTGAGCCACAGATCCCCACCCACGAAGGTGGGAGAGCTCGGTACAGGGGAGTGCCACAGAGGAAGGATAGGCCGTGGGCAGGGACAACCGCACAGACAGACAAGTTTCCCTTGGCGCATAAGGGCAGTGAAGACGGTTGTCAGCAGAGTCAGTATAAGGGCAGTCAGGGCAAGAGAAATTAAGGGAAACATGTTAACGAGCCTCCCAATAGGGTTAAATATAGGGGCGATAAAACCCCAAAATTCCTTGGGCAGGGAGAAAGCAGATTGCCCTTCCCAGGCTGTTTCGCGAGGGTCCCTGGGTCACAGGGACATGGGTAGGCTGAGGTAACCAGCGAAAGAAGGAAGAGGAGTAGTTGGGGAGCTTTGTGAAGTTCCTCCCGTCTACGTTGGGGTGTGATCATCAAGGACAGGGGTAAGCTCCCAAAGTCCCAGGCACCATGCAAATGCTCAGAAGGGCTGCAGACAGAGAGGATAGTAGAAACTATTGCATATGAAGTGACGAGGACCCCCAGAGAGTAGTGATCCTATTGAGGTTGTTGACACACGGCAAAGGTACAGAAACAACTAGAAGAAAGCATCGTATGTGGGGGCTCTGTATCGGCCCAATCTGCAATCCTACAGGGTAGGTGAGGAGGGAGGGCTCCAGCGCAGAGCAGTTGTGGCATGTTCAGAGCCAGAATGCGGACCAGTTGGCTGCCGTGGCTAGGGCCTGTAAGACTGGCTCGTGTGGCTGAAAAACAGCCCAACATCACTCAGAAGCATTGTAACAATCATCGCCAAGATGCCACCCAAGTCCGGCCATGGCAGTAGCTGCAGAGATCAAGAGTGCAGCTGGGCTGCGTAGTTGCCAAGAGTTCACAGACCCGGGGAGATGAAGGAGCCACAGCACAAGTAGGACCAGAGAGGACACGTGGACAAAAAGGATAAGGTCAAAGAACCTGATAAAAGGTGGCGACCTCATCCAGAACCTTGGGAGAGCCGTCTGCCACGTAGCCGCTTCTCCATTCTGGTCAGACACATTCCGATAGGCAGCAAGGTCCACTCAGTTTGTGTTTCCCAAAAGGGGCAGCCAGTAGATTGAGGAGGACAAGGGACAGCACTTTGGGCCATGGGATACCAAACATCAGAGAATTTAGACAGCTGGGCTTTTATTAGCCTTGCTCAAATGCTCCTTGGTCCCGATAGGGTCCTGGTCTAGTTCTAAAGACCAGGTATTTGATCCAGGTAACTCCCAATCTGGTTCTAAGTTCTGAAATTTGGCCCTAGACAGGTCCCAGTGTGGTTATAAATCCCAGAATTTGACACTGGTTTGACAATGATTTCTGGTTTTACCACTGGTTACATGGCCCTGGTCTGGTAGAAACCTTGTATTGTTTTAATCAGAGATTCCCCTTCTGGGTCTAGTTCTCGTTCCTGGTAAACATACACATTGATCATAAACCTGTCATATTGTCACATTGTTTTGAACAGGGCAAAATCAGTCTGTGCCTTTCTAATGCAGGGTCTGGTGAATAGCCCCAGTCACGTTGCCTTAGTTATAGCTACAAGGCTCCTCATGCTTACAGGAGAAACAGGAGAAAAGCTTGAGGCTCCAAGTGACTTGCCTAGGATCACACAGCTAATTATCAGGGTCAAGATCCAAACCCAGGTCTCTTCTGACTCTTAAGTCCAGTGACTTTTCACAGCTAATTAATCTAGAAAACTGCAGCGTCAGATGATTCGGAAACTCTTGTTCTGATTTGTTTGAGAATAGAGCGATTAGGGTAAGGCAGTTTAATTAGTACTGCACACACACACACACACACACACACACACATACACTCACACATATACATACACACACATACACACACATACACATACACATACATACACATACACACACACACACACACACATGCACGTGCGCCACACACACAAAGAATCCAACCCTGGGTATTGACTTAGTCTAAGGTTTCTTAACCTGGGGCTTATTGTTCAGGCTTTGATGGCTCAGGATGAGTGTAAATAGCAATTGTTTTCTATTCTAGCCGAAAACTCTGAGGGGCATCCTCCCTCCCCTGTATTGGTAGCTTTGTGATGGTAAACTAGGCCATCTTTTGTCTCAATTTTTACCTAGCCCTTGGTTATTGAATGGGTGTTGCCTCAGACAAACCAAGATCCTGGAGACCTTAATTTAGAAAGGCCAAGGTCACCCACTATATCTGGCACCATCCCCAGTTCTCCAGACTTTTGTCCTGCCACTGAACTTTAATGACTCTGGAAGAGAGAGTGGGGCTTTGTGAAGCTCTGCCTCACTGAAACCCAATTCACGTGCAAGTCAAGACATTACTCTCATGACATCATCGGTCTTCTTCTAGAACAAGGGACAAAAACAGCAGCAGCAGCAGCAAGGGAACCCTATCTGCATGGGCAGAGACACCCACAAAAACAAAAGGACAAAGCTGAACCGGGCAGGAGGAGAAGTGGGCATGGACTCCCTCTGGATCAGGCCAGGCTATGGCAGAGGCAGCCAACAGGAAAGGTTCTCCTTTAGGCTGGCTGTCTTTTGTCACCTCCTCTTGATAGAAAGGACAGTCCTTTCTGTCTGAGAAAAAAGGAGAGTCGTAGATGGTTTGGGGAGGGGTGAACAGCGAGCTGCATCACCAACAGGATCCAGGGCAAGATAAAGGGGCTGCAGACAAATGGACTTGCTTTAGTGTTCTTGGCTACCCACAAGAGCAATGTCCAGAGCATGGACAGGACTCAGATAAAGATAGAAAGACCAAATGGCAAATAAAAATAAAATTCTCTGCACTTTCACATGAACCATGGGGAGCCTAATCTGATGTTCTCCTGCTAGCTCTGCTGCTTATGAGGTTAGCTCCGTAAGGTCTGAACTGGTTTTCACCACTTTAATTTTGGAAGGTCAATGAAGTTAGATTTTCTCAGGTTATACTTGCTTCTATATCTTATAACTTTAAGAACATGACTAGAAACTTCTGCAAATGACCTGAAAACAGGGCACTAGATCCAGTAGAACATCCCTCCAAAACTGCCCAGGGAACAGAGCCTACTCCAGAATCTCCAAGGAAGAATGTTTCCCAGCAAACGGCTCAGATGGGACGGCTAAGATACAATATGCTGATCAAATGAACATTTGGAGGGGGTTTCCAGGATCAAGGAAACTGTCCAAAGAATACAGGGTGAGCTAATATAGGAAATGAATATACAAATACAAATTTTACATTTTATGTATAATGGCAGAAGTCATCAAGATTTTTTTTAAACCAAGAAGCACTTTTCTGTCTGCTTTTTGATTAGGACGGTGTTCATTTTTTTTAAATAAATTGCTGCCTGGTCCCTTTTCTGCATCCGGTACAACGAATCACTCAAAATCCAAAGATTCAAACAATCCATTTAATAAAAAAATGATTCCCAAACCCCCAGGATAAAGGCATCTCCTTAGATAGTTAAAAGCAGGCCAGCAGATAAAAGGAAATAAAAACAACAGGCCAGAAGTTTAGAGGCAGTTGGATAGGAGATTCCCTGGGTCACAGGAGCTCCTTGAGCATAAGACACAAAACACACACACACACACACACCCTCATATTCTATGGGAAAACACGATATATATACACAATAAATACAAGCTCATTTGAAAATTTCCCCCGCAAAGGTCAAGCATCAACCTGCAGGGGCAGATAACATGGAGGGCAGCCACTGTGGCCCTGAGCCAGTCAGTGGAAAGAGTTCAGACTAGGTGTAGCCCTGGATGTCCCTGCTTTGACCAGCATGCCAGCACATTGGAAAATCAAGGACAGGGAAAAATGAAAGTGGACATTTCAGGACTAAGCACAGACATGACCTGTCCTGTGCACCGGCCTCACTGTGTTTCCCCTGTGTTCAGAATGGAATTGTCCACCATGCGCTGTTTGCTCAAGGTCAAGCATTAGGTCTTCCTTAATCCAGGATCCTCCAGCTAAAATGACCCCTCCCCCTAGAATTCTCATAGTGCCCCTTGCATTGTTTGCCTTTGGATTGAACACATTCTTCCTTGGACCATAGCCTTGTATGGATGTGTCTCATTCCTCCTCCAATGGATTATACATTCCAGGAGAGTAGTCAGATCTGCCTCAGTGTTCTTAGTGCCTAGCATAGTGTCACATGCTTAATAATTCCTGAGTTTGATTGTATTGAATTAAATACTAGACTGAGGGATGGTTATGAACATATGCTTACTTATTCCAAGTATCATGACCAGTGTGAACATGAAGTCACAGAATCACAAGAGTGGCCTTCCAGTCCTTTATAACTAACCTCTCTACAACTTGCTCAGAAGTGCTGATCTATCCAATATTCATGAGAAGCCTCCAGTGAGGAAGAACCTGCTACTTCCCAATAGAATCCATCCATATGGCTCTAATTATCATTAGTCCTTCTATCCAGCCTAAATCTTCCCCTCCACCATTTGTAGGCGGAGCTCCTGGTTATATCATCTAGCCCTGAGCAGTACAAGCCTGAAGCCTCTTCCACACGACAGCTTTCCCAATGCAAGGCTATGGGTGACGCTCCATCCTTTACTTCAGTCTTCTTGAGTCTAAAATCTTGAATTTTTTTAACTGATCTTCATGTAGCATAATATCGAGGACCTTCACTGTCTAAGTCAACACGAGGGAAAGTTTCAGAGATGCAGGTTTAGGCTTAAAGTCAGGAAAGGCTACCTAAAATTGAATGGAATGGAAGAAAGAATAACAATATATGTAAATTCAAGGAAGTTGATAGGGGAGAGGAAGAAATTAGGGAGGATCCATGTTAGAAAGTAAGATCAAATTAGTGTAAGGAAAACAAATCCCAGGGCTCAAGTGTGCATGTAAAATAGATAGGGGAGAGGAAGGGGGAAAAAAGGTTAATGCAAATGAATTACTGAGGAAATACAAGCTTAATCATAACCTTAAATGTCAATGGATTAAACTCCTCAACAAATGGAAGACAGTAGAAGAATGGATTTAAAAACAATAGGCACAGCTTTTAAAGAATGGCCAGGCGCTGAGCCAAGATGGTGGAGTGAAAACAGGGACTGGCCTAAGCTCTCCCCCAAACCCTTTCAAATTCCTCTAAAAAGTGAGACTCTGAACAAATTCTGGAGAAGCAGAATCCACAAAGAGACTGAGTGAGGCAGATTTCTAGCCCAAAACAGCCTGGAAAGTCAGCAGGAAGGGTCTGTTGCACCAGGCTGTAGGAGGAGCACACTATAGCATGCAGGCTGCACCAGGGCAGACCCAACCTCAGCAAAGCTGGAGCAGACCTCAGGGGACTGAATCACTGGCAGCAGTGGTGGTTTCTGAGCCCAGAGACACCAAAGACAACTTAGAAGGTCAGCAGGAAGGGTCTGTTGGAACTGGGTGAGAGAGAAGAGCAGTTCTGCCCAGGGCAGGGGCAGTGGCAGGGGTAGGTTTAAGTTGACTTTGATGTGATGATTAAAAACCTAATTAAGTGCTGAAATAAAGATTGTAATGGGAGAAGAGGAAAGGAGGAGGCAGAAAAGGGTAAATTACATCATATGAAGAGGCACAAAGACATGTTACAGTAGATAGAAAGAAGGGAGCAAGATGAGTATTGTTTGAACTTTACTCTCTTTGGATTTGGCTCAACGAGAGAATAATGTACTCAATTAGGCATAGAAATCTAACTTGCCCTATAGGCACTGGAGGGGAAAGGGGAAAGAAAAGGGAGGGAGGGAGGGATAAAGAAAGGAGAAAAGTAGTAAGGGGAAAGGGAAAGAAAAGGGAAGGGGGCAGATAGAAGGGAAGGAAGATTAGAGGAGGCATTACTCAAAAGCAAAACTCTAGTGAGGAGGAAAAGAGAGAAAGGAGAAAGACAAGCATAAATGGGGGGATGGGAGAGGATGGAGAGAAAGACACAGATAGTAATCATAACTGTGAAAGTGAATAGGATGAACTCTCCAGTAAAAGAGAGGTGGATAACAGAATGAATTAAAAATCATAATCCTGGGGGGGCGGGGTGGAGCCAAGATGGTGGCTGGAAAGCAATGACTTGCTTAAGCTCACCCTCAGATGCCTCCAAACACCTGTAACAAATGGCTCTGAACAAATTCCAGAGCTGCAGAACCCACAAAATAGCAGAGGGAAGCAGGGCTGCAGGCTAGGAAAGACTGGATGGTTGCTGGGAAGGGTCTATCACACGGAGCTGGGAGTGGAGCAGAGCAGAGCCCAGTGTGGGCCGTGCCAGGACCAACCAGACTGGGAGCCGGGCAGAACAGGGAGTAGCGCCCTGAATCAGTGAGCTGTGGCAGTTACCAGACTTCTCAACCCAGAAACACTAAAGACAACAGAGAAGATTAGTGGAAAGACTACTGGAAAAGAGTGATAAGAGTGCATGGTCAGCCCCAGCCCCAGGGACACAGAAGTGGTGCAGCTCTGGGGCTGCTTCCAGAACACCAACTGTGGTTGCTTCCAGCCCCAGGCCCACACGGTAGGAGGAATTAAGCCTCGGATCAGAGGGGGAGTGCAGAACCTGCTCCGTTCTGGGTCGCGATCCAGGTTAGCAGTTCTTGGGGAGGAGGAGTGCTGGTATGGCAGAGTTTGCTGTGTAGAAGTAGCTCTGAAAACAGCAGTGCTTGGCCCCTAAAGCTTGGGACAAAGTACTCTCCACTCTACAAGCAGTCATACACTGACATAAAGCTCAAGGGTCAAGTAGTTGGCTGGGAACATGGCCAGGAAGCAAAAAAGGATGCAGACTCAGATTTAGACTCAAACTTTGGAATCTTTTTTTGGTGACAAAGAAGAGCAAAACATACAGCCAGAAGAAGACAACAAAGTCAAAGAGTCTACATCAAAAGCCTCCAAGAAAAATATGAATTGGTCTCAGGCCCTGGAAGAACTCAAAAAGGATTTGGGAAAGCAGGTAAGCAAACTAGAGGAAAAATTGGGAAAAGAAATGAGGGTGATGCAAGAAAACCATGAAACACAAGGCAGTGACTTGCTAAAGGACACCCAAAAAAATACTGAAGAAAATCACATATTAAAAATACACTAACCCAAATGGCAAAACAGCTCCAGAAAGCCAATGAGGAAAAGAATGCCTTGAAAGGCAGAATTAGCCAAATAGAAAAGGAGGTCCAAAAGACCACTGAAGAAAATACTACCTTAAAAATTAGATTGGAGCAAGTGGAAGCTAGTGACTTTATGAGAAATCAAGATATTATAAAACAGAACCAAAGGAATGAAAAAAATGGAAGACAATGTGAAATGAAAAACCACTGACCTGGAAAATAGATCCAGGAGAGATAACTTAAAAATTATTGGACTACCTGAAAGCCATGATCAAAAAAAGAGCCTAGACATCATCTTTCAAGAAATTATCAAGGAAAATTGCCCTGATATTCTAGAGCCAGAGGGTAAAATAGAAATTGAAAGAATCCACCACTTGCTTCTTGAAAAAGATCCCAAAAAGAAAACTCCTAGGAATAAAAAGGCATAAGGAAGGAAACTATCCTGCTAAAATGCACCATAGACAATGAAGTAATATCATTATTAATGATATAAGTACCAGGTGCCATAGTATCCAAAATCTTAGAGAAGTTAAGAGAGTTACAGGAAGAAATAGACAGCGAAACTATACCAGAGGGGGACCTCAACCTCCCCTTCTCTGAACTAGATAAATCTAAGCACAAAATAAAAAAGAAAGAAGTTAAGGAGGTGAATAGAATTTTAGAAAAGTTTGATATGGAAGACCTCTGGATAAAATTGAATGGGGAAAGAAAGGAACATACTGTTTGCTCAGTGATACATGGGACCTATACAAAAACTGATCACGTACTAGGGCATAAAGACCTTACAATCCAATGCAGAAAGGCAGAAATATTAAATGCATTCTTTTCAGATCATGATGTAATAAAAATTAAATGTAATAAAGGGCCATGGAAAGATAAACTAAAAATTAATTGGAAACTAAATAATCAATGAGTGTGTCAAACAACAAATCATAGAAACAATCAATAACTTCATCCAAGAGAATGAGAATAATGAGACAACATAACAAAACTTATGGAATGCAGCAAAAGCAGTGCTTAGGGGAAGTTTTATATCTCTAAATACTTATGTGAATAAAATAGAGACAGAGGAGATCAATAAATTGCAACTAAATGCAACTAAAAAAGCTAGAAAAAGAACAATTTAAAAATCCCCAATTAAATACCAAATTAGAAATACTGAAAACCAAAGAAGAGATTAATAAAATTGAAATTAAGAAATCTATTAAACTAATAAATGAAACTAAGAGCTGGTTTTATGAAAAAGAACAATTAAATAGATAAACCTTTGATTAATTTGATTAAAAAAAGAGAAAAACAAAATAGCAGTATCAAAAATAAAAAGGGTGAATTCACCACGAATGAAGAGGAAATTAAAACATTAGGAACCATTTTTCCCAACTGTATGCCAATAAATTTAACAATCTTAGTGAAATGGATGGATATTTTAAAAAAATATAAATTAACCAGATTAACAGAAGAGGAAATAAAATAAATAACCCCATCTCAGAAAAAGAAATTGAACAAGCTATCAATAAACTCCCTAGAAAAAAAATCTCCGGGGCCAGATGGATTTACAAGCAAATTCTATCAAATATTTGAAGAACAATTAATTCCAATACAATCACCATAACTGATCATATAAACAACAAAACTAGCAAAAACCATATGATTATCTCAATAGATGCAGAAAAAGCTTTTGACAAAATATAATACTTATTCCTACTTTTTTTTTTAGTTAAGACGTGACTTTATTATTTTAGTACACAAACCAAAATTTATGCAACCAGAGCAGAGGCTGTAAATGATTCATATTTCCAGTTGGGTGGGAGCACTCTCTTGGTCTTGTAGTACCGAGCCAGGCGATGAATTCAGCTCTCGTTCAGAAACAAACGGAACTTAGAATCCTTATCCTTTCTGTTTCTCTCAAGATGCTTTCGGACAGCAACAGCTTTCTTGATCAAGTGATAAAGATCTTCAAGAAGATCAAGGGCAAGTCCCTTGGACTTTAGAATTCTCGAAATTTTGTTGCCAGTTACAAAGCGTACTTGTGCCGCGCCACAAGAATCCCTCAGGATCACGCCGATCCAGGAGGGTGTCGGACCCTTCTTGGCCAGCTTGTAGATCTGCTCCTTCACGTCGTCCGAGGGGAGCTTCAGCCACGTGGGCACGCTGCGGCGGTACGGCAGAGCAGACTGGGACAGGCCCTTCCCGGAGCGTGCATGCAACCCATGATGGCGACGATCTGGCAGCGAAAAAAAAAGCACCTATTCCTACTTTTAAAAAACACTAGAAAGCATAGGAATAAACGGAGTATTCCTTAAATTGATAAGTAGCATCTACCTAAAATCATCAGCAAGAATTACATGTAATGAGGATAAGCTAGATGCATTTCCAATAAGATCAGGGGTGAAACAAGGATGTCCCTTATCACCCCTGTTATTCAATTTGGTACTAGAAATGTTAGCGTTAGCAATAAGAGAAGAAAAAGAAATTGAAGGAATTAGAATAGGCAAAGAAGAAGCTAAGTTATCACTCTTTGCTGATGATATGATGATTTACTTAGAGGATCAACTAAAAACTACTTGAAATAATTAAAAAAAACTTTAGCAAAGTTGCAGGATATAAAATAAATCCTCAGAATTCCTAAATATTACTAACAAAGCTCAACAGCAAGAGATAGAAAGAGAAATTCCATTTAAAGTTACTGCAGCTGGAGAGGATGTGGGGAAATTGGAACATTGTTACATTGCTGGTGGAGTTGTGAACTGATCCAGCCATTTTGGAGAGCAATTTGGAACTATGCCCAAAGGGCTACAAAAATGTTCATACCTTTTGACCCAGC
>CM053622.1:820665928-820705039 GCA_028646595.1 Phalanger gymnotis
AAAAGGACCCATATGTACAAAAATATTTATAGCGGCTCTCTTTGTAGTAGCTAAGAATTGGAAATCAAAGGGATGCCCATCAATTGGGAAATGGCTGAATAAGCTGTGGTATATGAAGGTAATCGAATACTACTGTGCTTTAAGAAGTGGGGATGATACGGACTTCATAACAACCTGGAAGAACCTACACGACATAATGCTGAATGAGCGGAGCAGAGCCAGGAGAACATTATACACAATCACAGATATATGGATTCTGTGATGACTAACCCTGACAGACTTTGCTCTTCTCAGCAACGCAATATGCAGAGACAGCTCCAAAGGACTCACGATGGAGAGTGCTATCTACATACAGAGAAAGAACTAAGTATGAATGCAGATTGAGGCACACTTCATGCTCGCCTTTTTCTCCCCCCGCCCCTTTTTTTTCTCTCTTTTGTATTTGTTGTTGGGTTGTGTTTTTTTTTTTTAGTTTTGTTTCTTCTTTCTCATGATTCATTCCATTGATCATAATTCTTCTCCACAACTTGACTAGTGTGTAAATTAATTCAATGCCAAGTTATACATGGAAGTTATATGGGATTCCATGCCATCTTGGGGTGGGGGGGGAGGGAGGGAAGAAAATCTGGAACTCAAAATTATGTAGAACCGTGTGTTGCAAACTAAAAATAAAAATAAAAAAATAAAGTTACTGTAGACACTATAAAATATTTGGGAGCCTACCTGACAAGATAAACCCAAGGCCTATATGAACATAATTAGAAAACACTTCTCACACAAATAAAGTCAAATCTAAATAAATGGAAAAACATCAGGAACTCAGGGTTAGGCTGAACTTATATAATATAAATGACAATTTTACCTAAATTAATTTACTTCTTTAGTGTCATACCAATCAAACTACCAAAAATTATTTTACAAAGCTTGATAAAATAATAACAAAATTCATCTGGAAGAAAAGGTCCAGAATATCAAGGGAATTAATGAGAAGAAATGCTAGGGGAGGTGGCCTAGCCATACCAGATATTAAACTGTACTATAAAGCAGAAGTCATCAAAACTACTTGGTACTGGCTAAGAAACACAGTGGTGGATCAGTGGAATAGGTTAGATACACAAGATGGAGAAGTCAACAACTATAGCAATCTACTCTTTGATAAACCCAAAGAATCCAGCTTCTGGGCTAAGAATTCACTATTTCCCAAAAACTGCTGTGAAAATTGGAAAATGAAACTGGGCATAGACCAGTATCTTACACCATATACCAAAATAAAATCAAAATGGGTTCATGATTTAGGAATAAAGGCTAATATTATAAGCAATTTGGGACAGCAAGGAATAGTTTACCTGTCAGATTTATGGAAAAGCAAAGAATTCATGACCCAACAAGAGATAGAGAGCATTACAAAATGCAAAATGGATAATTTTGACTATGTTAAATTGAAAAGTTTTGTATAAACAAAGCTAATGCAACAAAGATTAGGAGGGAAGCAGAAAATTGGGAGAAAATCTTTACAACCAGTGTCTCTGACAAAGGCCTCATATCTAAAATATACAGGAAACTGAGCAAAATTGATAGGAATACAAATCACTCCCCAGTTGAGAAATGGTCAAAGGATATGAACAGGCAGTTTTCAGAGGAAGAAATTAAAGATATCTGTAGGCATATGAAAAAATGCTCTAAATCTCTATTGATTAGAGAAATGCAAATCAAAACAACCCTTAGGTACCACATCTCTCCTGTCAAATTGGCTAACGCAACAAAACAGGAAAATGATAAATGCTGAATAGTATGTGGGAAAATTGGAACATTATTACATTGTTGGTGGAGTTGTGAACTGATAAAGCCATTCTGGAGAACAATTTGGAACTATGCCCAAAGGGCTATAAAAGTGTGCATACCTTTAACCCAGAAATACCACTTCTAAGGCTATATTCCAAAGAGATCATACAGGTGGGAAAGGAACCCGTATGTACAAAAATATTTATAGCAGCTCTTTTTGCGGTGGCCAAGAATTGGAAATCAAGGGGATGCCCATCAACTGGGGAATGGCTAAACAAATTGTGGTATATGAATGTAATGGAATACTATTGTGCTATAAGAAATGAGGAACGGACAGACTTCATTATAACCTCGAATGACATATATGAACTAGTGCTGAGTGAGGGGAGCAAAACCAGGAGATCATTATACACAATTACAGACATGCCATATCTGTAAAGACTAACTTTGATAGATTTGACTCCTCTCATCAATGCAAGGTTCAAAGACAGCTCCAAAAGACTCATGATGGAAAAAACCATGCACATCCAGAAAAAGAATTATGGAGGCTGAATGCAGACTGAGGCAAACTTTTTTCTCTTTTTTTTCCTTTTTTTTTTTTGTTGTTTCGTTTCTTCTTTCTCATGATTCACTCCATTGGTTATAATTCTTCATTGCAACTGGACTATTATGTAAATAAGTTCAATGCGAAGGTATATGTAGAACCTACATTGGATTACAGACCATCTTGGGGGGCTGGGGGAAGGAGTGAGAAAGAGAAAATTTGGGACCCAAAACTTGTGGAACTGAGTATTGTAAACTAAAAATAAAAAATGAATTTTAAAAAATTAAAAAGGAAATAGAGTGGTGGATCACTGGAACAGGTTAAGTACACAAGACACAGCAGTAAATGAATAATAATCTACTGTTTGATAAACCCAAGGACCCCATCTTCTAGGATAAGACCTCACTAGTTGACAAAAACTGCTGAGAAAACTAAAAAATAATATGGCAGAAACTAGGCATAGACCAATGTCTTACACCATATACCAAAATAAAGTCAAAATGTATACAAGATTTGGATATAAAGGCTGATACTTTAAGTAATTTGGGAGAGCAAGGAATAGTTTACCTTTCAGATTTAAGGAGAACAGAAGAATTTATGATCAAACAAGAGATAAAGAACATTATGAAATGCAAAATGGATAATTTTGATTACATTAAATTGAAAAGGTTTTGCAAAAACAAAGCCAATGCAAACAAGATTAGGAGAGAGAGAAGGAGAAAATTGGGAATTTTTACAACCAGTGTCTCTGATAAAGGCTTCATTTCTAAAATATATAGAGAACTGAGTCAAATTTATAAGAATACAAGTCATTCTCCAATTGAGAAATGGTCAAAGGACATACATAAAACAGGAAGGTTTCAGGAGAAATTAAAGATATCTATAGTCATATGAAAAAATGCTCTAAATCATTATTGATTAGAGAAATACAAATCAAAACAACTCTGAGATACCATATCACACCTATCAGATTGACTAACATGACAAAATAGGAAAATTATAAATGCTCAAGAACATGTGGGAAAATTGGAACAATAATGAATTGTTGGTAGAGTTGTGAACTGATCTAACCATTTTGGAGAGCAATTTGGAACCATGTCCAAAAGGCTATAAAAATGTGCATACCCTTTGACCCAGCAATAACAGAGAGATCATAAAAATGAGAAAAGAACCCGCATGTACAAAAATATTTATAGCAGCTCTTTTTGCAGTGGCCAAGAATTGGAAATTGAGGGGATGCACATCAGTTGGGGAGTGGCTGAACAAGTTGTGGTATATGAATGTAATGGAATACTACTGTGCTATAAGAAACGATGAGCAGGTGGAATTCAGAAAAACCTGGAAAGACTTAAATGAAGCTGAATGAAGTGAGCAGAACCAGGAGAAAGAACATTGTACAAAGTTGCAGCCACATCATGCAATAACTAACTTTGATAGACTTAGTTCTTCTCAGAAATGCAAGGTTCTAAAACAACTCTAAAAGGCTCATGATGGCAAATGCTATCCACATGCAGAGAAAGAACTATGTAGTCTGAATGCAGATTGAAGCATACTATTTGTTCTCTCTTTTTTTGTTTCTTCTTTCTCATGGTTCATCCCATTGGTTCTAATTCTTCTTTACAACATGACTAATGTGAAGATATGTTTAATATGAAGGTATATGTAGAGCCTATTTCACATTGCATACTGTCTTGGGGAGGGGAGAAGGGGAGCAAGGCAGAGAATTTAAAACTCAAAAGTTTGTGGAACTGAATGTTGAAAACTAAAAATAAATTAATAAAAAAAAACCCCAAAGCCAAACAACTTACTGCATACAATAAACATATTTAAGACCCATAACAAAAAAAGATAGACTGGAAGAGACTGCATTATGATTTAGGTGATTTTTTTAATTGCAATCTCCATTTCAGATAAGGCAATAATAAAAACTGACAATGCCAAAAAAAATGTAAACAGGAAGAACAGATTACATATAAAGGCACCACAGACAATAAAACATTGTCATGATTAAATATTTATGTATTAACTGGCATAGCTACTTTGTAGTTAAAAAAAGAGTAACCAAATTACAAAGAGACATTTAAAGTAACATAGAAATTATAGGGCACTTTCATATCCCTCTTTTAGAACTTGAGAAGTCTAAAAGTTAAACACAAAGGAAAATGGCAGAACGGATTTTTTTTTTAAAAAATTAGGTTTGAAAAGACTTATGGCTACTTTTGACAAGGAATATTTTTAAAATAAGTATTTCTCATCACCTAGTACACGTTTACCAAAAACTGAACATGCACTAGCACAGAAAAATCATAAGTGTAAAAATGGAGAATTATCAAACATCTTTTTCAGTACATTTACAAATTTTGCATAACAGCTGTGATTTCACTGGTGTAAAGTAGTGGTGTCAAATTCAGATAGAAATAGGTGCCACAAATTGACCTAGAAAATCACATATTAACATTGTCTATGTCCTGTTGCATTTTCGTGTTATTTTCCAATTATATTTTAATCTGGTTTAGGTTACACTGGGGAGTATTGCAGCCACATGCTTGACCCCATATAGAAAACACCCAGTGTTGAAATTCCCTCTATCACAGGAGATTATCAGTACCAGAGTTAAATAAGGTACCCAGGATCACAAAGGTGATTTCTATCAGAGGAATGGTTTGAATTCAGGTCTTCCTTATTTATAAGCCACATTGTAAATATGTATAGACACACACAAGCACTAGATGTTGGCCAAAATAATGACATCCACAATAGTGAATGAGTCAAAGAATAAATTCCAGAAATAATATATTAATAAAAAGAAAAACAAATTAAGCAACATGCCAAAACTTTTATGCTATACAGCTAAAGCAGTCAGCTAATCTCAAAAATAGAAAAGTTGTTCAGGTTAGACAAGCAGGACTTAGAAGCAAATGAACAGGTTGGCTAAGACAAAATCAACCGAAGAGCCCAGATCCACTTTTCTACTCTTTGAACTAGTTTTGGTAATTACTTCTTGATAGCAGAGGTGTCAAACTCACTGCCTAAAATACTCCTGCTAGAACCAGGTGAAAATGAAATTGGGAAATGTTTAATAAAAATACAATGCAATATATTTATTCATTTGTGGTTGACATGAGGTTATGATAAATATTTGAAATGATATTTGTAAAGCACTTAGCACAGTGCCTGGCATATAGTAGACAATATTTCTATTTGACTGTGACAACACCACTTTATAGTATGTGATCTGGTAACATTAACCACTCCTCAATTCTTCCTTTTACTTCATTATTTCCCTAGAGATCCTAGATCTTTTGTTCCATCAGGTGAATTTTATTATTTCCTCTAGTACTATAAACCCCTTGGCAGCATGACTGGTATACTAATATGCATTAATTTAAGGAATAATGTACTTTTTAAAGGCTTTTTCTCTATTGATATGGTCTTGTAGTTTTTATAATTTGCATAATTATGCTAATTGTCTGATAATGTTAAACTATTTTTAGATCTCTGTTCTCCTGGAGGCAGCTAAGTAATATACAGGGTGTTCCTAAAGTCTGGACACATAGGCAAAAATGCACATTTTCAAGAAATAAAATTTTCGACCACATTTTATTTAATTGGAATATTAACAAATAACATCTTCAATATGATTTCCATCATTTGTGATGCAAAGTTTGATGCGCTTTGCAAGATTCACGTGAACTCGATGCAATAACTCCACATTGCTATCAATTTTCCTCTGTGTCCAGACTTTAGGGACACCCTGTACTGTAGACAGAGCACTGGCCCCGGAGTAAGGAAGACATGAGTTTAAATCAAGCCTCAGACACTTCCTAGCTGTGTGACCCTGGGCAAGACACTAAGTGTTTGAAGCAGGATTTGAACTCAAGCCTTCTTGACTCCAGGGTCAACACTATCCACTTTGCCACCTAACTGCCTCACAGAAACAGAAGCCATGTAGCATGAACTTCCTTTACTCCCATTTCACACCTCAATTTTTCACAAAAGGTATTCCTTGTCCTTTAAAACAAATTCTACTCCTTGTAAACTTGACCTCATGTCTTCTAGTTTCTTAAAGGAGTGCTTTCTTTTGATCATCTCCATCGCTGTCTTCTTCTTGTTCAGTCATTCAGCCATGTCCAGCTCTTCATGACCCCATGGGCAATACTGCCTATGGGGTT
The DNA here is from genome assembly GCA_028646595.1 of Phalanger gymnotis. Taxonomy (NCBI): domain Eukaryota; kingdom Metazoa; phylum Chordata; class Mammalia; order Diprotodontia; family Phalangeridae; genus Phalanger; species Phalanger gymnotis. Next base: position 820,672,427 of record CM053622.1, read on the forward strand.
TTCTTGGCAAATGCACTAGAATGGTTTGCCATTCCCTTCTCCAGTTCACTTTCTTAAGCCTAGATAATCAACAAAACAATAAATCAAGCCCTGACCTAGAGCATTTGCTGATTTCCCAGAAGTGTTTAAAAGGAAAATTGAACAATCAGCTGAATCACTTCAAGCTGGCTGCCACACACCCCAGTACCCAATTAATCCCCAAACTTAAGACAAAAAACCCTTCACTAGACCCTACCATCTCCTCATTTTTTCATCTGTATCTTTTCTCTCTTTCACGATCAAATTCCTATAAAAAGCCACCTTTCTAGATCATGTTTCCTGGCCTGTCCACTTCTCAATGTTTTGAAATTCTGCTTCCAAATTCACTATTCTACTGAAACTGCCCTTTCCAATATAATCATCAATTTTGGGATAAATCCAATGGCCTTATCTCAGTCCTAATCCTCCACAGCAGCAGCTGTCCCATTTGTCTCCTTCTATCATACCTAGCATATATTAATAAATGCCTGTTGCCTTGACTCCCATCCATTCACAGGACAACAAACCTAGTTCAAACTCTCATTAGCCCCCTGCATCTTCGATCCATCCACCACACAGCTACCAAACATTCCTAAAGTCGAGTTCCCATGACAGCATTCCCCTACTGCCTTCTAGGAAGAAATAAATGCAAACTCCTCTGTTCAGCTTTCACAGCCTTTCTCCATATGGCACCAGCCTATCTGTCCTGATTGAATCTATTAAAAGTAGGTTTTTAAGAGCTGAGGGGTCTGTTAAGAGTTGCTATAACTCCACTTCACTCTCTATTGGCTATTTTTGTTCTGTATGACTCCAGCAGGAATTTTGGGACCAGTTTACAACAGCTGATTTCTATTAGTGTCTCCTTTCCACTCCCCCCTTAATTGGTACAAAAGGCTTAACTGCTTCAAAGGAGGACTTCAATAGTTTCCTGTTGAAAGCACAAGGACATGAGCTCCCCTCCTTCATCTTGTCTCACCAGTAATGTATGAGCCCCTTTGGTTTAGTGCAACTAGCTATACGACCAAGGACACCTTTCTTTTCTGTTTCTGGTAACTCGTGATATACATTCTCACTAATAAGCATAGTTTCTTTTTCTTTTTGTACAACCATCTGCTCTGCCTCATTGTAAGGAACACTCATGCCCATCAGCTGCTGGTGGAGTATGTCTCATAAACCATACTTTCCTATCTCTGTGGATGGTGCTGGCTTCCTGGCAGTGGCTGGTCAAGCACGTCAAAGAAAACTTCATCCAGTACTCCCTGCTCCAGTGCCACAGTCCTTGTCCATGGTATTCACCTCCCAATTCCATACATTACGTAGGCCACCCCCCAGTCCTGAAGTGCTCTTTTCTCACCCTCGTCCAATGAAACCTATTTCAGGCCCATCTCAAAAGCCCCTTCTTTTAAGAGGCTTTTTCTGGTTGTCTCATTTGTTAGTGAATCCCCCTAATATTTTGAATTATCTGTGTGTATTCATTTACTTGTGTCCACTGTTCTCCCCCAGCCTCCATAGTAGAACAATATAAAGTCTTTGAGAGGAGGGTCTGATGCATTTTTATCTTTGTATTCTCAAGCACCTAGAATAGTGCCTGGCACAGAGTGGGTACTTAATAAATGCTTTCAATATGAAAACTTACAATATGGAACTTTCCTCACCCCTTTGAAACTACTAACCACTTCGTCTTTCTGGTTACCCTCTTACGATCTCTGTAAGTCTCTGAGATGCTGCTCTCCTGGTTTCTACTATCTGTTTTGTCCTCTATTTCCTTTGCTGTTTCATCATTCACATACTGCTCCATAACTCTAAGAGTTCTCCCCTCCCCGCAAAGGTCTGAATTAGTCGTTCTTTGAAACCATCGGCTCTCACGGGTTTAATTGTTTTAAGAAAGTTGCTTGGGGCATGAGTGGTTTGGTCTTGCTCAGACCATACCATCCATATAGGTCAAAGGCAGGACTTGAAACCATGTCTCCCTATGTCCTTGGAGTGTAACCTGGGCAAAGAATAGCTTCCAGGCATTGCTTCCAGAAGATACAACCTAGGAGGTGATAGATCTACTAGAATCCATCTTGATTAGACAAAATCGAGATTGTTAGATTCTGTTCTGAGAACATTTTAGGGAAAAGAATGTCCAGAGGAACCCAACCAAGATGGTAAAGGGTCTCAAGTTCATGCCATATGAGTTGAAGGATCAGTTGAAGAAACGGAGGATGTTCAACCTAGAAAAAGAAAACGATGAGGGAAGGGGTTTAGGTGGGAGGGAAGACTTGAAGACTTGGTAGTTACCTTCAAGTATCTGGTGAGCTTTCATGTGGAAGGTGGATTAAACACCCGTTCCAAAGGGGGAGAACCAGGAGCAATGGGCAGGAATTACAAATAAGTAATGAAGGCTTGGTATAAAGAAAATGTTTACAACCAGAGCCATGAAAAAGGGAACTGAGCTTCTTTCAGAGGCAGTCTTTAAGTTAGACTGTAGAAAGGATTACTCTTCAGGTATGGGTTAGAAGAGATGGACTCCAAATCAGAAAAGTTGTGATTCTCCAGGCTGGCGATAAATTCTGCCATTTGGAATCTCTGGTATCTGATACACGACGACTCTTTATGAACCTTTTCTCACATTATTTCCAAGCAGCATTTGTTAATAACGACAAAACTGGTGGTAGATGAATTAAACCTCAAAGGCATTCTTAAAGTCATTACATCTGCAAGGGTTATTTTATTTCCAATATGAAGTATCTGGATTTCACTGAAGTCCTCCTCTGATCCAAGCATGGAGATGACCACAGGCACTCAATAGACTGGAAAGCGTTGGGAGCATAAGCCCAGCAACAGTCATCCTAGGAACTACTTAGCTAAATTCAGAGAGTAATCCCCAACCTGGCTATGGGTTAATGTATCTGTGAGGCACAGCAACTCTGGCTGAAGGCTCTCACACATTCTTTAGATTCAAAAGATTTCTCTCCCATACGAGTTCCTTCTGGCCTATTAAAAGGTCCCCTCGGAATGAACACTTGTCTTGAATCATGACATTCAAAGGGCTTTTCTCCAGGATTTATTCTCTGTTGGAGAAGGTGTGAGTTGCGACTGAAGGCCTTCTCATCTTCACTGAATTCAAAGGGTTTTTCGTCTGTATGAATTTGCTGATGTTTAGTGAGGTTTCCCCTCTGGCTGTAAGATTTCTCACATTCTTTACATTTAAAAGGTTTCTCTCCAGTATGAATTCTTTTATGTCCTTTAAGGTGTCCCCTCCGGCAGAATACTTTCCCACATTCAATACACATAAAGGGTTTTTCACCAGTATGAACTTTCTGATGTACAGTAAGGTGTACCCTGCGACTAAATGCTTTCCCACACTCACTACAGATAAATGGTTTCTCACCAGTGTGAATTCTCTGATGATAAACTAGGGTTGTTCTATGGCTGAAGTTCTTCCCACATTCACTACATTCAAACGGTTTCTCTCCAACATGAATTCTCTGATGTTCAGTAAGGCTCCCCCTCCAGCTGAAGTTTTTCCCACATTCGTTGCATTCAAATGGTTTCTCTCCAGTGTGAATTCTTTGGTGTGCATTAAGGCTTTCCCTTCTGCTAAAGGATTTCCCACATACATTACACACAAAGGGTTGGTCTCCTGTGTGCATTCTTTGATGTAGAATAAGTCTGGAGTTGTTGCTAAAGGCTTTCCCACATTCATTACATTCAAAGGGTTTTTCACCAACATGAATTCTCTGATGTTCAGTAAGGCTTGCCCTCCTGCTGAAGCATTTACCACATACATTACATTCAAAGGGTTTCTCACCAGTATGAATTCTCTGATGATAAAAAAGGGACGTCTTGCGGCTAAAGAATTTCCCACATTCATTGCATTCAAACGGCTTCTCCCCGGCGTGAATTTTCTGATGGTCGGTAAGACTTCCCTTTCGAGTAAAACATTTCCCACATGTGGTACATTCAAAAGGTTTCTCTCCAGCATGAATTTTCTGATGTTCAGTAAGTCTTCCTCTACGACTAAAGGCTTTCCCACATTCGTTACATTCAAAAGGTCTCTCCCCAGTATGAATACTTTTATGTTCATTAAGGTGCCCCCTCTGGCTGAAGGCTTTACCACATTCAGTACAAACATAGGGCTTTTGTCCAGTATGAACGGTTCTATGCGCATTAAGGTGACCCCTTCGGCTGAAGGCTTTCCCACATTCATTACATTCATAGGGCTTCTGCCCAGTATGAATTCTCTCATGTACGGTAAGGTATCTTCTCTGGCTAAAGACTTTCCCACATTCATTACATTCATATGACTCACCTTCAGTATTTTTTACATTAATGTGAATGAAGTCTGAGTGGTAATTGAAGGGTTTTCTATATTTGTTGTACTTACAAATCTTCTTCTCAAAGGATATTCTAGTATGCCTAATTATGTCTGAAAACTGCTTGAAGCTCTTTCCAAGGGTATCGTATTTATGTGCTGCAGGGACTGTCTGTTGTGGATCAAGGACTGAACCCTGACTGAAACTTCTCCTAAATGTTTTCCTTCCATTGGTCTTCACCTGAGAAGAGCTTCTGGAAGCCACAGCTAATTGTCCCAGCCATTTCTCTTGGATGCCCCACTGCCTCTCTGATTTGACATTATATTCCCAAGCTTCCTCCATCTTACAATGCCAGAGATCATTTCTTTCGAGTCCTTCCTCAGACGACGGCTCCATCCAAAGTCCCTGCATTGGAGCCAAATCCATTTCACACCTATTCTTCTGATGAAGGAAATCTGAAATAAACAAGAAAGTGCTGATTTGACCATTCTTTGTGCTAAAAGACACCTTCCTAACAGTTCTACATTCCGTCTCCCGCATTGAGAAGGACGACAATCGAGAAGCTACGGACATTTAAAAGAGGATTCTAAGACTGCACGAGGAGCTCCTAATACCGCACCCCGCCACCTAAGACAAAACAAGTCACATTTCAGGCGGTGAAGACTGTAAAAGGTGCCACCAGAGAATCCTTACTGGTGACTGTCGGGAAGATGCCAAAAATTCAAAAAGGAGAAAGAGTCGGGGGTGGGGGCAGCCTGGTATAACCAAAGGAGCGCTGGACTTGGCTCACAGGGTGTGGGTCAAAATCACAGTTTTGGCCTTCTCCCCGCTCTAGTATGTCGGGCAAGTTATTTACCCTCCCTCCGTGCCTCAGCCCCGTCACCTATGAAACAAGAAAGCTGGATCAGTCTCTTCCAGCACTAGACTGTGTGTGTGACATGCAGGAAGTGATGGTAAACAGATGGGCCGGGAGTACTTAAAGAAAAGCAGATCGCTAAGAGCCGTGAAAAAGCAACGTCGATTCTGCGATCGAGCTTCTGGGCCGGCTGACGAGGGACTTCGTAGACTCGGAGACGAGCGCGCGTCAGCCAGGACAGGAGATTGCAGGATCACACAGACCTCTGCAGCCAATGCTTCCGAGTACTTTCCTAAGTCACCTACCTAATCGTAATGAGAACAGCAAGAATGGCTCCTCCTTCTCTAGCACATCCTCTCCACAACCTGAGAGATGCTTTTATTCATCCCATTTTACAGATAAGGAAGCCTCGGTCAGCATCTGAGGTAAGACCGGAACCCAGGTCCTTCCTGACTCCATGACCAGTCCCCTATCTACCACGCCACCCCGCTCTCAGGATGTTTTTCTGGACAAGGCGGTGAATCACAGACACGAGGCTGAATCACCACTCCATCAAGAGTCACGGGCATTGCTCTGAAAAGGAATCTTCTAGTAAAGGAGAGGGTCGGACTTGGAGTCTGCAGGATGGATCTGAATCCGGTTCGCTTCCGTGACTGACACTTCCCAAACACACCAAGTCTGTCTCCTCACAGTAAAATGGGGACAGTACCTCAGGGCTCTTGGATGAAGTCCCTTTGCTAGTGTGACTGACTGTCGTCATTTTTATTGGTACCACCATGAGCTTGGCCACGTGTGCTCAACACGGGCATCTACGGCGTGGATGAAAACACGGGAAGTTGTTTTTAATAGTGGCTAAAAACCTTTGAGGACTTCATGTCGGAAATACAGGTATAGACAGTAAGAGGCAGCGATTGTGTTAGACCCGGAGTCAGGAAGACCTGAGTTTGAATCCAGCCTCAGACACTTCCTAGAACTGTGTGAGCCTGGACATGCCCTTAACCTCTCTCTACCTCCGTCACCCATCTATAAAGTGGGGATAACACTAACTGGCCTCACAGAGTTGTTATGAACATTAAATAATCTGTGCAAAGCACTTTGTAAACCCTAAGGGACAAAGGCAGAGTTCAGAGAGACATTCCCCTCCCAATCCGAGGACACCCACAGTTAGAGAGCCCAGTGTGGACCGAGAAGGAGCAGCTGGTCATAGAGGAGGCCACAAACCAGGTCAAGTCAATGTGTCAATAAGCAATTATAAAGTGCTTACTGGTTGCCTGGCCCTATGCTGAGCACTAGGCCTAGAAAGCAAGGCAAAAAACAGTCTCTGCCTTCAAGAAGCACCCAGGCTGAGTGGAGGAACCAACAAGTAGGTCTCTCCAGCCTTCCGAGGATAAAAAGAATCATAACCATGGTGTACCTAGCATCCATCCCATTGGGACCACGCCAAAGGCACTCCAGACGTTATTATCCCTCGTAGACAGACAGAGAAACCGAGGCAGCCTCAGAAAGGCTGTCGCTTGCCCACGGTCACACAGCTAGCGAGCGTCCGCTTGTGTCTGACCTCTCAAAGGCGCTGTCTGGCTCTCATACAATTACCTGCCCCAGGGCGTCTTGGGAATTTCTGCTCTGGCATCCAGGGCACTTCTCCTCTCTCCAACTGGGAGATCACATCTGGTTTGGAAACTGGAAAGCCTGCACCTGGGAGAGAGAACAGAGCTGGACACAGGGGGCTGGCTTCCCATGGCAGCCACAGATAGGACCGCCAGCCGGCGCCTACAGAGCTCTAAGGAAGAGTGACTTTGCTGGACAAGAGCTCCTTGCTTGATCAGGAAGCCCCTCAGGATGGTCCAAAGGGCCCTAAAGGTCTCCCAGGAGGCAAGAGGAGCAGATTGGCAGGCCGGGCACGCACAGGGGCAGGGGAAAAAGGGGGTGCTGAATTCTAATCATTCAAGGACTTCTCACTCAGGAAGAAGGCCGAAAGGATGGAGGAAGATGTCCACGTGCCAAGCGCCCATCACACCAGTGAATTCTCCTGAGCAAATGAGAAGTGAAGACACCCCGAGGGATGAGGTACAACCTTGATGCTGTCCCCCAACCCAGTGAGCTACCCGATCCTTTCCCCTCAATGGGCTCTCTCCTCCTCATTGGCTTCCATGCCTCGGGTATCCCCGTTCACAAGATTGCTGATGTAGAACTAAAAGGAACACTGGAGACCAGGCCAACTCCCTCACTTTACAGGTAGGTAAACAGAGGCACAGAATTGTTAGGTGGCTTAGCAGGGTCACTCCTACCCCTCCCCGCAGACCCCAAAGGGCAAGTTCCATAGTGTTGCTGCTCCCTACCTCAAACTCCTGGGAGTCACGACAAAGTGGCCTACTCGGCATCTGAAGCCATTCCTAGGCTGGGCCCTCCCATAGGGCAGGCTCTCTTCTCACCTTGGCCTCTCCCAGGGTCCCCCTGGCCTGAGGCGGTCCTGCCTCCCCACCTTGGCCTCCTTTCCATCTCTCTGCATGAATCTGGTTTGTATCTGGTGACTTGGACTGGAAGACTCTTGAGGGTAGGGGCTGGTTTTGCCTTTCTACGCTCAGCACTTAGTAGGGCCTGGCACATAGTAGGTAATTAGTTGATGGCTGTTAATAACTGATTGTCAGCTGTCCTTACCCAGGAAAATGAGGTGCTCATAATTCTCCAGCATCACATCCTGGTACAGGGCCCTCTGTGCAGCGTCCAGCTGGGTCCACTCCTCCTGGGTGAAGGCCACAGTCACATCTTCGAACGTCACTGATTCCTGAAACGTGGACCCACTCTCTGTCACCCTGGGTCACAGGAGACACCCAAAGGGGCAGAATCTTCAGGGACCTGGGTCTCCCCACCCTTGGTGGAATGGCCCCTTGCTGTGTTCGGCACAGCCTGGCCTGGCCTGGATGAGCATCTCCCGAGGCATCCCTTGGCACATGCACACGAAGTTTATCATTAGAGAAGCCACACACTGACCCTTGTTTTGACCCAAGGTCTGGCTTGGCCACCTAGATGGGGTGGAGGGTGGAGGGAGGGCGTGGCTAAGCAAGACCTATAAAGGTCATGGAGGGGGGACAGAGAAGCAGCCACTGAAGCCAAGACCATGACAAGCTCCTGGCTGGGCTCCTTTAACACCACCCCACACACACACACACACACACACACACACACACACACACCTCCCCACCAAACCCCTCCCTCCCTCATTCTTCTCCCTCAGCCTTTCCCAAGACAACTTAGACACATTACAGAAGGAGGAGAATGGACAGGGCACATCCCCAAACACTTGTGCACATACACACACACATCCATATACTGTCTCATCACTCCCCACCCTGGCCACTTCCTAGTGACCCAGCCCCACACGGAGGATCTCGTGGCTGACCAGGGCCCTGCAGGCTGGGATGGACCGGAGCACATTCCCCAGCCAGGAGCATTTGCCCAGCTCTGGCTTCGGAGGCTTCAGCAACACAGACTTCCATTAGAGAAAATCATAAAGACTTCCTGAGGCACATGACAGCGGTCAGCCTCAAGCAGTGATAACCACATTTTGGGAGGGCAGCTCCCAAGCCACCTGAGGAGCCACCGAGATAGAAGGTGCCTGGCACTGGGTGGGCAGTCCAAGTGCCTTGCTGAGAGGGCACGATGAAAAGGAGAAACAAAAAAAGAGGGCAGATACTCGGGAGGGAAGGAGGTCAGGGAAGGCTTCCAGGAGGAGGTACCAGGGGTTGTGAGGGGCAGAAAAGGGGAAGGTAGAGGGAGGGCATCCCAGGCCTGGCATACAGCCAGCGTGCAGGGGAACCCTGGGAAGGGAGCCCAGAAAAGGAAAGACTGGTCAGATTTGTGCCTGTGGGGGCTGACGGTTGAGGGGAGGGAAGGCAGCCAGGAGACAGATGGAGGGGGCTGAGAAAACCACCCAGGGGAGGGGAGACAAGGTGAGACAAGGGAGATCAGAAAGAACAGAACTCACAACCAAGTGCGTGAGAAACCCCCAAACAGAAATGACTTAGGAAAAAAGCTCTCTCTGCTGAGACTTGCCAGAGAGCCTGGAGAACTGGCTGGCAAAAACAAGGCTTAGACCAGCCTTTTACACTACACTCCGCTAAGTGGAGACCCGACCTTAAGATTAAGGTCACACCATTAAAAAAAGCAGAAGAGAAGTGAATCCCACCCCCACTGCTCTGGAAGGACAGCTATCCTCTCTCCTCTCCTCTCCTCTCTCTCTCTTCCTCTTTCACTCTCTTCCCTCCTCTCTCCTCCTCTCATGTCTCTTCTTCTCTTGTCTTTCTTCCTCTCTCCTCTCCTCTCTTTTACTCTTTTCTCTCTCCCCATCTTTTCTCTCTCTTTCTCTCTTTTCTTACTCTCCCCCTCTCTTCTTTCTCTCTCTCCCTCTCTTTTCTCTCTCTGTACTCTTTCTCTCCCCCCTCCCTTCCCTGTCCTCCCTCCCCCCTCCCTCTTTTTCCTAGGACCCTACTTATTTTTTCTTTAGTCCCACTTCAGATAAAAAAAATTTTTTTTGAATGTAAAAGGCAGGAAAAAAATACACACAATAATTAGGAAGCATTGTTCCTCAGTGCTTTTAGTCTCCAACTTAAAGCTGTGATAGCAAAGAACTGGAAATAAAATAGATGTTCCTCAATTGGGGAATGACTAACAAATTGTGGTATGTGAAAAAGATGGAATATTACTGTGATAAAGGAGTGACAAATATGATGAATCTGGAGAAATATTAAAAGAGCTACATGAACTGATGTGGAGTAAAGAGAGCAGAGCCAAGAAAATACAATTACTACAAAAATGTAAATGGCAAAAACAGCCACCAAACGTTCAAAAATGAACTTTGCAAAATGCTACCAAACAAGCCTGGTTCCCATGCCAGGAGTCAAGGCTCAGTCAGAAAACAGAGGAAGGTGAAAGTCACAGAGCCAAAGCAGGCGTCCCTGGACCAGCCCCAACAAGAAGCTGGAGCCTCAGGGAGCCCCCTGGCCACCACCAGGCCCAGGAGGCCAAGAGTGAGTGTCCGCACAGGGCTCCTGGAACCATGACTGTGGAGAGGAGATCAGCACCCACTGGATCTGGCATTTCAAAGAGAAGCAGGGTCCCAACGGAGAGAAACTACCACAGGAGAGGCCCAGAACAAGGACGCTCGATTGTCCTGAGAAACCCTGGCCAGAATCAGGCTCCAGAGCTGGAAGGGATCTCAGGAGCCACCTAGTCCATCTCCTAGCCCAAGGTGAATTCCCAAGTGCCCCAAAGGGCTCAGCGCTGGCAGCCCACCCCATTCTGGGTCAGCTCTCATTGAAAGGAGGATCTTTCTTGACAAAAAGCCTAAAGCTGCCTCTTTGCGCCCCCCCACCCCCATCATCTAGTCTCTTTCTGCCCTTCTGCCCTTTGGGCCTGCGATGGGAGTGACGCCCTAGGGCTCTACCCCACACAGGGGAAGCTCACTTAGTTCACAGGAGTGCAGGCACTTTCCTGGTGGCTTGGGTCCGAAAGCCAGAGCTAAGGAGTGAGTCACCTGGCTCCTTCCTCAGGCTCTGGGCAGCAGACCACCATGGCTAACTGGCCGCCAGCCTGGGGAAGCTGTATCCTCACTGAATTTTTATTCTCTCCCTGCTCCCACTAAGTAACCTTCTCCCTTAACCACAGCTAGAACTGCCAGACAGTCTCAGAGGGCCTCATGTCATTCCAGCCAGATGCACAAGGGAAGCCTTGCTCAGCCCCGGCCTACTACAGGGGCCAAACATGACAGTTCTAATATCCCCAAGGGTCTCCCCGAGTCTTCTCCAGGCTCCTAATATGGGAACACTAGGCCCTTCATTGTCTGGGCTGCCCCCTCTTGGCAGTCTCCAGCTCACTGATCTAAACTGAACCCTGTCCTCCAGGGGACATCGGACCAGGGCATCCTCCAGCATGTGGCAAATAAAAACACCGAGAGCCAGAGCTTCTGGGTAATTAATAATCAATTTATTAATTACGCTAGCCAGCAACCAATAAATGAATGGTCAGTGGTTTCTCTTGGAAAAGGAAGAACCTAAAATGCCATAAATCTCGTCTGAAAGGAACTCCCCTGACAAGTGACATTCAACCCTGACTGGTGGACATCTAATGAGGAGGCAATCTAAAAGTCTTCAGCTCCTCCACCTGAGAATGTGGCTTGATCATGTGACTTGGCAGCCTCAAGGCCTCTGGGCAAGGGAAGCTACATCCATCCAGACCTCTCTGGCTACTTTTCTCCTTCATGGACTCCTTTAAGGGAAGGGACCAAGGACAGGGGGTTGCCCAGACTGGATTCTTTTTAGACTCTAAATAGAATTAGGTCTCCCAGGTTGGCAGGGTCCTGCCCACCTAGTTAACAAGCACGTGCCTTGGAGGCTAGAAGCAAATCTCCTTCAGAGGTAGACTGACCTTTTCAGAAGTTGGGTTTTAACAGAAATAAAAGGAAAAGGGTAGATCCCAAATTCAATCAGTTATTAATATGACAGTATTATATCAATAGGACCAGTGTCTCCTCAATCCCAGAGGCTCAGGCCCTCATCACAATGACCCAGATCACACTCCTAAAGAAAGGCAGCAAAGGCCCCACATTGGTCCGAAGAGCCTCAGTGGTACTTTCTGCCCATTTTTGCCATGATGCCCCCTTCCCCTCTCCTGCTGCCCACTCCACATTTTGCCCATCGGAACCTGCCTCTCACAGGCAGTTTTTCATCCCAACTGCTTCACAGGCATCACCTGTGTCCCTCCTCTGGCCACCACCTGAGTCTTGCCCCAGGCATCTTTCCCTCTTCGGGAATCTTCTTTCCCCAATAAGACTGTGTAAGGACAGGTCTGGGTCTGAGGCTCCTTTCCCTTATACCTGTCCTCTGGTAGTGAGGACAGGAAAAGAGTGCTGGGAAGTGGAGGGCCCTGGGGCCCAGCCCCCACAAGGCTCACACCTTCCCTGGGAAGCCTGGGTAAGACAGGTGCGCCAGGGGTCTGATGATGGGGCTGATGGGCTCTGGGGCCTCCGTGCGGCTGGAGTGATCAGAGAAGATGGAGGAGACTCTGAGAAAGGAAACAGTTAAGAGAGAAGGTAAACAAACTCACCAGGGAGTGGGCCATGGAGAAGCCAGAAGGCATTCCGTCCTCCTCCTGGGTCCTCTCCTGGCACAGGGCAGAGGCTGGCGAAGACCAAGCTGGAGGGAGAGAAAGGAGTCAAGAGGGAGGCCCGAGAGCCTCCAGCCTCACGCTCTGAGACTTCTTCCAGGCCCCCGGCCACCTCCCCCAGCACCCTCCTCCCTTTCCCAGCTCTGCCCTCCCTGACCACCGACCCCTCTGTGGCTCACAGGCGCTCCCAGATCCTGCTTCATCACTGATGATTCTTGGGCAGACCCCCAGCTGCTCCCTCCCAACACGAGACCCACAAGAAAGGAGCCCATGCGCGGCCCCCACTGCCATCCCCAGAGGCCTTCTCAGTGCCTGCAGTCTGGGGCCCAGTCCGGCTCTTACCCACCACGCTGCTGGTGACTCACCCACTAAAACTTCCCCATCCAACTTCCCCAAATGCTCCCCCACCTCGCTCCTCCTATCTCCCACCCCCACTCAAGAAGGCCCAACACAGACTGGGCCGAGAGCCAAGAAGTTGTCGATCAGTCGGGTTAACCTTTCACGACCCGTTTGGGGTTTTCTTAGCAAGGATACTGGCGTGCTTTGCCATGTCCTTCTCCAGTGGATTAAGGCAAACAGAGGTTAAGTGACTTGCCCCGGGTCCCATGCTAGTAAGTGTCTGAGGCCACATTTGTACTGACTCCAGGCCCAGGGCTCTATCCACTGAGATGCCTAGCCACCAAGTTCAAATTCTGCCCCAGACACTTACTAGATAACCTTGTGATCCTGGACAAGTCACAACCACCGTCTGCCTCAAGCCTCCTCAGCTGTAAAATGGGGATAACGACACCACCTCCCTCCCAGGGAGATCCTATTTGTAAAGTGCCCAGCCCAGTGCTGGGTACACAGCAGGTACTTAATCAATGCTTATTCCCTGATGTGCATCCCTCCTCTCTTCTGCCCCCTCCCGCTCTGCCTGATCAACCCTGGGAATGTAAGCTCCAGGAGGGGCAGGGAGCAGGGCCTTCTTGCAGCTCCATGAAGACAGGCTCACTCCACTTACACCTGGGGTGAAATCATCCTGCCTCAGATGGGGGTGAGGGAGGACTCAGTCTCGGCCATAATTCTCATGCCGCTCCTCCAACATGAGGGCCGCACACACCTTGGGGCCCTTGTGATCCCAGCTTCAGCCCAAGAGCAGCCCCGGGGGCCCAGCTCCCACACAGCCAGAAGCTCTCTGGAGAGGGCTGTCCTCGAAATGGATGGAGAATGACAGCAACAAGAACCATGATGAGAAACCTCAGGGCTGGCGGGCTTCAGAGCCAGGGGCAGGAGGGGCGGCTGCCAACTCAGGAGGAGCTCCTGGGACCAGCAAGGGCTGAGAGAACAAGCACCCAGGGACTGGGGAGCCTTAGCTTCCTCCTGGGCATCTCCAGGGCCCACTACAAGGCCTTGTGCTTTGGACACCCCTCGAGGCTGGCGAAAAGAAGGGGCTGGAGCCCGGCCTGCACAGGACCAGCAGGGGCACTGGGTCCAAGCCTTCACAAGGAGAGGAGAATCAACCCAGTCAGAGCGGCAACCAGATACCTCCTAGACAAAGGACTTCCCAGAGTTGGCTCCACTAGGAGCACCTGGGCCAGGTTACAAAGAGGTCAGGCTAGGCTGGGTGGAAGCTGGTGGACAGGCTGGAGAAGAGAAAATCCAATCAGATGCAACAAGCATTTATTAAGCTCTTACAGTATGCCAGCCATTGTGCTATGCCTAAGGAAATTTAGGTCCCTGCTCTTAATCTATTGGGCAAATCTACAGATAAGCAAATACCAAATAATCCAGGGGAAATTTAAAATGCAAAGGGCACTGGGCAGCCAGAAGAGTCTGGAAGGCCAGGTGGGGGAAAGGGGCTGGATCCCAGGCTCATAGACCAGTAAGTGGGAAGAACAAGCCAGTGGGATGCCCTTATTTCAGAGGCAGGGAAACTGAGGCCCAGAAAAGTGACAATTTGAAGCTGTACCCCGGGGTCGGAACTGGCCAATCCACAAGCATTTATTCGGCACCTTCTCAGCACCTGGCGCTGCCCCCTTCGAGCTCCCAGCAGGAGGGGGGTCCCGCCTGGAGATGAGTCAGAGCAAAGGGGGCTCCGAGCCTCCAGATCCAGGGGCTGGGGGAGGCACAGGCCGTGTCCCCCAAAGAGGCCTCCCCACCCCCCAATGCCAATCGACAAACACTGAGACACAGTCTGAAGGTTTCCAGGCCGAATTTAGCATCAGTCACTGGAAGTATCTAGGGAAAGGTGAGGTGGGCGGGGCCTACCCTGCCCAGGTGGGAGAGACAGAAAGGTGAGGTGGGCGGGACCTGCCCTGCCCAGGTGGGAGGGGCAGAACTGACCACCTCTAACTCCCCAAGAGGAGGGAGCCCCAGGAGCCTAGGGACCCCTCAGATTACGGTCACCGGGCTAGAAACGAACTAATGAAGGTAATGGGGCATTACATTAGCATTGGACCAGTGCAAAAAAGGAAAGCCCAGAGTTCGAATCCCGCCTCCAGAGTTTACCTTTGCTGTGACCCTAAGCAAGTCCCGTAACCTTTTCTGGCTTCGGTTTTCCCGTCTGTGAAATGGGGTCCTGGCAGCCCCTTGGGGTTGGTGGGGGGCTCCCAAACCTTAAAGCGCCTCAGGAATAAAAGTCATTCACTGGCCTGGGGGCGAACAGGGAGGATATCCCAGGAGGCATGGGGGAAGCCCAGGCAAAGGCTCGGAGGCGGGAGATGCCAGAGGAACCGGCAGCTGGCAGAAGGAAGAGGCCCAAGAGAACTCCTTTTCGGGGTGTTACAGGATCACGGACTGCCCGAGGTGTCAAACCCTCCCCGAAGCCACGCCCCCTTAACTAACCTTCCCAGGATGCACCGCGACCAACTCTCCAAGAGAACATCTCTCAGCCTGAACAAAGCGAAGCCCGAAGACCGCTAAGCGGGGAAATGCGCCTGCGCAGTGCGGACTAAAAACTACTTACCCCAACATGCACCGGGCCACGCCCTCACTCCCCAGGCGCCCATCTTGCCCACCAGAACAAAGCCCTAAAGGCGAACTACGGAAGGAAGTGCGCCTGCGCAATACCCGACTATGAACTACCTTTCCCAGGATGCATAGGGACCACCGCCCTGTCAGAAGACAAGCGGGGCGGGAAATGGGCCGACCCAGCGGGCCGGGACTGCGGCTGGAGACGAGTGTGTGTGTCCCCTGCCACCGGAGGCGTCATCCAGAGCCTCAGGAAGGCTGGAGGCCCCTGACCTTCCCCTGCCTATTGCTCACCTGACACCGCCTGCCAGCGCCCGGAGGAGTGAAGGGGGTACGGGGGGTGGGCCTGGCCCGAGAGCGTTCTGCGCTTGCGCGAGCTGCTCCGTCCGTCCAAAACTACCTTTCCCAGAGGAAAGCGGGACGTATGCGGCGCTCGAGGGACGTGGAGTCCGTCCCTCTGGAGGCGGGCGCCCGAGTGTATTCTGGGTAGTGAAGTCCAGGACCGGCTCCCATGCGCAAGGAGCTCTCCTTTGGTTTCTCATTAGCTCCCATTTACCCAAGGAAGAAAGGAAGGCTCGCTGTCCCCCGGGATGCAGCTCGGCCTGGCTCCGGACCAGGAAGTGACCACGGGGCACAGGTTGCCCTCTTTCCCGGCCTTCAAGGCCCTCAGAGCAACGGCTGCAGGAGATGCCCCCCCATCTCAGAACAAAGCACCCTGCACTCCGCACGTGGTTGGGGGTGGGGTTGGGGCGGAGAATGGGGAGACACCCCCCCCAGCACCGCCCCTTTCTCCTCCCCTGCGGTGGTCCTGGGGTCTGCCCAGGGTTGGAGACCTGGAGCTCTTCCAAGAGGGGGAGTGGGGGCGGGGCGGGGGCCTTGCAGTCCCTTATACTAATATTACAGTAACAATACCAGTGACAGGCCTCCTAGTATCTGGGGCTCAGAGGGCAAAGCGCTTCCCCTCAGCCCTGGCGCGCAGCGCTGCCGTTACACCATTTCACAGATGAGGAAGTTGAGGCATGCAGAGGCGGAGGGGCCCGGACAGCGTCTGAGGGCCCTGGCACACTTTCAGTCATGTCCAGTTCTCCCTGACTCCATCGGGTTTCTTGGCAAAGATACCGGAGCGCTTTGCCACTTTGTCCTCCAGCTCGGTTTACAGAGAAGGAAACAGGCTAGCAGGGTTCAGTAACTTGGCCAGGGTCACACAACTAAGCTAGTTAAGTGAGGCTGGATTTGAAATAGCACAGTGAGGAAACTGAGTCCAGAGAATCCTGCCATGACCCTCATCAGGTCATCTCCACTTTCCCAGGGACCGCAGCCGCCTGTGGCATTTTCCAAATCAAATTCTCTTTGAGCCACATGGGGCACTTTCTTTGCACGGCATGAATTCAAAGCATGGGGTAGACCCAGAGATTTCACCTCACACAGCAAGTGTTACCAACTCCAGCTCAGAGCAAGGCAGTTTGTTGCAATAACAGTTAACTGTAAATAAAAACCCTTATTTTCAGTACTGTGAAAAATATTATACTATTTTATATCATTTTTAATTTCAACCGGACCCAGAGCCTGAATTAACGAGCAACTGGAAGAAGA
The DNA here is from genome assembly GCA_028646595.1 of Phalanger gymnotis. NCBI lineage: Eukaryota > Metazoa > Chordata > Mammalia > Diprotodontia > Phalangeridae > Phalanger > Phalanger gymnotis. The sequence continues at coordinate 820,689,308 of CM053622.1, forward strand.
TCCAGGACCTGGGCTTCTTTGTTCTCTAAAGTTTGCTTAGGTAATACCCTTCCCTCTGTCAACAAGGCCAGATCAGACTGACCTAAGGACATTAAAGGATGAGACCCTAACCCCAAGAGAGACTACCTCACTTAATATTCTATGGGTATATACTATGTTATGGAATGTTAATGAGACACAGGGATGCTTGGCTGTAGTTTTAACTGACCTTTGTCAACATTCTTTACAACCCTATTCCATTAAGGGAAATCCTTGTCTTATGGTTAAACATACACGGGGATCATCAAATTGAGTAACATGCTGAACTGTGATTGTTCTAAAAAAATATAAAACCTGTTCACTCCTCTGTACAAGTCAGTAAGACTCTGTTTGGCTCACTCCATGATCACATCTGTCTGCTGTGTTTAAAGGGAATGAATGGATAAATAAATAATATGAATTTTTCTATCACCTAGCTCTGTTGTTTCCTTCAACCAATTTTTCAGGTTTAACAGTACTTATTAAAAACATACAAGATTTTTCCATTTTTCATTCAACATCTTTCTATTCTTTGGTAGTTTGAACCCTTCCTGGTTTAAAGACAGAAATATAAGGTCCTGCAGGAGCTTATATTCTAATAGGAAAAACAACACCTGCAGTGAAATGGTAGTGAGAGAAGGGAGTTGTGAGCTAGTCACAGGCACTGGGAGTAGGGCCATGGGACAGTGTCACCCACTTTCCAGCAGCAACGTTGGTTTGCATCCTGTCAGAACTCTCTGTGGAAAGCACCCCAGTTTTTCCCAATTTCTTTTATAACCTCAGCATCACCCACAGCTCCTCTCTCACCCCCTCCTTCATGCAGTCAGTCATGGCATCTTGCCATTTCTACCTCGGGAACATGGCTCAAAATTGCCCTTTTCTCTCTTTTCACACAGCCACTCTACCTCAGGCCACAACCTCTTCAGAGTCCCCCTGCCTCAAATCGCCTCCCGGGCCAATTCCTCTTCCACGCAGCTGCTGAAGTGATTTTCCTTAAATGCATTTCTGACCAGTCACTCCCCTACTCAATCATCTCAAGTCACCTCCTATCCTTGGGCCAGCATCTTAATCTGGATCTGTGAATGTTTTTTCTTTTCAAATGTTTTAACCACATTCCAATTCCCTTCTCCCCCCATCCCACTAGCTCAAAAAGCTGACTTCAATTCCCGCACCAAATCTAGAATATAGCATAGAAAGATGGCTGATGCACAGTCTGGAAAGGGAAGCATTCTCTAGGAAGAGCCAGACTGGCTTTATGCAGGGAAGGTCTTACCAGACTGACCTATTTCCCTTTTTGACAAGACAGGTAAACTAGCAAATGAGGGGAATGCTGCACATATAGTTTAGCTGCATGGCACTTGTAATACTATCCCTATGTGGAGGTGTGGACTAGGTCACAAGAGTGCAGGACAGAAGGGCCTGCTGTACTCAACTTGTTGCTGATGGTTCAATGTCACCATCGCAAGGTCTCCAGTGAAGTACCTCAGGGATCTGTTTGTCCCTCTGCTATCTAACATTTTTGTTAACGACTTGGATAAAAGCATAGGGGCATGCTTATCACATTTATAGATGTCACAAACCTGTCTGGGAGCGTGAACACAGTGATTGACAGACATGATCCAAATGGATGTTGACAGGCCAGAGCATTAGGTTTAACCAAATAAGACAAAATTCCACAAGGATAAATGTAGTCTTGGAAGTGGGCATGAAATATGAATTTCTCCAGTACAAGATGAGGGAGGCATGTTTCAATAACAGTTGCTCTGAAAAAGTTCTTGGGGTCCTAGTAGACTCAAGGTCAGGAGTGTGATATGGCAATGCCAAATGGGAACCCCAAATCTCTCAACTCTAACCCTAAATGCACACTGGTTGGCACTAAGAGAAGACAGAGCTTCCAGGATCCCTCTGTCCTCATCAGAGGACATCTAACATTCTGTGTCCAGTTCCAAGACCCAGAGTTTAAGGAGGATGCTGATAGACTGCAGAGTGTCTTGAGGAGGCCACCAGGACAGGGAAGACCCCTGAGTCCATGACACATGAGCACTGGCTATGGGAATGGGTGAGTTGAGAAACACAGCTGGTCAAAGTACTCTAAGGGCACCATCTAGAGGCAGGAGGAGATACTGTTTGAGAGAGAGATAAAGGAGCTCTCAGGGAAGTTGCAAAGAGGCCACTTTAGCCTTGGTTTAGGGGGAGGGGAACAGACTCCCTAACGATCAGAGCTATCCAAAGAGGGAAGGCACTGACTCAGCAGGTGGAGAACAAGCTGTATGAGCCCTAGATGGGTATGCTGGAGCAAGTGCTGTTTTTCAGCATGAGCTGGACTAGAGGCCACTGAGATCTCTTCTGATTGTCAGATTCTGTGATTCTGAGCCTGATGAAACATGCTTCCCACCTGCTGACTGAAAGGTGATGGACAAAGGGTGCAGGATGGGACCCATTTCTGGACAAAACAATCACAGGCAGTATCTGTGCACTTCAAGGTTTGCGAGGCTTGACAAATACAATCTCATTTGATTCACACAACGGCCCTAGGAGGTAGGTGTTATTATCCCCACTTTTCAAATGACAAAAAAATGAGACAGACAGAGGGTATGCCCAGAGTCACATAGCTAATAAGTGTCTGAGCTGGAATTGAACTCAGGTCTTCCTGATTCCAAGTCCAGCTCTCTGGACATCTGCTCGACTGTGTTGATCCATTACAAGCGAGAGGAATAGATATAGGGAGGTGGGGGAGACTGGGGACTAGTGACAAGAGATCAAAAAAGAAAAAGACACTGCAGCACTTTTGAAAACACAAAGAAGAGGTTAGAATATTCAGAAGGAGATGCAGACAAGTAGGACATCTTAGCGACAAACATGTATTTATTACATACATACATATACATTATGTAAAGCAGAACTGAAGCAGCTCAAAGGAAACTCAGGATGTACAAGTTTGGAGAATCCACCCCAAATGTTCACATGGACTATTTGTGCCAAACCTGTGGTAAAGCATTCCGAGCTTGTATTGCCCTTATCAGCCACAGTTGAACACACTGAATCTTGACTCGAGCATAGTGATGTCATTTTGGTCCTCTTCGAGAACGAAGGACAATAACCAACCAACACATTATGTATTCAATCATCAGTTTCATATGCTTCAAATGTTTCATATGTTTCAAATCCTATTTTCAGTTCTTTATTTATCATGTGGGTTGGTGTTTGTCAAATCCAGAATAACAAAAAAATTCAAAATGCTTTTTAAAAAGAATGCTCTATTTGCACACCCCAAAAGGCAGTGGTAGGAATAGTGGATAAAATCTGTAGAGGTTTATTAAGACTTTATGTAAAGAAAAATTGTATAACTACTGGCCTTTCCAAAAAATGGAATCATTGTTGTGGTTCTCCTCATTGGGGGTCTTGCAGGAGGCTGGGAACAATTTCTCATGCATATTATTGTAAAAGGGATCCTTTTTCAGGTACGAGTTGGACTAAACAGCTACCCAAGTCTCCAATTGTGTGTGTGTGTGTGTGTGTGTGTGAAAGAGAGAGAGAGAGAGAGATAGACAGACAGACAGAAAGAGACAGAAAGACAGAGGAGGGAGGGAGGGAAGGAAGGAGAGAAACAGAGATAGAAATAGAGAGAGAGAGAGAAAGAAAGAGAGAAAGAGGGAAGATGATTAAACATGTTATCTCGTGGAAGAGTTATCTCATGAATTAAGCCTAATTTCAGATACCACCCCCCCATAAATGATCAATATGCACATTACAGGGTAGGAGTTGGTTCTTTTGTTTTCCTTCAGTGAAATACCAATGTGGCAAATCCCACCATCTTTATTGCCTGATATTTAAGAAATGGCTTCTTTAAGATTTTTGTCCACATTATTACACTCCCATTGTTCACATCCAAAATGAAACTTCTGATGGAGGATTAATTATACTTCAAAGCTTTTCCAAAGGTCATTACATTCATAAAGGTTTTCCTCTTTCTGCAGTTGACCAAAGTCCTATTCTGATGCTTCATTGTGGCCAATGTAATCCTGCCTTCTCAAAGGCGCAAAGACAACATTAAACTGAACATGCTACAAGTGCAGACTTAGTGACATATTTTGTGTCTGTTATCTGAGGACCTGCCTAGTTAAGTTCAGAAAGTTTCGCCTGTTTGGCTATACAGTAATGCACTTTTAGGAGCTCGGTCTGCAGACTCTCCTATACTTGTTCTATTCAAAACATTTATTTCCAATATGATTTTTTTTATGTGTATTATGGTGTCTGCCCTGGCAGAAGACTTTCCCTGACTCATTATGCTCATAGGGTATCACCACAATATTTATTTTTTAAGGCAGAGTAACATGAGAATGGTTGCTGAAAGTTTTCCTAAATTCAGTGCAGTCAAATGGCTTCTCAACAGCATGAGTTTTCTGATGTTTAGTAAGATGACCTCTCTAGTTAAAGGATTTTCCACATTCTATACATTCAAATGGTTTCTCTCCAGTATGAGTTCTTTGACATATATTAAGGCTTTCCCTCTGGCTGAAAGATTTAGCACATTCATTATACCCAAAGGGTTTCTCACCACTATGAATTGCCTGATGATGATAAAGAGATGTCCTTCGGTTAAAGGCCCTCCCACATTCACCACATCTAAACGGTTTCTCTCTTGAATGAATTCTCAGATGGTCAGTAAGGTTTCCCCTATGACTGAACGATTTGCCACATTCATCATACTCATAGGTTTCTCTGCAGTATGAGTTCTCTGATGTTTAGTGAGGTTTCCCCTTCAATTTAAGGATTTCCCACATACGTTGCATCCAAATGTTTTCTCACCAATATGACTCTTCTGATGATAATAAAATGATGTTCTGTGGCTGAAGACTTTCTCACATTCATTACATTCATAGGGCTTCTGTCCAGTATGAATACTTTTATGTTCATTAAGGTGTCCCCTCCGGCTGAAGGCTTTCCCACATTATGGAGACCACAAACTGGAGTTGGGATTGTTACTTAAATCTTGTCTTTCTTCTTTCAGTCAATCAGAAGTTTGCTTCTGGTTCCATGATCGTGTATCCGCTAGCTTTAAGGGAATAAACAATATGAATTATACATCACCTAGCCTGTTTGCCTCATTTAACCAAACTTTCAGGTCAACAGTATCTAATTAGAATCGATATCTGTGAATCAAATTCAGACTTGACTAGATAGGCTCTATTAGTACAATCTCTAAGAGTCTGACTTCCCCATTCCTATGGGCTACAGTCTGACCACAGAAACTCCTAACCTGGTCATAGGACGTTTGCCACCACAAGGCTTTCCAGGGGATGTGGTGGCATCCTGTGACTATTATGTGACTTTCCAGAGGATGTCAGCCAACTCTGTGTTTTATCCTCTTACCCAGGGTTAGGAAAAGGTTATGGACACCCCTTGTGAATCGGGCCAAGAAGAGCCCACCCTCCAAGTCTGGGTCAGAACAATCAGTCTCAGCTTGATCTGAGTCACCAGACAATAACCTGCTGCCTTCCCAACCGTATAAAGCAGCAGCTCCATCAGATGTGTCCTTGGCTACGGAGGAGTCCTGGATCCTTTCCATTGATACTTGCTAGCCATACTAATAAACTGATCGGGCACAGACCTTTGGGGCCCAGTTTCTCTTTATTACAGATTTCTTTCAAACACTTTCAAATACAGACAACAAACCCCTCCCTCTTCTCTGCTTCAGGCTAAACATCCCCAGGTCTCTCAACCAACATCTTGATGGCCTGAAATCAAAGAAGACTCATTTACCTTCTCGGGACGTGAAGAACACTGAGGGAAGCCGAAGATAATAACAAGACTTGTCTGTCTGAAACTAAATATAGAAGGGAGAACAAAGAAGGGACACTGGAGATGACCGACGCTAGAGAGAAGGAAGAACATCCCAATTCTGATTTCATTTGTCTTCTTTGCAAAGGAGAAAGACCTTTGTGTCAGAAATAATCAAATAAAACAGCCGAGAGGAAGCCAAGGCCCAAGACAAAGAAGGGAGCCAGCAAGAGGGCACTCAGCTGCCTGGATGAGTCCAAGCCAGCCGGCCCCAGCGAGCCATATCCCGAGCTGCATGAAGAGCATCCCTCATCACTGGTGCAAGACAGGAGAAGCCAGTGTCCAAAAGAGGCATGAGCAGAGCACCTGCAGCAGCAGCAGCCCGCTATGGGCAGGACCAGGTGCATGAGCTTATGCCCCCACTGACAACTTACCTTTGCAGAGTCAGTCGGACGAGTGACAAGGTCTTCTGCCTTAATAATACTCTTCTTCTTAATGGAACCCTGGTCCTCCAAGGCCAGTGGCATTCCCTGTCCAATGTCCATGGCCACAAGGATCGGCAGCAAACTCACTGCCCTCGCTTTCCACAGGAGCAGCAGAGGTTCAATGCTGGCTCTCTGAAGGAGGTGCAGCTGTCTCTTATAGGTCTTTTTGATTATTCCATCCACAGAGGCAAGGAGGCAGTCTTCGAGCTGTGGTCTGAAGGAAAACAAGGGCTCTAGGACATGGAGAGGAGGAAGGAGAACAATGTAGGGATGCATGCATAGGTCCTGCAAGTGCAGAACAAAACAAAGAATGATGAGTTTGGAGAAGAGCTGGTCCCTGTCTGGATGGGACCCAGAGGGTCTGGAGACAACAAACCTTAAAGACACAGGATGGCCAGGACCACAAATGTCCAGGTTGAAGCGGCACTCTGTTATCCAAGAGGTGATGAGAAGTCACTGGAGGATTCCTAGAGTAACGTTTGGAGTTGTTGTCCCAGAAAAATGGTTTCAGGAGCCAGGTTGAGGACTCCTAACAGAGCAGAGAAAGCGGAAGTTGGGAGCCGAACTAAGAGGTTGCAGAAATGGTCTCAGTGGAAGATGATGAGGGCCTGACCTAAGGACATAGCTGAGTTAGCAGAGAAAGGTGATGGAGAAGAGACATGGAGGCAGAAATGACAAGATGTGGCAAAATCAGATCTGTGGGGTGAGCGAGACCCCAAGACTGAGAATTTGGCAGAATGTCTAGCCCCAGATGAAAACAGCAGAAAGAAAATGAAATGTTCTCCTTTTTCTAAATATGGAAGGGAAATGACTTCCTGAAACAAGGGAAAGACCTGGGGTCAGGGCTGGGGTTGGCGGGTTCACATATATAAAACACTTCTGTTCAACGAAAAGCAGCAAAAGAATAAAAGCGAGAAAAACAATAGAATAGGAAGGGGGAAAGTATAATCTGTCCAGTATTTGGGGGATGGTCTCTGGTGAGCAAATGGACAAGAAATTGACCAGAAAGTTCACAGACCCTATCATGAGGGCTCAGTGGAAAAGAATGAGAGAACCTGGATTCAAATCCTGCTGCTGACATTCAACAGGTCACAACCCACCTGGGCCTCAGGATCTCAGATCTTCAGCTGCACAATGAGGGGGCTGGAGTACATACATGGTCCCTTTCAGTTCTAGGCCATGCTCCATGGATCAAGAGTTCAAGCAATATGGTCTCAAAAACCCAGGAGGGAAAAGCACAGCTATGTTTGTAATGCCAGCTGAAAAAGCCCCATCCACAGAAACTGGATTGTTAGTGAACCTTTGGGGGATGAAGATGAGAATCTTGAGAAGGGTTAATTGTTCTTCCTGAAAGACCCAGAGATGGGGATAGCTTGTCATTCTCTGAGAGGTATATAAGCATTAAGTCATCATTCTGCAGACAGCATAATGAGCATCTTGGGAGACACTGAGTGAATACAGTTAACAGTCATGCCACGTGAGAGGCTGAGACAACAAGAGTTAGCTGCCTTCTTTGATTCCACCTGGAGAACACAGGAGGAGACTTCTGGAGAGTCTCTCTGGGATCCTAAGAGGGCTGGATTGATGTGGTTTCCGGGTCCATGGAGAAGCCCGAGCTGCACTGGAAGATTAGGGGGCACTCTGGCAGCAATCCTTCTCTTAGGTGATACATTGTTGAAATATTTAAATCAGACTTTGTACTGTTTGCTACATGGTTACTAAAATATAAACAGTCAGGAATAAGTCTATGAGGCTGGTGTTTAGACTCAAAAAAGGAAAGCTCATAGGAAAAAAAAGTTTCTCACTTTTTTCATACACCAGAATGGGGGCTCAAAGCTAATTAATTAATGAGAGGCATTTTAATTTTAGTAATTTATAGAGACATTTCATAACATATATCTCCAGTAACTTTGGCTCCAGATTGAGAGACTAAATAAGGTAAATTATTATATATAATAATGTCAAGTAGCAGGAGAGGGGAAGGGGGGGGGAAGTTCCCACAAGATGACTAAGTGGATTGGCTGTCATTCTGAAAGACACAGCCTTAAGCACGAGATCTGCAAACAGCGCTTGTGGTCCACTCGGAACCAATCACACACTGCACATTAGGAGTAAAAAATGAATTAAAACGATGACATTCCATGATGGTGGAGGCGTGGGCTGCCCCTCTGGCCCAACTCAAAGGGAGGCGCGGTGCTGAGTGCTCTGCAACCGTTCACCCGTTCAACTCTCCCAGCAGCCCTGTATTATCCTTATTTACGCCTGAGGAAACTGAGGCATGGGGCAGTGAAGTGACCCGGGACACTGGCTGCCCACCGCCCCCGACCTTCTCGAGCTTCCTCCTCCATGAGGCTGCTCTGTGTTGGGGGCGGGGCGGGGTTGGGGCGGGGGCTCCCACACTCCGTGACCTGATTCAGTCCCAGTGGAATGAATGAATGAATGAATGCACCAGCACTGGGGGATGGGCAAGAAGCAAGAGGAAAGCATTCCCTCCCCACCAATATCCCAGGAAAGCCTTATCAGGACAGGGTTCAGGCACTTGGAGCAGCGCAGTCTAAAGACCGGGGTTCGAATCTCGACCCTGCCCGCCCCTCCCTCAAGACCGAGAAGGGAGACCAAGGGGGCTCCCCCGGGCGGTCCTGGGCGGGGCACGAGGGAAGGTCAGGAGGGGCTCGCACGCAAAGAGGGACAAGATCAGGAGTGAGACAGAGGGGCCCAGCCACAAGCGGCAGGGGAGGGGGAGCCAGGGGCACGCAGTAGCAGTGACATCGCCATGTGACTGAGGCGACGGAGGGAGGGGCCTTGCCCCGAGAGGCCGGACTTGGCCTTTTGTCCGCCCCGCCTTTCAGCAGAGCAACGCGCCTGCGCACTAAGCACCTCTCGTCCGCCCCCTCCCCTCCAAGGCGCTTCCTTCCCCAGGGCAGCGCGCATGCGAAGTCTCTGTTCGCCCGGCCTTTGCACAACACCCCATCCATGGGTAACGGCTGGCACTACTAGCCTGTGGCCCACGGAGTCACTTCTCTCCGTTGTCCTGGGTTAACTGTCCCGGGCACAGCGCCAAGCCCTTGGGCCACCCGTTCACCCTCCTCTCTTTGAGCTCTTCGGGCCCTCGGTTCTTCACTCACCAGCCGGGACGCCCGCTTTCCCTAGCCCGAGAGAGGCAGGCCCGCGCTTCTATGCGCGTGCGCAGCGGCCTCAGCCCGGAACTACCCTTCCCAAGAGGCAGTGGGGCACATACTGAGCCTCTACGACGCGCATTGGGTGCTTCAAGATTCCTAGGAAATGGAGTCCTGGGACCGAAAGCTGTTATGAAAGCCCAAAGGATTCTGGGGAATGTAGTCCAGTGTGGTTGCGGGCACGGAGGCGCTGCTGGGCTGGGGAACTTGTCCGGAGTGATGCGGCTGCTCTGCTTGCACCCCTCCTGCGGTAGGAGCCAAACGCAAGGTCCAGCTCAGCGCCCCCCCCCCCAGTTACTGACATCCGTGTGTGCAGCCAGAAGGGAAAGATGGGACAGGGCTGCCTGCATCCTCCTTTCCTGGCTCACACACATACCCTGGATACTCGCTGACCACAGCCTGAGGGACTAGCCCTCTCATCATCTCGTCCTGCTGATCATCAGTCATCCTCATCATCATAAAGCCAGATGTTTCCGTGACTCCAAGGTTTTCAAAGTGAAAAATCACTCAAACATCTGTGAAGTGCCTACTACGTGCCAAGCACTCTGCTAAACTGGGTGGTCGGTGAGTGTGGGGAGGAGACAGAGAGGCAAAAGGTGGGAGCTGAAGCGGGCTTGGAGGATGATCTTCAGGGGTTCAGAGTCCCGGGGTTGTGACGGTGTGGCCAGAATGGTCATCATTGTGGAGGGCACCGCCCCTCTCCCCTCAGGGCACAGGCACAGTGGAGGGCAATGCCTGCACTCCAGGGGAGGGCTGCTCTTCTTGGTCCCCCAGGTTCTCCGCATTCCAGTTGGGCTGGAGCGGGAAGTGGAAGATGCCTTGTGCTGGCGCAGATGGAAGAGGTTGCTTTGGGGCTCATGGAAGATGCCCAGCCCGGCCCCTGCTAGCCTTTCCTCGGGGGACCCACTGCACCCAGCAGGAAATGGAAAACTCAAGGTGCTGGCACATGGTCATACATAAGCTGGCCACTCCTAACACCAACCACTGAGCAACTGCCATTAACAGGCAGGCAAGCCCAGGGACCCCCAAAGCAGCAGCAAATCCCACCACCTCAGGGAACCAGTCCAGCTTCCAACTAAGCTTCTAAGCCCTTGTCCAAGGAAGAAATCCTGGTGGAGCCGTGTTCTGGCACTCACGTCTTCATAGGCTGCACCACCCTACTCCCCAGGCACCCTCAGCGGCCACTTGAAGACCCGAAAAGAAAGTTCTCGCCTCCAAACTCCTTGGCGCTGTCAGGTACCGACAAGGGTAATAGCAATAGCATCTGTTCTGTATAGAACACACTACGGTTTGCAAAGGGCTTTACAAATACTGTCTCATTGGATCTCATAGCGCCCCCAGGAGGTTGGTGCTATGATCTCCATTTTATGGATGAAGAAATCGAGGCTCAGAGAAAATGGTTCGACGTCCTAAACTAAGATGGTTTTCTCTATGGAAACGACGTTAAAGAAGCAACGTCGCCTTTTACACCCCAAGGACCTCGGCGTGTGACCTGCTGAATCCTCTGTGGGTCGTCTCTTCCCATTAGAACGGGACCTCCTGGAGCCCTCACAGGAGACATCTTTCCTTTTCTGTTGTATCCTTAGCACTTAGCTCAGGACTTGGCCCAAAGTAAACATTTAACACGTTCATTCATTCATTCCATCTCTCCTTTGATTCTCTCAACAACCCAATGAGATAAATGTAGCTGTTATTTCCATTTCACAGAATTTGTGCCCAGTGTCACAGAGCCAGTGAGTGGTGGAGGTGGGAGCTGAATTCAGGTCTTGCTGCCTCCACATTTTCAGTCTGTACGCCTCTGAGGAGCCAGGTTACCATCAGCCTTGAACGACAGAAAAGGGAAAACCTTGATAAATGTTATAACCTTTGGAAAAACTTGGAAATGTAGTGTACCCATCATCAGAGACTTGAAGCTCGAAGGGAATGGTCAGGATGTAATAATGGGGACGGGGTGGAGGGGGATAGAATCTTCATCAAGACGTCCTTTGTTAAATACCAGAGAATGAAGACAGCAGAATTTGCTGGCAGATCCCACTTTGTTTGGTGTTACTCAAACCCCGGGGCATCGTGTAATGTGCATTCTGACCATTAGGTGTCAGTAAAGTTGCATAAAGCTGGGCCACGAGTGTTGCTTGGCTGCGCTCTGGAATTAATTCATGAGAGGGTGCTTTACCTGTCCAGTCACCCCTGGCAGGTTACACATATAAATGCTTGCACATGTGCCCATCAACATACGATAACAGTATTTCAGAGTTGAGAGTGACCTTAGTGATGATGGAGCTGAACTTGATCAAAAACCCTCCCCACACCCCAACCGCCTACGATATGCTGGCATCGTGCCCCACCCCCTCCCCAGGAGACAGGCAATGGAGGAAAGCATGAGAGATTCCATTTGGAGAGAAGCCCAATGGCTACACAGGGGGATCACTGATGAAATTCTGAACATTCTATACATTACGTATTGCTCCAGTCTGTAGCTCGCTTTTTATACGTGTGTTTGTGTGTTGTCACCCCCATTAGAACATAAGCTTCTTGAGGGCAGGGCTTGTCTTTTGCCTCTTTTTGTATCCCCAATGCTTAGCACAGTGCCTGGCACATAATGGGGACTTAATTGATGTTCATTGAACCTTTAACAACCCAGGATTTTTTCATTTTTGTATAACAAAAGTATTTTCTAAGAGTCCTTTGAAATTGGTCCTTTGAAAGAAATTATGACATTCATTTGGAGTGTATACATTTATTTCTGAAACTGTTAGTTGTACCCCTTTTTGTTGATTTCCAAAGCTGCTACTGTGTTGAATAACTGTGGAGCTTGAACCCTGTGATTGCTTAGAAGAATAAATGCATTACCTCTTCATTGTCTTAACCAAAAACATTTTGTAAAAGGGGTGGGGCAGGGGAGAAGCTGTACCAGATGTTTAAATTACAGCCAATGATGCAACTTACTGTAAAAAAAAATAATGTTCATTAATGGTATGTATATAATGAATTCAACACATTAGCTTCAAAGTTCTTCTATTTGGCTGTGTCTCTAAAATGTCCTTCTATCCTCTTTTGTTCATCTAAAAAAAAATCTTCAGTGAAAATCTTCTCTTTCGTTTGTTGTTTTGGAATCTTTATCTCTATGCCCCTCCTCCCCCTCATTCCCCTTCTGACCACCTATTAGTAAGGTGAATTTTAGTGTAAGTGAGGTAGATTTTAGTGTGCGTAAAGTGGATTTGAATTATTTCTTAGGGTTCAGTTTCCCAGGATCTGCGACTGTGCAGTGAGATACAGGGATGAGGTGATGTAAACTTGTGAGGCTATTGACGGCAATATACCTTCTTTGTCTGATGCACTATAAAAGCAGGTGGGCATTGGTCAGTGAGTTGGGGAACCTTTATGGTTGAATGCACAAGCTGGAATGCTGTGTGCCTTGACTGGCCTCCATCGAAGCTTGGGAGGGGGGAGTCTGTGTTTACCTCAACCGACCCCCATTGAGGCTTGAGGGGATTTAGGGGAAACGCTTTAAGGTTGAATACACAAGTTATGCCTGTCTTGATTGGCCCCATCGAGACATAGGGGTAGTTGTCCTCCCCCTTCTCACCAGCCCCCGTAAGAGGAGTGATTAGGGAATGCTGTAGGAGTTTGTAGTGCTTCCATTATCTGCAATACTATGTTAGAGAAGACTAGACTGGAATAAAGCTTATTATTAACCCCTTTGAAGCTCTCTTTCCTGTCTGACCAGATCAAGAGTGAACCTGTTAGAGGCTGGAGTCCAAGCCTGCAGTGCCTCCAGAGTGTATTATCTGTATAACAATTGTGCAGGCTAAAGGAAAGTATGGGGTTTTGTGGGAATGGGACAATTATTTCCCAGATATTGTGTTATTTTTGGTAGCTATGGTTCTATGGAGCTCTCCCCAGGGATGGGAGGATGTGGTATGTACGCCTTTCCAGGAGTGGGAGGTTGTGCCCCCTACTGCTAGAGAATTTGAGAAAGTTTTGATGAAATTGGAGTTACTCTTGATAAGAAAGGAGCTAGAAAGGCTGGGGGAGTTGTAGAAATGTTGTGGGAGACCCAGACTGACTTAGCCCCAAAAGTGTGGGAGAGTCAGTGTTCATTGACAGCCACGTCCATCCAGTGATGGTGGAGCAGGCAGCCATGACCTGAGAGGAACCAAGCAAGCAGCAGAAGCAGGAGAAGCAGCAGAAGCGGTTTCCCAGATGCCCAGAGCAGGGCCCCTGGGAGATAATCCTCCTTCCCCCTCCTTACCACACCAGTACTCCTGAAGAGACAGGCCAGAGCAGTGCCCCAGGAGAAAAAAATGACCTTGAGTAGTGGGGGAGCCTAGTAGGTGGTTCAGTTTCTTGTGCTGTAGCTTGGTTAAAGTTAACGTTGTGTGAAAAAAAAAATACTGACAAGCTGTTGTCAGTGGGAGCCCAGTTATGGGAAGTTCAGATTTATTTATCCTCAGAATGGAAGGGAAAAAAGGCATGTGAGAAAGCCTGAGAAATATTAAAGACCGAGTCCCAAATTCTCAGGGCTTGGATGTTTATTATTCCCTCCACTCAAGAGGCAGTTATCTGATGAGCTAGAGGAGAACTTTGGATGTGTTATATTGAAGGGAAAGAGTGCATGGGAGAAGTGCCTCTTAAACCTCCCAGAATTGTTAGAGACTGCCTCAGAGGCAGAGCCCTTTGAGAAGTGGGAGCAGAAATTCCTTTTGAATTTCCCTGAGCTAAAGGAGAAGCCTGGAGTACAGGAAAGAGTTAATGGCTCCTATAGAGATAACCGAGCCAGAGGAGAAGTTTCTTTTGAACTCCTCACAGCCAAGGCCACAGCCAGAGCCAGGGCAGTGTGAGGGAGGCTCTGCTAGAGAGAGCCCAGGTTGGAGTAGCCGTCCCCTAGCTGTGCCAGAGGGGTGGAGGCCATGGAATTGTGTCGTGCCCAGAGCCCAGGCCAGAGCTGCCCCTCCCCATGTAAGGCTGGGGGAGGGCGAGCTGCCCAGGAGTTGGGGCCAAGGCCCCTGGAGCCTGCTGTGCCTGGACCCTGGCAGGAGCAAGGAGAGCCACACCCTGCAAGGTGAGGCCCCTGAGTGTGCTGGAGGGGCGGGAGCCCTGGAAATGTGTAGGAGCAGTCCCTCCCACTGTGAGATGAGACATGCCACAAAAGCAGAGAGCTGCCTGCTCCCAGACTCTGGCAAGAGCATGGAGCTGTCCTTCCCTGGACCTACAGGAAGAAGAGGAGGAGATGCTGTGCTTGGGACTCAGCCCCAGAGTCAAGATGAAAACTTGACAGCAAGATAGGAGCACTAAGCAAGCTTTTCTGCCACATCCCCTTGGGTTAGGTTGGGATCCAGGGGTGGAGTTGTGTATGGTGGAGTGGGGAAAGTGCCATAACCCCTGGGGACGCACCCCGTTGGCTTTGTTGCCCAGCTGCCCCCCAGACCTTGTGGCGGGGGCTGGAGCAATATCAGGACTTGGACTTTTTTGGCTCATTCAAGCGTATATGCACCTGACAGTGCCAGGCGGAAGCCTGCAATGGCAGCATGGAAAAAAGGACACACCTCCAAGAGGACCTTCAGAACTTGAACTCTCTGCTTTGGTTAAGGGGATTGTAACCCACTGTGACCTAGGGATGGAGTGTGTTGTGTTCTTTGCTACCCTTCGGGATCTGCTGTGTTGAGGGAAGCCTCTGACTTGAGATGGGGGTGGGTGCAGTTTCAGTAACCCCAGCAATTATGGTCTGGGCATGAGGGTAGCCATCTGCTGAGGATGCAACCCTGCAAGAGTGGAGAGTACTTCAGATGTTGGCCTGGAACCCCCGCTGATGGATAAGCAGTATTTTGGACAGTACTTTGAATGAGGAGGAGCTGGCTGCTCACTCTCCAAAGATTGTGGCCCCCAAAGAATATATAAGTGGGGGATATACTATGTTGTATACTATGCTATGTCACCTGTTGAATGTTATGTTACATACCATGTGCTCTGTTACATGCTGTGCTATGTCACCTGCTGAACACAATGCTACATACTGTGTGCTATGTAACATACTGAGTGTTATGTTGTGTACTGAATGATGGGCTTTGTTTCAGGCCTTGTGGCCATACTTGTTGGGGAAAAAGGGCAAGTTACTTCTGCGTCTGTTTGAGGCACGTGGTGTAGTAGGAAGGCCGAATTTATGATCTCAAATATAATCATGTATATGTTTGAATGGTCCGAAATTGCAAGGTATGAGAGATTCTCTAAGGAGAAAACAACAAGGAATTTATTTAGGCCCCACCGCAGCAAAA
>CM053622.1:820711676-820723353 GCA_028646595.1 Phalanger gymnotis
AAGCTGCCAGCAACCACCAAAGCACAAATTCTTTTGATCTGCCTTAATAAGGAAAGCAAGATGAAGGGGTTGGCAAGCTTACTTTAATTCAGCACACAAATATCATTCACTTAGTTCAGGGGAAAAAGCCAGCACCCTGAACTTCAGAGCAAATTACAAAGTACAAACATCAACAGACAGACCCAATACAGATTCATAGTTACCAATATCTAGGTTCAGCCCAGGAGCTCAGAACAAGGGCTGGCCCAGAGTCACGTGCGCCACCACTGCTGCAGGAATGAGCTCCAAAGAGGAGGAGGCCAACCCCTGGTTTTTATATCTTTTTCAGTGTCAGGGGTGAGTCACACATGCGACTCACCCAGGTGACCTAAAATTGTCACAAAGAGGTGGACTTAAACCCACTTGGTCTAAGAGCCTCTGCTGTCCCAGACGTGTAAATTAGGCTCTGGCTGGAATTAGACCAACCTTGGGCCCCACCTTAGTTGCCAATCCACACCCACATAGGTTTTACACCTAATAAGGGTTTGGGCCTGGGGCTTAGCACTTAGTAAGACTCAATGAAATACACTGAATTACTCAACAAAAACAAAAGCCAAACTCTTCAAGGGCACTTTTTGAACTAAGTGCTAAAGAACCCATTTTGCTTACCAACACAATCCCTGACTCCCTGGTGGCGGGTTTGATGTATGTTCATAGCACCTTTTGTTTGGCCAAATAGGACTTTGTGTTGTATTTCAGATAGATGTCCAAAGCATTTCTAAGCCCCCTTAATGTTTCTGTGGATTCCCAAGAACTCTCAGTAACAGATACGATCAAGTAGCTTGGGAAGGTTCCCACAGATTCACAGAATCTGATCCCTGGAAGGGACGTTCGGGGCTCCTAGTCTTGCTGGACTCCAAAGAAACCACCATGATCACCACCCTTCTTCCAAACAAGCCTCTTCACAGATGTCTCTCCCACTTCAAATGGGTCCTGATGGAACAAGAGAAGGTGCTCCATAGCCAAGGTCAAATGGCTTACTTGGTAAGCTCCCGCCTGATGTCTGGGCAACCACAGGTAGTCACTGTCATCACTGATATCATATCTTAAGGGCCCGAGAAAAATCAGCCACTGGTGCCATCATAGGCACTGGGGAAAGCTTGTCCTCGCTTCCTAGGCTCGGAGTCAGCCTTTGGCCAATTCCATCCACCTCTCTCCTTCCTAGTTGCTACTATCACCATCTGACTTCTCTTTTACCCTCGGACCAAAACCGAGACCCATTTTAGCTTGTCGCCCGTGACGATCTTGTAAATCGGACTAGTGTTGTTCGTCCGCGTCTGACTCTTCATGAAAGCGTTCAGGGTTTTCTTGGCAAAGATACCAGAGCGGTGTGCCATTTCCTTCTCCAGCTCATTTTACGGATGCAGAAACTGAATTAAATAAAATTAAATGACTTGCCCAGGGTAACACTGCTACTAAGTGTCACAGGACAGATTTGAACTCAGGAAGGTGAATCTTCCTGACTCCAGGTTTGGTGTGCTATGCACTATGGTGCCACCTAGTGGCCCTGTGATGCTATTTACTGTGCCTAAGTTGGAGGCACTCCTGGGGGCACCGAGGCTACAGCCTGGACAGTCAGACAGATCTGAGTTCAGATACTTACTAGTGTCATCCGTAATTGTATAACCCTGGGCAAGTCACTTCATCTCTATTTGCTTCACTTTCCTCAACTGTAATATGAGATTATAATAGCACCTACCTCCCAGGACTGCTGAGATGGTCAAAGGAGAGAATGTCTCTAGAGCAAGTGCTTTACTAAACTTATCATTACTATGATTACCTGCATGAGAATCTCAGAATTATTCCTTCACCCCAACCGCCCTTCTCCGCCCCCCAGCTGTGGCAAGTACAGGAGGAAGCTTTTAGGGCTGTCCCTATCTTTCTCTGGTCTCAACAAGCAAACGAGTTTGGCCAAATGCCATCCCCCAGGATCCTGCAGCACCATTTTCCTCCATGCCATCCCTCTGCCTTTCACACTCCCCACTGATGGTGAATGTATTTGTAGAAACACACGTCCCAGGCAAATGGAGGGTCACCTACTAGAAGTCTTCTGTCTAGCAGATTTCATTAAATGCCTTTGATTTGACTATCTTTTCCCTGACTAAAGGAAAAGGTCAGCGTGGTGGTGGGATTTCATGAGCTATAGTTTGAAGTGGATGTATAATCAACAAAGAACTTTGAACCTGCAGTATTCTAAGGGCCTATCTTGTAAGGGGGGCGGGGTTAGGGACAGATACTACAGTTGGCATTGTGTTCACTAGACATAGATGCTGCTTGTATGGAATGACTTTAATATGTCATTTCTGTTAAATGTTCTAATAATTTCTTGGTTCTCAGTGCCCTGGGAATCCATGGCCAATACCGGCCATGAGCCCCGTGCGCCTTGTGTGTCTTTTGTTAGGGTTGGGAGGGGGTACCAATAAGAAACAGAGACCCATCTTAACTAAGGGAATAGTGAAAAGCCAAGACATAGATGAGAGGTGGAGAGAGCATCCATCCAGTTAGGGTTAGAAGAGGAAGATGAGGAGGAATGGTTAGTGATTCCAACTTGCTCAGGGGTATTGAGGCAGCTGTTGTCAACTTGGCCAAATGGCACAACTTAAAGGACCTGATGGCACTTAGTCTAAATGAATGATTGGCTGGTTGACCGAGCATCTGATCATTTACTTAAAATGGGCTGGGGTTTGGTAAATCGGCATCCCCCCCCCTGCCCCCGCCTTTCATTCTCCGTCTACTTCTGGTATTTGCTGCCCCCAGCAAACCTAGCGGAGCATGTTTGGCAAAGTCCAGAATCTCAAATTCCAGATCATTCTTTAGTGAAGTTTCATTATCTACCTCCAATGCCTTCTCCAGTGCCCTATACCAAAAAGTCTTAAGGAACGTCTATGTGGCCCAATTCATTATCCAATAAAGTAACTCACTTTCTTCCGTATTCCCAAACACTTGGTGATACGATTGGACCAATGGAACCTTTACAAGGCTCTAATGGCTACCACTGGCCTCGTGGCTTGCAAAAGTCTTTCTCTAACCCAGAACATTAAAGGAGAAAATGAGAAAAGAACAAGAGAATCAAGGCTTGGTTTTCTGAGGGAAGGCTCAATTGCTACAGTTTCCAGACCACACAGAGCTTTTCTGAAAGAGTTTAAGGAGCTAGAGTTGAAGATAAGTCACCCCCTACCCTCCAGTAAGAAACCAATCTATCATGGGTGAAAACCCTTTCAAGATTCCCTCTCCCTATGAGACGATCCAACTAGGAGTCTAGACAAAATGTTCTAGGTGTCACTTTCTACATAGGGCACTCCCAAATTTCCCTAGGAGTCTTTGTACCACAGGCAACCCCCTCTGAAGTCCAGGCAAATTTCCTCTAAGTCCATAATCCAAACAGCATCCAAAATTTCCCCCAATGGATTCCTGCCACTATAAGGGCATCTTTTCTCAGGTGGAGAGTCGTTCTAGACATTTAGAGGGATAACTAGAGGGGCCAAAATGCGGGTCCTATCAGTCCTCTCTTTCTCCTTCTTAGTCAGGAGGGTTAGTCATAGCTGGGGCCTGATACCAATCAGTCCCACGGTGGAGGTAGAAGTACCACTGGTTGATGAGAAGGAGAAACGAGGTTGGGACCCTGATGAGCTCATCAGGCAACCCTGAGGCTGCGAGAAAGGATTCTGATAGTGAAGAAGCCTGTGCTTACCACACACAGGGCCCCAGAGCTAGTAGGCCAAAGGTCACTACAGTTCATAGAAAACTAATAAAATCAACTTGTGAAGAAACATAGTCATCCAGATGAATAGTTGAGGAGAAACGCTGATTGTTCTAAGAATCAGCTGAACAACCAATGCTTGTTGGACTCAGATGTACGTACTCCGAGGAGCTGTTTGAAGGAAGAGGAAGTAACCTGGTTGCGGATGGCTGCAGGCCGTTGTGGTCCAACACCTCGTCTACATGAGACTGAAGTTTTAAACTGAAAAATGTGAATCAAATAAAGGGGTCTGCGGATGATGGGAAAATCACAGAACGTCTGCTGGGTTCCGGACAGAACAGTGAAATCCACTGTTTAAAGTTTGCCTCGTACGGCCAAGGTGAGTCACTGACCATCAGGAGGCTCCTGTGTGCGGCATCTAGACCGAAAGACTGACAGAAGGAGCGCTGGAGAGTGAGCTGAACACAGGGAGCATCACAAGAGGCCAGGGTTGAAAGGCACCAAAGGCTTCCAACTGAGACAGTAGACACTTGGGCTGCTTTGCTCAGTATTTTCTGATCGGAAGGAAAGCATTGGTTTGCTAAAGGGTCAGAGAAAGGCTGGGACAGCTGCTCCAGCTGAAATCAAACAAACAACACGGTCTTTATTAATCACCTGCTAGGTGCCAGGTACTGCCCTTGGTACTAAGAATGCAAGTACAGAGAATGAACAACCTAACAGCAAGGAACTGTAATTCCAAAGGGGGATGGAGATGACAAGTACGTACACGTTAGTGTACCATATAACTGTCCAGTGAAGAACTGCAAAGCAGTTAAATGCAAGGTTGTTTGGGAGAGATGGCAGTAGCAGTTGGGAGTTCAAGGGAGGTTTTATGCAGGAGATGGGCCTGAGCTGGGTCTCAGATGAAGAGAGGGACTCTCTGAAGTGGATGTTAGGAGGGACTGCATTCCTGGCTTGGAGGATGTCCAATTCATGGGGTGGGTGGAGGAGGGTGGGGAAGTCTCTCATATGACTAACAGAGGCAAGGTTAGTCTGGCTGGAGAAAGAGTCCTATCCAGGGAGGCTGGGATGCACACTTGGGGCCAAGTGAGGCTTTAAGAGTTCATGGGAGAAGTTTCTATTTGATTCTAGGGGCAATAGGGAGCCAAGGGAGTTGAATGAAAAGCAGGGTCATAAGGTCCTGTCTGTGTTTAAGGAAATTATGTGGGCAACAAGTGTGTACAATGGACAGGAGTACTGAGTGGAGAAGGACTGAGAGACTGAGAGAGACTTAGGGAGAGGGAAGAGAAGGAGGAGGAGGAGGAGGGGGAGGAAGAGAAGAAGGAGGAGGAAGAGAAGAGGGAGAAAGAGATACCCAATAGGCAGCTGGTCATGGGAGATTGGGAGTCTGGAATAATGAGGATAAGTCTGACAATGATATGCATAGAGATAATTAACTCTATTGGCGCTAATGAGATCACCAAGTAAATAAGTACAGGGGAGGAAGAAGACAGTCAAGGATCTGCTTTTGGCACAGCCATGCTTTGGGCATGTGACATGAAGGAAGACCCAGCAAAGCTGATTGAGAAGGAAGAGTCAGGCAGGTATGAGAAGAACCAGAGGAGGGCAGTGCCGGGAAAACTTAGAGAAGAGAGAGTATCCAGAAGAGGGGGATGGACAGTACCTCTAGAGGATGAGGACTGAAAAAAAAAAAAAGCTGCTGGATTTGCTGCATGGATTGGCCACAAAGAATGATGGGAAATGCTTAATGGTTGGCTCTCAGAGGAAAAAAAAAGATACACCCACTCTACATCTTTGTGTTTAATCTGCATTGCTACCATTTATCAACAAAACAATAAATCAAGCCCCGGTTTGCTGATTTCAAGGTGTGAATGCTCACAATGAAAATTTAACAATGGACCCTTATCCTGGTAGGAGCTGACTCCAGCATGCCCCAGCTACAGCACACTCAGGTGATGGACCCTGACATGATGGAGGCTTTAGTAGGTTCCTTTCCCACGTGAAGCCCCCTTAGTTAATTTTATGATTCTATTAGCAGAAAATGGGCCAGAGGCAGACTCCCATGCATGAATCCCTTCCTCTAGATGGAAAGCTGCTTCACTAACATGTAGAAATGCCTACCCCAGAACAGAAGTTTAGGAGACAATGGACAAAACTGCCCTGCATGTGTAGAGAAGAGATCTGAACTTGTGGCAGGAGTGAGAACATAGCGGAGCACCTTGGCTGCTTCCTCCCATGCCTAGCACTAGACCCCTGGCATGTAGTTAGACTGAATTAGGTTTAGGGAGGAGGCAAAACAGGACCAAATACTGGCAACAGCCTCAGGTTGTGTCTGTTATCACATCTGTCAGTCACATTTATTTTGTATTTCAGGCAATTCCAAAAAGAATGTTTGAGATCCGCCCCCCCCCCCGAGATGTCTAAGAATTCTGAGGGACAGATGCAATCAGGTGTCCTTTAAACATTCTCAAAGATCCATGGACTCTATCCAGTGGAAAGGAACACAGTGGGCTGCAGCCTGGCATGTACGCCAAAGGAATTGCCATTATCTCCACCCCATAGGTAGAACATCCCTCAGAGTTGGTCTTCCACTTGAAAGGGTCCTGATGGTAGTTGAGCTGCAGCTGGTTCCTCCTGGCTCTAGAGAGATGATTATTAAATTTGGGGGAACTTCAGGAGACTTCATCTCCCTCTTTGGGGCCTTTGAATTGGCCATCCAGCCCTTGGCCCCATGGTGGCTCCATGCCCGTAAAACCATCTCAGCAGGTGGGCTAAACCAGGTCGAGCGTAACCAACAGGCTTCAAACCTGGCCCTAAGTTAAAGGGATGTCTACCCCAAGCATGTGAAGGCCTCCCCAGATGGAATGAGCAGATGAGAACAATTTGTTCCAATGGCCATGCCAGCAGCTGAAGCAGGAGCTGTGGAGCACTTAGAGCTTTGTTGGACATTGACGACACCAAGGTTGTGTCAATTATATGTGTGTGCATGTATTGTATGTGTATGTATGTATATGTGCATGTGTATATGTGTACACACACACACACACACACATACACATCTCCTTACTGTCCAAGGGACTCTCAAAAGTCCTCTCCAGCACAATTTGAAAGCATCAGTTCTGCGGCACTCAGCTTTCTCTACAATCCAACTCTCAAAGTCATACATTGCCAGTGGAAAAACCAAAGCTCTGACTATGTGACCCTTTGGCAGCAAGGTGATGGCTCTGTTTTTCAGCCTGCTGTCCAGATTCTCCATGGCTTGCCTTCCGAGGACCAAAAGCATCGTTTAATGTCATGGCTGCAGGCACCGTGTGCAGTGATCTTTGAGCCCAACAGCATAAAATCGGACACTGCTTCCATTTCTTCTGCCACTGTGTTCCATTTGCCAAGATTTTGGCTTGTTTAATATTAAGCTTCAAGCGGCTTTTACACTTTCCTCTTCCACCCTCATTAAGAGGCTTCTTAATTCCTCTTCAATATTAGTGTCTCCCCTTTATTGACATATTTTTGTTGACCGTTGTCATTTGCGTGTTGTCTTCCCCATTAGTCTGGGAGTTCCTTTAAGGGCATGGATTGATTTTGGCTTTCTTTGTATCTGCAGCACTGATCATGGTGCCTAGCACATAGTAGGTCCTTAAATACTTATTCATTCAACTTGACTGTTGAGAAACATCCAGGAGGGGGCAGGAGCACAGCTTAATGTAAGAGATACAAAACTTCAACCCCAATAAAACACACTTCCTGAAAATTAGAATGCCCCAAACAACTCAATTGCTTTACGAGACAATAAGAAATACTAAACCAAAGTTAAAATAGGGAAAAATAGAAGAAAAGGCCAGGTATCCCATATAAATACAACTGACATGGAATACAGGTCAATAAACCAATATTCATATATACACATATATCCATGCATAAATATAATTCATATACAAATATATGGATATATACATATATTTGAGGGCAGTTGTCTCCACGTAGAATGGGAGTGCCATTGTGTGACTCAGAGGGAGGCAGAACAGACAACTCTGGTCTCTTCTCCAAGGTAGGCTTTGATTCTTGCCAGGAGGGGATGCAGGAGGCTGGGACCAGGAAGTTGTCCCCCTGTCCCCCCATTAGAGAGAAGGGGTACTGGCCTAGAATTATATCTATTTACCAAACTGGTTATCAGCCTAGAATTAT
The DNA here is from genome assembly GCA_028646595.1 of Phalanger gymnotis. Lineage (NCBI taxonomy): Eukaryota > Metazoa > Chordata > Mammalia > Diprotodontia > Phalangeridae > Phalanger > Phalanger gymnotis. Next base: position 820,719,598 of record CM053622.1, read on the forward strand.
ATCTAACAATTAAATTTGATTGGTCTAGGGCAGGGCTGTCCAGCCTTAGGTTTTTATTGTAACGATAGATAATATATTTTGATTTGCCATTTTAGTGAGAGCTCTGCAGTAGCTAGGCTTTGTTTACTAAAGCATTTATGTAAATTTCTATGCTTGTAGGGAGCAGCATAAATCACACTGTGGGCTGCATTTTGGATAGCCATAGTCTAGGGTATGTGACTTTCCAAGTTCAGCCTAATTTCCGATCACTATTTTATTACTGGGGAAACCAAATACCAATTCTACAATGAACACACATAGTGAAGGGCAAAAAAATCCATTTAAGTCAATAGCAAAACAAATTAGAGGAGGAATCCACAGGAGAGTCTATACCAGACAATCCAGGGGGGAAAAGCCCTGCCATTGGGAGTAAGATAACTCAGCTTGACCAAGGGAGAGAGAGACAGACAGAGACAGAGACACAGAGATATAGAAGAGAGAGACAGAGAGAGACAAGGGCAGGGGGTGAGACAGAGATAGAGACAGAAAGTGAGAGAAGCAGAGACAGAGAGACAGAGTCGCAGAACTCCCCCAAGGGGAGGTTCACTGAAGTCTCGTAGAGTAGCAAGCTGGGGACAGGGACTCTGTGGGGACTGTGACTGCCAGCCCTATTGGCTTCTTCCCTTTACCAGCCTGATGTGGCCTCATCTATCTCCTCTCTCAACAACGGAAGCTGGAAGTACCTGAAGCAACCTGGGGACCTGAAGAGACCTGAAGCACATCCAAAGACTTTAGGAGATGTAGGCTTTATCTCTACCAGTAATGAGAGTCCCATACAAATGGGCTTTGGGGCTGGGGCAACACACACACACACACACACACACACACACACACACACACACACACACACACACACACACACACACACACACACATATAGCTATAATGTATAATTAGGACAGTGAGATGGTTCAGTGAATAGCATGCTGGGCCTAGAGTCAAAAGATCCAAGTTCAAATCCAGCCTCAGACATTTACTAGCTGTGTGACCCTGGGCAAGTCTCTTAACCCTGTTTGTCTCAGTTTCCCAGCTGTCAAATGAGCTGGAGAAGGAAATAGCAAAGCACTCCAGTGTCTTTGCCAAGAAAACCCCAAATAGGGTAACAAAGACTCAGACATGACTGAAATGATTGAATAACAACATAATGTATAATTATAACAGGATATAAGTACAATATAAGTATGTAATTGCCACCAGCAGCTGTGGTGCCGAAATGGCCGGAGATGGCCGAATGCCACGGAGTATGAAAAGAGAACACAGGCCAAGAGGAAGAGTAAAGAACAGCTCCGGTTATTAAGCTGAAGGAAAGGGCTTATATACTTTTTCAGGCAAGCAGAATCAACAAGTCCATGTGTGAAAACATTTGCATTGCATGACTTCCTCTTGCTTTGTTCCCTTTTTACTATAAACAATATTGTGTTAATAGCCCATAGGTGGTATTTAGCACGTGTGTGCCATGAGAGCATGTGTATACCGAGGAGGCTTGAAGAGCCTTCATCCTGAGCAGTATATGTGGGGGTGGGGTACAGGGGGAGGGGATAGAGAGCCCACATGCTGAGTTATCAGCCCAAGGGCAAGAACAGGCCTCTGGCCTGCATCTTATCCCAGAACAGATTTTCTCAGAGCTGGCCCTCTACATGTAATCTATTATATAATAATAGGTAGTAGAGAGCTATCACTCCACTTTGCATCTATTGCTCTACCTGGTTTCAACTCCATGGAACAAAATGCCCCCAGGCTGGGCATACCCAGTGCCAAATCCCCCCACCCTACTTTCTTACCTCCTTTGGAGTCCCCCTACAACCCTTTCTTTCCTATTCTCCTTTCCTCTTCCTCTTTAGACTGAAAGCCCTTTGAGGGCAAGGACTATATTTCTTTTAATTAATTGTATTTGCAGAGCTTAGCACAGTGCTTGGCACACAGCAGGCATTTAATAAGTGCTTATTGGAATGGATATAATGTATATCTCATTGGGCATCTAAAAAGCCATCACGAAAAGGCCATATTTCAATAAATTATCAATGAAAACTTCCCAAACCAATTCACACTAGAGGGTAAAGCAAAAACTGAAAGAATCCCTCAATTGCCTCCTGGAAGAAACCCCTAAAGTGAAAACTGCCAAGAAGATTATGGACAATGTCTAGAGCTTCTAGATCCGATAAAAACCACTGCAAGCAGAGAAGAGAAGGTTGAGTAACGAGATAACATAGTCAAGATCATGAAAGATTTGGCAGCGCATATTTAAAAGAGAAGAGAGCTTGTAACATGATACTCAAAAGGCCAATGACAAATGTTTACAAAAAAGAATAATTTACCAAGTGGAGAGGCAAGATGGAGGAGCATCTGAAAGAAGGACAAAGAATTCCCTCTCAAGTTGCTCTAAAGAGATCTCAAAAATGACCCAAATGAATCCTGATGGGAAAGTCTTTCAGAAAGTCAGAGGGAGTCGTTATTCCCACCCAGACTGGCATAGGGAGACAGACAGGGAGGTCCACAGACACTAGGGCAAAGGACTCACTGTGTGGAGCCCTCAGGAGATCCCAGACCCGTCCTGTCAAACGAAGTCCCAGAAACATCACAGCAGCTGTCTAGAGATTCCAGGCCAAAGAAAAACTCTGGGAGACAGAAAGAGAATTCAAGTACCAAGGAGCCACAGTCAGGATCACACCGGATTTAGCAGCCACTACCATAAAGGTGTGGAGAGCTTAGAACACATTATTCCACGAGGCAAAAAATATGGGCTTACACCAAGAATCATGTACCATGAAAAACTGAGTCTAATTCTACAGGAGGGAAAATGGGCCTTTAATGAAACAGAGAATGTCCAAACATTCCTGATGAAAAGACCAGAGTTGTAGAGAAATGCTGAAGCGCCAACACCAGAACCGAAAAACATGAAAAGGCAAACCTGAAAGAACATGGATAAAGAACTGAGCAAGAGTAAACTGCTTACATTCTGTTATGGGGGAAAGATTATGCCTCCCCTCTGAGCTCTATGGACATCAGGGGTCATACCGAGAATCTAACTGGGCAAAGCCTTGGAGGGATTCCCTTTTCTCTTCATGATCATAAGAAAAAAATGGGAAAAGAGGAGAAGAGGAATACGAAGGTGTCGGGAGGAAAAGGAAGGTTAGAGGAAATTGTCTTACACCAACAGGGCGTGCAAGTGGAAGTCCATCCAAACAGAGTGGGGCACATGTGCGCGCACGCGCACTGTGTCAGTAAGGCAAAATGGGCTCCTTAGCACTTAGTTCAACAAGTGCCCTTGAAGAGTTTGGCTTTTGTTTCCTTTCAGTGATATAGCTATTTCATTGAATCTTGTTAAGTGCTAAGCCCCAGGCCCAAGATTTGGGTGTCCTTGGTGCCTCCTTGCCTCAGGGGAGGGCTTAGTTTAGACATGAGTTTGAGTGACATGACTGGGACAGCAGAGACTTAGACCACGTGGGTTTAAGTCTGCCTCTTTGTGGCGATTTTGGGTCATGTGGGTGAGTGGAATGTGTGACTCACCCCTGACGCTGACAAAGATATAAAAGCCAGGGGCTGGCCTCTTCTTCCTTGGAGCTCTGAGACGCAGCAGGAGTGGCACGTGACTCTGAGCGAGCCTTGTTGAGCTCCCGGCTGAACTCAGATGTTGATGGTTCCTTGGTAACTATGAATTATATTGGGTCTGTCTGTTTGTAATCTGTTTAAGGGCTCTTGAGATGGTGTTGATGAAGA
>CM053622.1:820733892-820777270 GCA_028646595.1 Phalanger gymnotis
GCCGAACCGCAAACTCCCTGTCCCCAGCAGCTTTTCCCACTAACCTTCCCTGTTGTCTTTGGTGTTTGTGGGTTGAGAAGTCTGGTCACTGCTGCAGCTCACTGATTCAGGGTGCTAGGGCACACTCCTCCTGGCTCCTGGTCTGGTTGGTCCGCGCCGCCCACACTGGGCTCTGCTCCGCTCGGTTCCCAGCTCCGTGCGGGATAGGCCTTACCCAGAGACCATCCAGGCTGTCCTGGGCTAGAGCCCTGCTTCCCTCCGCCAGTTTGTGGGCTCCGTAGTTCTTCTCTGTTGTCTTTGATGTCTGTGGGTTGAGAAGTCTGGTAACTGCCACAGTTCACCTATTCAGGGCACTAGGGCACGCTCCGCCCGGCTCCTGGTCTGGCTGGTCTGCACCGCCCACGCTAGGCTCCGCTCTGCTCTGCTCCCAGCTCCGTGCATGAAAGACCTTACCCAGAGACCATCCAGGCTGTCCTGGGCTGGTGCCCTGCTTCCCTCTGCTATTTCGTGTGTCCTGCAGCTCTAGAATTGGTTCAGAGCCTTTTTTTTTATAGGTTTTTGGAGGGACTTGGTGGGGAGCTCATGGCAGTCCCTGCTTTCCAGCTGCCATCTTGGCTCCGCCCCATCATTTTCTTTTATCACTGCCATTTCTTTCTAACTTCTTCTACCACTCTCATCTTTCTTTAACTCTTCCAGGAATTCTTATTGGGCTTGTGTCCAATTAGCATTTTTTTCTTTGAGGCTTTTCCCCTAGATATTTTTACATCATTGTCTTCTGAGATTGTGTCTTGATCTCTGTCACAGTAATAGCTTTTATGGTGAGGTTCTTTTTTTGTTGTTGACTTGGTGTTCCAGCCTATTTCTTGACTTTGAACTTTATGTTAAAGTCGGCTCTGTTTCCCTCTGGGGAGGAGGGCAGGGTCCCAGGCTTCAGGTTTTTTGGAGCTGGTTTTGGAGGATCTTCAAGGTTTTGGTGCTTCTTCAGTGATGTGATTGGGGGAGAGGTGTGGTCACTGCTATCCTGGTCTGCCCTCTGGTTCTTTACCCATTAAGGGCCCCTGTTCCTGCTCCATTGTGACTGACCCGCCCCCACTGCCTCTGTGTGAGAGCTACTGATACGGCCCCTGGTGCTGCCACCACATGTGCTGCAGGCCAGTCCCCTCCTGGTGTCACGGACCTCTCTGCCAACCTCCCAAGTTGTCTTGGGCTAGAAAAAGGTCTCACCCTGACATGTCCTTGGCTCTGCTTCTCCTGGATTCGACGCGACGCGAGACTGGAGGGGAATGTCGGCAGAGTTCAACGACATGGTCTCTGCCATCTTGGCTGTGCCTCCTAAGTGCGTGTTTGGAGAGAGAGACTCCCACTGCTGTGGGTGTCTAGACTCACCAAATAGAAGCATCAGTAATTGTACATCAACATTTATCAAGTGCCCACTATGTGCCAGGCATGGTGTGAGGCCGTGACGAAGTCCAGGACGGCGCCAGGTAGGGCCCGATGAGGCGACTGCCCTGGGCACCCTCTCTCAGGAGCCAAGGATTGGGGGTGCTCCCTCTGTCCTCAGCAGAAAGGGTTGCCCAGGGGGCAGCTAGGGGGCGCAGTGAGTAGAGCACCGGCCCTGGAGTCAGGAGGACCTAAGTTCAAATCCGGCCTCAGACACTCGACACGGTTACTAGCTGTGTGACCTTGGGCAAGTCACTGTTTCAACAATTGGGCTAGCAGTGCGGAACCAACAATAGCCAGCTCGCAGAACGCTGCAAGCCCAGCTTCTTTTGATCTGCTTTACTAAGGAAAGCAATGTTAAGGGGTTAACAAGTTTATTTTAATCCAGCATACAGACATCATTCACTTAGTTGAGGGGAAAAAGCCAGCACCCTGAACTTCAGAGCAAATACAAATAAAATACAAACAGACCAAATACAATTCATAGTTACCAAAAAGCATCAACATCTGAGTTCAGCTGGAAGGCTCTTGACTACAGCTGCCCAGAGTCTCCACATCAGCACTGCCAAGAGTGAGAGCCCTAAGCAAAAAACTCTGTCTTCCCTTTTTGTTCACTCTTTAGCCATCATCAAGCATCATTTGAGTGGCAATAACTTAAGCTCTTACTATTGGCTCTGGAGTTAGCACCTCCCCCTAGGACCTTGAAGGCTTCATGCCCACATAGATTTAGCACCTAATAGCTAGGGGTTTTGGGCTTACTTGGGAGCAAGGATATAATCAGACTGCCCTTCATGGGCCTCACCGGGACCCCCACCTTAGTTACCTAATTTAATCGAGGAGATAAATGCCAAACTCTTCGAGGGCACTTCATTGAATAAGTGCTAAAAACCCTCCTTAATTACATATACAGTCACTTAATCCCAATTGCCCTGCCTTCCCCCCCCCAAAAAAAGGAGTCACCCAGGACTCAGGGTCCCTGTGGACTCTTTGTTCCCTGAATTGCTGTGGCCAAAGAGTTCACAACCTTGGGGCCAGCTGCACTCTTGACGAGGTCAGCCTGAACAGTGCTCAGGTGTCATTGGCACAGCCTCCGGGGCCTCTGTGCCCCCACTGTCCCAGGAGGAAATATTGGAGCAAGGCCTAGTGGCTTTTCCTGTGTGGTCCAGAGAGGGTAGAAATGCCCACAGGTACCCAAGGAGGGGAGCAAGGATCCTGGTGTGGGGAAGGAGAGGTTGGTCAAAGCCCTGAGTTGGGTCCAGGGATGGACTGGAGAAGAGAGAAAGAAAAAAAATGCTCTGGGATGAATGGGGAGCCCCCCAGGAGCCCCAGACCTCAGCTGTCCCTAGGGGATGGTGCCAGGGCTACTACATTCTGAGCCGGGGGGTACCTCCTCCCCTCTGGCCTTGCTTTCCTCCAGCATCAGGTGTGAGGCTCTGAATCTTGTTACAAATTGGTTTTTTTTTCTGCTTTTGCTTCTTTCCTGGGGATGATTTATCCAGCAAGTGGGGTGATTCCTGGGTCTCTGCTGTACCTGGATGCCTCTGAGTGCCATCCGTGGGCTTAGGGGTGGTTTTCTCTCCCCTTGGTTGATTGCGGCCCTTCTCAAACAAGTGATCCCACAGGACTTCAGCTTAGACCCCGTGAGGAAAAGCAGCCTCTTGCCTGCAGCCTTGGGTCCCTTCTTCTCCCTCCCACTTCTTCTTTCATTTTTCCGTGCAGTCACTGCTGCCTTTGGGCCCCTCACTGGCCTGGCCACTCACCTCTTTCTGGGTCGAGGGGAATCATGGGATGCTTTGGGGGGATTGGCTCCATCCACCTGGTCCCTCCCCGTTTGTCCTCTTGATCTCTTTGCCCTCGAGCTAAGCATGGGTCCCCCTTTTCTGCATCCTGTGGTTTTCCTCTGCACATGCGCATAGGCCCCCAGTCTTGGAGGGTCAAGCCCAGGGGACTTCCTGACCTTGATCATAGATCCCCCCTTTGCCCAGGGGTCCTCCTGGCCTCCCTCGGCCTCGTTGAATCTTTCATTTGTGGCCATGTCACATCATGCACATCTTTGGTCTCTTGGGGGGAGTGGTCGTTCTATGCTTTTCATTGGGTGACTGGGTTTTAAGCCCAGCCAAGTGGTTGTCCCCCTTTGTTGGACAGTGTAGGCGGGGCGGGGCCTCTAGGGTCTCCTTCTATGCCCTGTTGTTTCTCTGGCCTCTGGGGTGTGAATGCCAACCCCCTCCTAGAAAATAGCAGTACAGCTGTGGCCTTCCCCAGCAGCTGCCTGGGGTGGCTGCCAGAATCGTGAGCAGTCCTCATCTGTCTGTGCCAAACCTGTTGTCCTCCCAGAGGCAGGGGGCCGGACCCGTTTGTGATCGCCTCATTGCTGTCTGTTGCTGCATTGCTGGCTAGCAGAAGGGTCCAGAAACCCAGCCTCATAGCACAAGTTGGGATGGGAGGGGTTATGGTCTCATATTTTCTCAGAGGCAACATGGAGACACATGGACTAGACATTGTGGGCACCAGCTGGGGTCTTTAGTGTCCGTCACATTTGGGATGATGCCAGGGGTCAGAAAGTGACTGTGGTGTAGATGCACCAGGAACCTCTGTAGCTGGTGCGCTCCTTCAGGTGTTGGAGTGAGCCCCAGAAGGCTACTGGACCTTCCCAATCTGGGGTGGCTCCAGCAAGATGGAGCCCTTCAGCTGGGGTCCATGGACCACCTTCTTCCCCCCGAGACGATCTGTGAATGGGGGCGGGGCGGCATATTTTTAAAATATTAAATGTTTTAAAAAATTGAACATTCTATTTCAGTATCATTGGTTTCCATTGTAATGCTGTGCATTTTAAGTTGTGACTTAGCCTCGTTCTGAGGCTTTCCCAGAATGGAGACGAGGGGTCTTTGACATAGCACAAGGTTGGAAACTCCTGACTAAAGGATTTGCATGAAGGGAAATCATGGAAAGCCTGGAAGATGGCCATGGGGGGTGCTGCACCATTTCCCCCTTCCATCGCAGGTCACTATAGCCATTGATCTGCTGGACGGGTAGGGGCCTCTCAGCAGAGGAGTGTGGTGGGATCTCCTTTCCATGTGACCTTCCCTTCCTCAGTCTTGTTTTAGTCTGGTGCATAAAGTGACCCTCCAGTCCCATCCATCTCTGCATGGGGCCCCTCACTCTGGCAGCAGGACTCAGTGCCTCAGTGACTTGGGGGGGGGCACTGGTCCCCTGAGGGTCACAGCCATTGTTGGCTCGCAGTCTGTGGGGGAGGGGGGGTGACACCTGGCCACCGCCTCCTCGTACCCTGAGCCCACCCATTTTCCTTAAGACTCTTCAGCTCTCACTTCTTCATTGGGGGTCCTTTTTAGGACTTGTCATGTTGGCCATCCCTTCAGCCCAGCCACGTGTCCAGCTGCATGTGCTCAGAGCAAAAGGGAATCCCTTCTCCCAATGTGTGTGTAGGGGTGGGGAGTGGAGGCGGGAGAGTACATGTGTGTGTGGGGGTGTGTGTGCATGTAATGTCTGTGTATGTGGGAATATGTGTATGTGTCTGTGTACACATATATGTGTGTATGGGTGAGTGCATGTATGTGTACACATATTTATACAAGTCGTATGGTGGAGCAGATGGGGAGGAGATGAGTATATATGCACGTGTGTGGGGAGGGGTTGTGTGTATTGTGCATGTGCGTGAGCATAAAGGTAAGGTGGGCTACTACAAATATGTGCCAGGTAGTTAAATCCTAGATCGTTTGGGGTTTCGTTTGGTTTAGGGGAGGGGGGCGGTCAGGAAAAGTCTCCTGCTAGAGAGGAGGCCTGAACTGCATCTCAGAGGAAAGAGGGACCGGGGTCTTCCTAGGGAGGGCTTTGAATAATTTCTGTTTTTGTTTCTTAGTGTTTTGTTTGTTTTTCGATGAATAAGCCCTCATTTCCACCACCGCCCCCTCACCGGGAAAAACAAAGTCAAACTGAACCCCCTCTTTCTGTTGACCGGCTGGCCGAAGTGTCCCTTCGCTTGCATAGCCAGCTTGATTCTGGGCCTGAGGAACCTTGGGGTTAATGTGTAGAGTTCCCAGGCCTCCCTTGGGATGCCCCTTTGCCCTTTGGGTCTGCAGTTGCTCCCTCAGGCTCTCAGGCAGCGAGCTCCTGGCCTGTCCTCAGGGAATGCAGCCCCAGACACTCACCAGCTAGGGTCCCCGGCTGAGTCACTTCTCCAGGGAGGGTGACAGTGCCGATGTCCTGGGGTAGTTGTGAGGGCCACAGGATGTAGTCAGGGAAAGGCTCCCTAAAGGCCTGCCTCGGGCCTGGCCTTTGGTCAGCACACGCTGACTCTGCTGTTTCTATCCTCGTGCCTTTTGACTTATTATTTCTATTGACGCCTTTTGCTTTCCCATCCCTGGTGTTCAGTGAGTTTGTCCATCACCTGGCCCAGAGTGGTGAGCCCCCAGCCCCATCGGAGGATCATGGAAATGTCAGCAGTCGGTCTTCTCTGCCTGGGACAGGCAGCCGAGTGTAAGCTCCAGTGTGCCTGTCACCCCCGGCTCCATCCGCCTGCTCACTTTTCACTTCTGGGGCCCATTTTCCTTCCCCCTTGTGGGGTGAGCCTCCCTGCTTGGTTCCCATGCCCTCCTGGTTCTTCCTGTCCATTGCCCTGATATCAGCCCCCCTCAGCCTCCACGTGGGACCACGAGCCCCCAGAAGGCAGGGCTGTCTTGTGCCCTGCAAAGTGCTTATCGACTGACTGCGCACTAATGGGGCCTTTGTGCCTTCCCTGTACCCGGCCAGCGGGGGCAGGGGTGCCTCCTCTCGCTTCTTACCTCCCCCATCCCCTGAAGGGAGGAGCACGCATCCACAGGAGGCCGGGCCTATTTTGGGGAGTGTTCATTGTCAGTCATTCAGCCCACAGATGTTAAGTACCTACTATGTGCCAGCCTCCTTCCCCCCTCGTCCTGATTCCTCGTCTTAGATCTATCTCCTTTTTTATCCTGTGATGATCCTTCCTCCTTTCCGAAGTTCAGCCATTCTCCGCCACCCCCCATTGCACCCTTTGAACATGAGAAAATGGGTTGCATTCCCTTAGTCCTTTTGAATTCATCTACTTGGCTGCTCTCTTGGATTTCTGGTGTTGGGGATGTTTGCAAGGTGCCTCGTGCCCAACTCTTTTTTTTTTTTAATTAGCCAGGAATACCGTGTCCCTCTTTCATTTGAAGGTTCTTTGTGCCAGACAGACTCCTCTGGGCCGAGCTGCCTCTGGGGAAGGTGAGTTTCTATTCTCTCCTCAGCTTTCTTGTGACTGCAGGGTAAGCCTTCATTGTTCACCCGGCGGCCTCCTCTGCATGCGTTGGCATTTAAAGCTCGGTGATGTTGGATCTTTTTTCTGGGGGGTGATGTGCAGAGGTGGTCAGAAGGCACTTTGTTGTCCCCTTGAAAAGTTCTGGAGACTATTCTTGTATTATTTCTTGAAGTGGGCCATTCTGGTTTGGGGGGATTCTTGTCCTTAAGCACATCTTGTCTTCAAGGTCAGTTACTTTGGCTGGGGGAGAATTCACGTGTCTTTTTTTTTATAATTATTGTTGTTGGGTTTTGCTCCTCTGGCCATCCCAGCATCTTTCATGCTCCCCTCTTCTGACTCTCCCCCCACTCTGGCCTGGATCATCACAGTCACTGCTGGAAGACTGCTTACCTCAGGGTTTTCCCCACTCCAGGCCATCCTCCACTCAGCCACCAAAGGGATTTTCCTAAAGCCCAGGTCCAGCCATGTTCCCCACTCCCCACCAATAAACTGCAGTGGCTCCCTCCGTTTGGCCTTTGGAGCCCCTCATGACCTGCCCCCTCCCCTTTGATCCAGTGGTGCTGGCCTCTTGGCCCTCCTTCTGCTGGGAAGACTATCCCTCCTCATCCTCACCTCTCGGCTTCCTTCAAGTCCCCATGAATCTCTCACCCCCCTACAGGAAACCTTCCCATCGTCTTCTTTCCAGCACTTCCCTGTGCTCCTAGGTAGAGCTTGCTTTGCATATTGTCTCCTGTTAGACTGGGAGCTCCTCTAGTGCAGGGACTGTCTTGGGCCTCTTTTCAGTCTCCAGCACTTGGCACAGGACCTGGCACACAGTTGGCACTTACTAATTGCTTTTTGACTGATATACATAAGCTCTTTCCAGGCATGATGCCGGGTACCAGGGATGCAGAGAAAGACACAGCTGTCCTCTGTCATCCAGTCATGACCCACGAGACAAGCCCTGGCCCAGAAAACCTGGGGGGGGCCCAGTGATGGATAGGCACAGGTTGGGGCAGGCAAGGGCATGGGCAGGCACTAGTGTTACTTTGGAGTTGGGCTTTTCTCATGACTTTTCAGACATATTAGCCTTCCTCTTAAATTCACAGTCACTCTCTGCAGAGTTCCCTTCTTTCTGATGTGCCTTAGCTCTACCAGTACCCAGAACTGCGGCCTGTGACCCTACCCTCGAGGATCCTGCTCCTCTCCTACAGTGCATGGCTTCTGTTCCCTCCATCCTTCCCTCTCCTGGGACCCCGGGCTTTGGGCCTGGTCTGGGACCCCTGGGGCTTCGGGCCTGGCACCCTGGGCCTTCAGGCCTGGGACTCTGGGGCTTCAGATCGGGGCTGGCTGGGCCCCGCCCCTTTCTCCGGGAGCCCCTGGACCCAGACCCTGGAGGCCTGTGGGTGCCCCTGGCTAACTCTTCTGTTTCAGTGGTGGCTGCCTTGTCATCACTGTCATCTCTGCCCTCCTCCCCCACAGCCATGGTCACAGGCGAGGCTGATCAGACCTGTGGCATCCTGGGTGGTCTTTGCTCTGCCCTTCTCTCTCCCTAAAATAAGAGCCAGAAAGGCCAGGGTTTAGATTCCTCTTGGCTGCAGGGCTGTGGACATGGCCTAGGACCTGCCTCGGTACCTCACTTTCCTCATCTGTACCATGAGGAAGTTGGCCTCCAAGGCCTCAAAGAGTCTTCCAAGTGTGATGCAGAGAAGGGCACCCAAGCCGCCAAGGAGCAGGGAGGCCTCATTGAGGCTCTTCTCCGGGCAGCTCCACCAAGGTCCTTGACCTGGAAACCTGTCAGGGAAGCCTCTCCAGACTCAAGTGGCCAGCCCAGAGGCTTCACTCTGGGGCCAAAGGCACAGTTCCCAGGGGATTCTTGCTCCCTGGAAAGGGGCAGGAATGGGTGACAGGGTACTAAAAGCCATCCCCTGGGGCGGGGAGTGAGTGTCCTGTGGGGTCCCATAAGGAACAAGCTGTGCTAGGGCTCTGGTGTCATCCTGGGCAGCTGAACTGTGCCTTGCTAGGATGATCCCTGTGGCTGTGGCCTTCCCCTCATCCTGGGAACGGCGCCCAGCAGGCCCTTGGCAAAGGGAAGCATAACACGGTGGGGTTTGAGGGGCCTGCCTGCTTGCCCCTCATTCAGCCACCAGAGCGTCAATCTGACCATGGCTCCCTCTTGCCTTCAGAGGCCTTCATCACCTGTCTTCTTCTCCCTCTCCAGGCTCTGATCCTTCCTCCCATGACACCCGCTATCTCTCGGCTCAGAGCCTTCTCTCTGAGTTATCCTCATACCTGCAACCCCACCCCTTCTCTCCACTGACGGTCCTGCTTTCCTTTAAGTCCCAACTCAAATCCTACCATCTCCCAGAAGCCTTCCCCAGCCCCACCCCCTGCAATTTCAGTGCCTTCTTTTTGTTAATTATTTCCCATTCTGTGTAGAGGTTGTGTATATTTGTTTGCATGTTGTCTTCCCCGTTAGATCATAAGCTCTTTGAGGGGAGGGACTGTTTTGTTTTTGCCTTTTTTTGCATCCCCAGAGTTTAGCACAGCACCTGATACACAGTAGGTGCTTAATCAATGGCCTAATAACATTCATTGTTATAAGAATAGCACCCATTTCCTTCAAGCTTTAAGGTTTGTAGAATGCTTTGCAGAAATCTCATTTGATCCTCCCCATTACCCTGGGAAGGAGCTGCCATTATGACTTCCATTTTACAGGTGAGAAAACTGAATCACAGTGGTCATGTGACCTGCCCAGGGTCACACAGCTAGTATCTGAAGCTGGATTAGAACTCAGGTCTTTCTGACTCTGTGTCCAGTGCTACAGACACTGTGGTGCCCGTTAGCCGCATAGCATAGTGGCTAGGCAACCCCTGCCCTCAAGGAGTTTACACTCCAGCAGAGGTGACAGCATGTGTACAAATAGGCATATAAAAGACCTGAGCCTGCCAGGGGGATCTCCGTGGGCTTCGTGTGGGAGGTGGCAAGGAGCTGAATCTTGAAGGAAACCAGGAATTCCAGAAGCTCTTCAGGTGTGGGGACAGCCAGGGCAAAGGCATGGAAGTGGGAGGTGAGAGGGTGTGGGGTGGGTGGGTGTATGTGTGTGCACACGCACACACATGCATGCATGCATACATTAGCAACATATGGAAAGAGGGAAAGGTGAATTTTGCCTCAGACATGTTGAGCTTGAGAGATATATTCGTCTTACTTATGGCCATGACAGGAGGCTTCAGGAGAGACCCCTGGGGGGAGGCCTCAGGTAGGTAGCTGGGACCTGGATGCAGAAAGGTCTAGAAGGGTGAGGACCAAAGAAAGATCCTTCAGCTGAGGAGGTCAGAAGCCAGGCTTCCAAGGGCTGAGAAGAGAATCTGAAGAGGAAGTAAAAGTGGTAAGTATAGACAGCTTTTCCAAGGATATGAGCTGAGAAGGGATGGCAGGATCTCCTGAGAGAGGGTGTGAAGGATTTAGAGATTCGCAGATTTGGGAAGAGAAGGAAGAACTTCCTCTTTGTCAGAGCCCGGAGGAGACATGGAGAGAAGCGGAGCCCTCAGCAAATGGCCACCTTGCTGTGCTCAGGCAAATAGGCCAAGTCTTGCACTGCGACTGAGGAGAGAAGAAAAGGTTTGGGATAGGGAGGTGGGATTGTCGCACTGCAGGGAGGGTCCAGCTGAGGTCCAAGGACATACAGGCCCTTCCTATTTCAGGGTGTCTTCAGCTATATTCAGCAGCTTGCGAAGAGGAGCTAAGGTGTATGGGGCGAATGATCTAGTCAGCTGAACTAGCCCACTGCACCCCCTTAGGGCCCCCAGGCCTCCTTGTAGCCAGCTCCAATCCATGGTCTTGTCAGCACTTGGTTTGAGTGTAGAGCCTGGTCTCCCATAGCACCCTTCTCTCATTGGCATCCTACCTCAGGTGGTCCATTACACACACACACACACGCACGCACACAAACGCACACACGCACGCACACAAACGCACATGCGCACACACACACACACACACACACACACACACGTACACATGCACCCCACCCCGGACTTGAGAAGCTCCCTAGAAAGTTCTCTCTTAGGCACATTAGCCCTTTATAGCCTGGCCCTCTCCTACCCTTCCAGCCTTTTTACACCTTACTCTTTTTTCACAAATTTACTATCCACCAACAGTCAAATCAGTTAGCAAGCATTTTGTTAAGCACCTACTCTGTGCCAGTCACTGGGCCAAATGCTGGAGATACAAAAAGAGGCTTGAGAAGCTTGCAGTGTAATCAAGGAGACAACATGTAAATGACTGGACAGACAAGCTCTATGTAGGACAAAGCAGAGATAATGAACAGAGGGAAGGCCTATGGACTTGGGAGAGATGGAGGAATCTTCTTGTAGAAGGTGGGATTTTGGCTGGGACTTGAAGGAAGCTGGGGACGTCAGTAGTCAAGGTGGGGGAGGCGTTCTAAGCCTGAGGAACGGCCAGAGAGAATGCCCAGAACTGATAGATCGACATCGCCTGGAGGCCAGCATCACTAGATGGAGGAGGACCGGAAAGGCAGAAGGCAGCTTATGAGGGGCTTTAATGCCAAGCAGAGCATTTTGTATCAAATCCTGGATGATAGGGAGACACTGGAGTATATTGAGTAGGGGCAGTGACATGATTAGATCTGTGCTTTTGGAAAAAACTCCACTTTGCGGAGAGACTGGAGGCAGGCAGATCTTCCCCAGTAGCTGCCGCAATAGTCCGGGTGTGAGATGATGAGGGCCTGTACCTGGGTGGGGGCAGGGTCAGAGGGGAGAAGGGGGCTTATTGGAGAGATGTTATAAAGGTGAAATGGACCAGAGAAGCTGCAGAGAGGAAATAGACGGGCCTTGGCACCTTCTTGGATCTGGGGGGCAAGAGAGTGAGAAGCCCAGGATGACTCCTAGGTTGGGAGCTGAGGAACTGGGAGGAAAGGGACGCCCTCTACAGTAACAGGCAGTGCTGCCTGTTTGCAGTTCCCCGAATACAGCATGCTCTCTCCTTTCTCTCGACTTGTGTCCCCTTGCCTGAAATGCTTTCCCTCCTCACCTCTGCCCCTTAGCTTCCCTGGCTTCCTGCAAGACTCAGTTCAAGATCCTCTCTTCTGCCGGAGACCTTTCCCGTCCCCTCAGCCCTAATACCTTCCCCCGTCTGCTGTTTCTGCAGCTTGCGTGTCTCCGTTTTCCTCCCCAGGAGGGTCCTCAGCTCTCAGAAGTGGTGAGGCCCTATCTTGGATCAGCCTTTCAGAGGAGTTTAGGCCACGTGCCCTTCGCCCCCACCTCGCTTACTCTCTGGACTTTTCTACCTTCCCTTTAGCAACCTTGGCCCCTTCTGGGCACCTTCCTTCCTCTTCCATCTCCCCTCCCACATTCCAGCTCCTGTTTCTGAGGGCTTGTCTTCCTCCATTAGAATACAAGCTCCCTGAGGATTGGGACTGTATAGTTTGCATTCTTATCCCTAGTACCTGGCACGTAGACCTCTAGTAAGTTTTTGTGGAGTGACTGATTGTAGAGTTTACCTGGTTTGCTGTGAGGTCAACGTTTGGGAAGGGAGATGAGTGGAGCCAGACTGGGCTAGTGGCCAGGGACAGCCTGGAGGGATTAGAGGGATTGGCGGTCATAGTGAGAGCAGAGAATGGGTTTAGGAGGGGCGAAGCACTTGAAGAGGTGAAGGCTAGGCAGTGATGGCCAGTTGGGTACCCTGCTAGTGCTAGGGGTTGAGGGACAAAAGCCAGATAGGCTTTTTTGTTGTGGAGGTGATATTTGTATCTCTAGGTGTGGACAAAATAGGTGGTGGTAGTTTGTAGAGTACCCAAGAAGCCAGGGGACTCCAGGGACCAGGGAGGCCTCCTGTAGAAGGCAGCCTGAAACAATCTTGTAAAGGGAAACAAGGGCGTCCCTGGGGCCAGGGTGAGGAGCAGACAGAGATGAGAGATGGAGAGTGCTGTGTGAGAACAGTCAAAGGGTTAATGGGAGTGTCATAACAGCTAGAAAGAGGACTCTGAATGTCAAACAGAGGAGGTAAGAGGAAGTGACTGCAATGAGCAGACAAGCCAGCAGCCTGGGAACCCAGAAAGGAGAGTTCTGGGGACCCACGTCCTGGGCCCTGTCAGGTGGTTCCACATCAGAAACTGATGGGATCGGATCAGGGCAAGAACATGAAAGAAGAAGCCTCATCATTGGCTTTGCTGCCGCTGCCCCCCACCCGCCCAAGGCCCACGGGTGGCAAGAATTGTCCCTGGTGCTGGGCACACAGTAAGCACTGAATAAATGTCTTCTCATTCATTCACTTTATTGAGTAGGGGGTGGCCCAGCTGTTTCAGAGGCATGAACCAAAGGGTGGCCTTGTGAGGACATGGTGGGGTGAGGGAGAGTGAGATCCTGGGGCCCCCTGGTACATGGGGGGCTCCACTCCCCATCCTCAGCCCTGTTAGGCGGCCAGCCTCCTCTTATCTCTGCTGGAGCCAAGGCCACGCTATCCACAAGGCACAGCCTGATCCTCCTCTCCCAGCACAGATGGGGCCTTCTTCCAAGGTTGTTTCAGAGCCTGCCTGAGGATCCTTTTCCTCTCTTCCTCACCTTCAGTTCCTCCCAGACCCATCAGCTGTTCCTTTCACTTGGCTCTGGGCCTTGTCTCTCCTTCGCTGTCCCCTCTCCCTCAGTGATGCCTCCCACATCACAAGCTGCTGGCTGGCTATGCCTTCTTGAGCTCATCACAGCCCAAGCTGACTTCAGAGCTCCCTAAGAGGCTGGACAAGTCTCCATCCGTCCAGAAGATGGCCACCATATGCCAGGGCAGCGCATGGTGAGACTTAGCTACAGCACCGATTGAGTGGGGGATTCCCCCCCACTCCCATTCCTATAGATTTAACAGCAGTAATAGGCAGCTAGGGGGCACCATAGTGCACAGGGTGCCAGGCACGAGGAGACCTCATCTTCCTGAGTTCAAATGTGGCCTCAGATACTAGCTGCATTACCCTGGGCAGATCACTTAACCCTGTTTGCCTCAGTTTCCTCATCTGTAAAAAGAGCTGGAGAAGGAAATGTAAAACCGCTCCAGAATCTTTGCCAAGAAAACCCCAAATGGGATCTTGGAGAGTTGGATGTGACTGAAAGCGGCCGAATAACAGAAACATAATAATAATAAAAATAATAACGTTCACATAGCTCCTGTAACGTGCCAGGAATTGGGCTAAGCACTTTATACCTCTCATCTCACGTGATCCTCCAACAACCCTGGGAGATGGCTGCTCTCATCCTTCCCTTTCTACAGATGAGGAACACAGGCAGAGGAGGAAAAGTGGCTTGCCCAGGGTCACACAGTTACTAAGGGTCTGAGGCTGGAATTGAACTCATATCTCCCTGACCCCACATCCAGCACTTTTCTCCCACCCCCCACCTTCCCATCACTGAGAAACTAAACCAAGCACAGGCCTGGTAACAGAAAGGGTCCAGCTCTTTCTGCTTCTCAAGTCTGTCTGCTCCCTGGAGATAGACCTTTCTCCTGACCCCACCTGCACCCCCGCCCCAGGCCAGGAATGAAGAGATGCAGTCACTTGATGTCTGGAGAACTCCATGCCACTGTGGGCCTTTCTCAGCTGACCCATAGCAGCCCTCCACCATGGTGCCCTGGGTGGTGGGGCCACACCACCCCCACAGCGCAGCACCAGACTCCATTCTTTGTGTGGCTGCCATGTTCCGCCTGTTGTCTACTAATATCTGCCCCCTCCCCAACTCTTCAGATCAGTGGCCCGCATGTTTCCCCCTTGCTGTGCTGGTGAAGTTCAGTTTAGGACCCAAGGACACAAGTCTTGATATTTTCCTTACATGCTCAACAGTCACCACCTCATAATACCTTCTAAATTTCTGTAAGGAATCTGTTAACAAACAGGCATTTACTAAGCCTTACTGTGGGCCAGATGTTGTGTGGAGTGCTGGGGATGCTGTCCCTACCCTCAAGAAGCTTCTGTTCATGGGGGAGACAAGCTCTGAGCTTCCTGTGGGCATGGGGCACATAGGTGCATATTAAATGCTTCTTGCTAGACCGACTAGCAGCTCTGGGGATCAGAGTCAAGGTTACTGGCTTCTTCCTTCCCGTTTGATCTATAGGGCCTTTGCCCCTCACCAGTCAGACCTCCGTGCGTCACCCGTCTGATATGTCACCCTGGTGACTGACTGCTAGCCCTCCCAGGCAGTTCCCTGTCCAGTACCGTGGCTCTGTACTTTTCAAGGCAGAGGAAACAGGGACAGGGACTCATGGCTGCTTTCAGCCTGTTGGCGGGTTGCGTCCTCCCATCCCCACCACAGGACCCTGCCAGCTTTTCTTTTGTCCTTGGCCTTTTCGCCAGTCCAGGCTCACTCTGTCTGAGGCAGCCCCTCCATTTATTTCTGTCTGTCCCATGTTTTGCATTCGCCCCCTGGTGTTGTCCTTCCTCCTGACTGCCATGTGGCCTCCAGGGACCACAAAGCTCCTCCTTTCCTTCCCCTACCTCTAGTCCAGACTTCCAGGTGTCCCAGTTATCCAGGCCTCTGCTTCCATGTCCTCCTCAACTCCTCACTTACTCTGCCAGCCAAGCCTTGGCATTTCTGCCTCCTCAGCATATCTCCCCGTCTGTTCACACCACCACATCCCTAATTCAGGCCTTTGTCTTCCTGACTCCTGGTCCCCAAATGCCAGGTGTGACCCCAATGCTTCCCTACTCCCTGTTGGCTCCTCAGATGAGGGTGTGTAGTCTTCTCCAGGTAGGGGACATGAAAGGCCTGGCTAGGCAGATGAGGCAAGTGGCTACCTCCTGGACATCCCACATTCAGCCTCGGGCTGTTCTCCAGCTCATCCCTAGGGTAGGGCCATCTCCCCACAGCTGTGTCCTCTGAGTCCCGGCTCACCCTGCTTAGATGATCTCTGTTAGAATGGAAGCTCTCTCGGCCTGGGCCCTGTACTGCTTGGGAATCTCCTCAGCTCCCCTGGATTCCTCTCTGCTGTGGATTCTCATTGGTTTGTGCAGCCCTAACCCTAGCTTGACTTTAGCATGCATCTCTACATTCCTACTGGACATCTTGAACCAGATGGTGGCCAGGTGGCCCAGAGGATAGAGCCCTGGGCCCGGGGTCAGGAAGACCTGCATTCAAATCTGTCCTTAGATACATACTCCCTGTGTGACCCTGGGCCAGTCATTTAACCTCCGTCTCAGTTCCCTCATCTGTAAAATGGTCTTAACAGCCTCTCTTCCTCAGAGTTGTGGGGATTAAATGTGGTATTGTACAGAGCTTAGCACAGTCTTGGCACAGAGCAACTGTTCTGTCTTTGTTTTCAGAGAGGACCCATGTCATCACAGGGCGAGGTGGAAGTGACCGTGTAAGCTCCATATAAATGCACGCTGTCATTAGTGAGCACCACATAAATGCTCAGTGTGTCTAAAATGAGCCCTCCCTGCCTCCTGCCTTCCCTGTTACCCACCCTCCTCCCAAGAGTGCTCCTGGGCTCCTCGCCACCCCTTACCCCCAGATCCAGGCCGGTGTCAAGGCCTGCTCTATGTGACATCTGTCAGATGTGCCCCCTTGTCCTCATCGCCTTGTGCCCAAACTGCCACAGGAGTCCAGCAGTCGGCATCCTGACCACAAGTCTCCCCATTCCAGTCTGTCTTATCTGTCATAAGCACAGGTGTGACTGTGTCATGCCCCTATTCAGTAAGCTCCAGGGCTTCCTTACCCACTGCAGAATCAAATATAAAATCCTTGGCTTAGCATTCAAAGCCCCTTGACCTTCCCAGCCATCTGACATGTTACACCAGCCTCCAAGTCCTCTGATCCAGAGGCACGGGCTTTCTTGCTGCTCCCTGAGCCAGTCTGTGTTGTTGGGCCTGCAGGCCTCCTGATGTGCCCTTCCCTCACCTCCCCGCCTCAGGCTCCCTCCAAGGATTGCTTGGCTGATATATCACCTTGCACAGGAAGCTTTTCTCCATTGCCGTTAATGCCAGACCTTGCCCTCTGCCCTTCCCTCCCATCTGTATCCCATTTATAGTTTGTTTATGCAGAGCAGTTTGCTTGTCCCCC
Source organism: Phalanger gymnotis (assembly GCA_028646595.1). Classification (NCBI taxonomy): domain Eukaryota; kingdom Metazoa; phylum Chordata; class Mammalia; order Diprotodontia; family Phalangeridae; genus Phalanger; species Phalanger gymnotis. The sequence goes on from CM053622.1 coordinate 820,750,645, forward strand.
TGTTTGACTGGGAGCTCCTTGAGGGCAGGGACCATCTTTGGCCTTTCTTTGTATCCCTAGAGCTTAGTGTAGTGCCTGGCACATAGTAGGCACTTAACTGCTTATTGACTGACCAAGTGGGTGAATGAGCATTTATTAAGTGCTTCCTGTGTGCCAAGCCCTGAGCTAAGTGCCAGGAACAGTCCCTGCTCTCCAGGGGCTCCCCTTCTAATGAGGGGGACAACACCCAGGGAAAGTCCCACCCGTGGTCCTTGGGGGGCGGCCCAAAGCCAGTGCTCAGGCCTTGCCCTGATCCCATCCCATCCCATCCGTTTCTGATGTCAAACCACCTGAGAGGGCCCAGGACATGGGTACCAAAAACTCTCCTTTCCAGGCCCCCAGTAGCTGTGGCTGTGCCTCCTCCAGAGCCCTGGTCTGGTGTCACCTCCCTAGAGGCTTTGCCCCAAGAATTGCTGTTCTCACAGCAGTTGGGCCTGAGGTCTGGAGATGGTGGTTGCGGGGGGTGGGTGATGGTTTGATTTGCCTGGTATACACTGCTTCCTGGCTCTCCTTGAGGGTGCTTGGGCTTTGGGTGGCCAGCCCCCATCCCCAGATGGTGACCACGAAGGCTAGGCTGGGAGCAGGGTTGCCCTTGCCAGGGCTCCTGGGGCCTAGTCTTGAGGGCAGAGATTGGGGAGTGGGGAGTAAGAAGACATGGGCAGGATTCACAGTCAGGGCTTTTTACTTACTGCTTATCTGACTTAAGGTCACATGATATCCTGACCCATAAAAAGAGAAGTTTAGACTAGGTGGGTCTTCTCACTCTCAATTACAATATCTGATTTTCATGTTACATGTGCAGACACTCCCATAACGACTTTGTGTGGTGGAGAACGGATCTGGACCAATGATTGCTGATAGGATCTTAGGCTGCAGGGGCCAGAAGTATTCACAAGAAAATACATTTTTTCCTGCAAAAAAAAACAAAAAACAAAAACCCAAACGCTAAATAAATTAAGGAATCTGAGAGGGACAATCCAGGGCAATGCCTAGCTGAAAGAGTCCCCTGTATGGCGCAGGCTGGATGTCCCTGAGAGGTGGGCAGAGGGAGCCCACTCCCTGGAGACAGCAGCGCTCGCTCGTCATTAGCATGTCTGTCCTGGTGGTGAGTCTCCAGTGGTACGTCTGCATGTTGCTGATGTGTTGTCAGGCTGCCTTCGTGGCCTCTCCCTCTCTGGCACAAGCTCAGTAAGGGAGGGGTCTCTTCCCCACCCGCCATGGGCCATCTTAGCTTCACACCCTGCTCACCATTGGTGGGAATCCCATAGAGCAGGGCTGCCCAAAATGCGGCCTGTGGGTGGCATGCTGCCCACAGTGGGGATTTATGCAGCCCACCTACAAGCATAGAAATTTACATTAATTCTTTAGTAAATGAAGCTGAGCTACCACAGAGCTCTCACTAAAATGGCAAGTCAAAATATATTGGCTATTGTTTCAGTAAAAACCAAAGATTGGACAGCCCTGCCATAGAGAACAGAATTTTCTCCTTGGTTTCTCTGGCTTTTGAAGGAGGAAGCTGTCCTTACTCATGGCTCAAACTTGGACTGCATGCCCCAGAAGACGCCTGGGGCATCCACAGCCCTCTGCTGGCTGGGTAGGCTGCTGTGGGCTTCAGTGACTCACTTGGTCCTTTTCCCTTTCACCTCCCCCAGATGTTCCCCGTCAGGCTTCTCCCTTGGGTGCTTGGATTTCCTCACCTGAGGAGAGCTTCCTATGGTGCAGGGAGCCATGGTCCAGCTAGGGTTGCGCCCTGCAGCCTGCAGGCCCTCTGTGGTCTTGTTTGATGCCACGGTCTGGAGCATTTGGGCCAGGGTCCTTGAGGCCAGGGCGTTTAGCACAGATTCCTAAGAGTTTCTGTATGTCCCTTTGTAGTGACCAACTTGGGCATGTGCACTGGCTGGCTTCTCTCCCCCGTCCTATTGAGTTTAAAGCCCTTTTGATTAGATCGGTGAGACCCATGGCAAATGCCTTCTGAGCAGCCTCCATCTCCGGCCAGGAGCCCATCATCCCCACGCTGTCAGCCGTTGTCCAGAAGTCCAGATCCCAGCCTCGGACCTGACCTCTCCAGGTTCTTACCAAGTTCTTGTCGTGGTTTTGATTTTGTCTTGTTTTCCCCAAGACCTAGTTTAGTGTCTTCCCCACAGGAGGCACTCACTTAATATGGCATTGGCTGCCGACCAGCCTTATGCCCCAAACATAGCCAGTCACCCGCTTGTAGTTATTGCATAGATCCGATCACCCGCAACTCCAGGGGCTCCCTGCTGCCTCCAGCATCCAACACAGAATGTGCTGCTTGGCGTTCAAAGCCCTTCGTTACCTGGTCCCTCCAACCTTTCCAGGCCCCACGAAGGACTGGTTAATCTAGCGATGGCGCAGACGAGACCCTGGCTCGGCACCAGGCGTTCTCTGGCCATCCTGCAGGTCTGGAGCACTCTCCCCGGCATCCTTTATGTTCTGACTCAAATCCGCCTCTTGCAGGAAGCTTTCCGCCACATTGTTCCCTCTGTTAATTATCTCCTGTTGCTCCCATGTAGAGCTTGCTTTGTATAGGTTTGTTTGCACATCATCTTCCTGTTAGACTGTAAGTTCCTCAAGGGCAGGGACCATCCATCCCTGGCACTTAACACAGTTCCTGGTGCATAGTACATACATGTACACAGTACATTAATCAATGCTAATTGACTGACTCATCCAACAGTAATCATTATTACAAGAATAGCACGTATTTGCTTCAAGCTTTATGGTTTGCAAAGTGCTTTACAGACATTTTCTCCTTTGGTCCTTATGGAGGAGGGAGGGAGGTGCCATTATGATCTCCATTTTATGAGAAGTGAAGCAAAGCTAGGAAGTGTCTGAGGTTGGATTTGAACACGGGCCTTGCTGCCTCCAGGCCTGGTGCTCTATCCACTGCACCACTGGCTGCCTTTAGGCCTCCCTTGTGCAAGTAGAGGGGACAGCCTCAGCAAGGAGCGACGTCAGGTGGGGCTGGACTGTGTGACCCTGTGCCTTTTCTGCCTTTAGGTTTCCCCAGCGGTCCCGGGGACGAACAGTGAGTGGCTGTTCCGCAGTCCAGGCGTGTCCGCCTTTCAGGAATCGGTGACGTTCAAGGACGTGTCTGTGGACTTCACCCAGGAGGAGTGGGCACAGCTGGGCCCTGCGCAGAAGGCCCTGTACCGGGATGTGATGCTGGAGAACTACGAGAACCTCGTCTTCCTGGGTGAGGAAGCCCAAAGCCTCGGAAAGCCTAGCTTTGCTCTGGGCTCAGGTTCTGTTTCTGGGTCGGTCTTTGCAGCAAAGACGCGAAGAAAAAGATATTTGTTAAGTGCTTACTATGTGCCAGACAAAGGCCAGACAGTCCCTGCTGTCAAGACGCTTCCCCTCTTCCCAGGGAAGACACCACCTAGAAGAAGCTTCAGCTCCAGGGTCCAGACCCCAGCTGGTCCCTAGGCCCACCCTGTGGGCAGGGAGTAGAGGAAATGAGCTCCACTCCCCTCGTGGATGCAGGGGGCAGTGTCTTTCTCAGGCCTCTGGAGGTCCCCCACTCCAGGCAGCAGCTCAGCAGGTCCAGGATGGCTTCCTGTCCTCCGTGCTTTCCAGAGGGCTGCCTCTGACACCCAACAGATCCTTACGGGAGCCTTCCCTGCCTCAGTTTTCCCATTGGTCCAACATAGGTGATTGACTCTGTTGCTGTCTTCTGCCTGGGTGGTTGGGAGGCTCCCAACAAACTGTTTCAACAATCCAGTTAGCAGCTGCTGTGGTGGCGTAAAACCGACAACAGCCAGCTCACAGAATGCTGCAAGCCCAGGTCCTTTTGATCTGCTTTACTAAGGAAAGCAACATTAAGGGGTTAACAATCTTACTTTAATCCAGCATACAAATATCATTTACTTAGTTCAGGGATAAAAACCAGCACCCTGAATTACAAACCAGATACAATTCATAGTTATCAACATCTGAGTGTTCAGCTGGGGAGTTTACTACAATGGCTGGCCCAGAGTCACACACCACTCCTGCTGCGGTGCAGAGCTCTGAGAGAGAATGCCAACCTCTGTGCTTATATATCCTGTTCAGGGCCCGGAGGGCCCCGACCTCACCCAGGCTGGGTGGAAAAGGTCCCCACCCCCAATATCACGTCAGATACAAATCAATGACTCCCAGTTGTCTCAGTGCTGAGAAATATAAAAACATCCCACTTTATCTGCCCCATTCAAACAAAGGCCAGAGTCATTAAAGGTCAACAGCAAAAAGTCCCACCTTTATTAATATTACACAAACACACCATCCAGTGAAGGGGATTTCTGCCTTTGGGCCAGTGGTAAATCCTTTCTTCTTTTCCATCTCCATCAGGGCTTCCCGTGACCAAACCTGAGGTCATCTCTCAGCTGGAGAGAGGGGAAGTACCTTTGTTTCCGGAGCAGCCAGAGTTCTCCACCACTATTTGCCCAGGTGAGTGCAAGGCAGCAGGTGGACAGGGCCTGAGGGCATCTGTGCAATTCCTGCCATGGAGCTTTCATCCCCAGGCTCCCTCCCTTTTCTCAGAAAGGACTCCACCATTATGGTTGGGTCCCACCCACTTGGCCCTAGGCCACTTGAGTGGGAAGCCATGACTGCCCCCCTGAGCTGTTCTTTGGTAGCCTCTGGCTGCCTCTTCTCCTGAGTCTTGGCATGCTCTCAGGAAGGCCACCTAAGCTCCATTCTGGCCTTGATTGTGCTGTGAGTGGCTGAGCCCTGCCTCCTTTCTCCAGGCTGGACAATGTAGAAGCAGAAAGCTCCTTTTGGGGGAGGGCCACTTCTGCTGCCCTGCCTCCAGGCTGCCCTCCAGACAGATTCTCTGTGTCGGGCCACAGCAGCTTCCTCTGAGAGAGGCTGGTTCTGGGTGAGGGCTTCGGCAGAGCACGGGTCAGCCTCCCTCACCATAGGCTCTATCAGCATCGGTTCAGTTGGATGGAATAGTTTTGGTTTTGTATCCTCAAGCTGATAGAGTGGTCAGTCTAGGACAGAAAGGAGCCTCAGAGGACGCCCGGTCTGACAAGGTGCCCGAGGTGGGATTGGAACCCAAGCCCACGGGTGTCAGAGCTGCTCTTCTCTCTATGCCACTGCCTTTGCCTGGCAGAGCTAGATGGCCCTCATTGAGTCCTCAGGAGCATTGTAGCCATTTGGGCACGCTGGAAGGAGAGTCAGATAGGCTAAGGAAGGGTGCTTGAAGTACCATGGGCCTGCTCATGACTGAGGCCTAACTGGACAGAGCTAGGGGCTAGGGAAGAGGGGTCCTGGGGGTCAGCAAGGGCCTTCCAGAGGCTGCCCCCCAGACCTGGGACCCTCAGCTTAGCCCAGGCCCTTGTTGCTCCTTGAGAGCTGGGTGGGGACCCCAGGGGTTGGGCTTGAGGGGCAGGAAGACTTGGGATTTTGTTACACAGCACAGGCTGTGGGAGATGCCAGAGAGGGGGTGGCCTGGGAGCACCCGAGGCTCTGAGGCATTTGTTGGGTGTGGGGGAGAGGGAGCCAGCCTGGAATTCTCTTTATGTTTCTGACACTATGACCCCAGGAAAGTCCCTTGACCTCTTGGTGCCAGCCTGTCTGGGTAGAGGGAGATTTTTCTCTAGGTGGTCTGGAGCCCAGTGAGATCCCAGGGCCAGGCTGTGTCCAGGGATGAATCCTGCCTTGGTATTTAGGTATGCATCTGGTTGGCTGTTCTGAGTGTCTCTTTGGTTCAGTTGTTGGGAGAAGGGAGATCAGGTATCTGGGAACAAGTCACTTGCCTTCTTGTGCCTCAGTTTCCTCATCTGAAAAATGGGGATAATAAGCCCTCCAGTACCTGCCTCACAGGTTATCAAGAACATGCCTGGGGAAGTGCTTAGTAAATGGGGCCAGTGGCTGTGTCTATGTGGTTACACACTGGTAAAGGTGATGTGTGGACCGACCCACTCCTTCCCACTGCTTTTCCTCCATTTTATTTTTCCAGCTAAGCCTCACCATGATCTTGGATGTTTGGATTGCATTTTATTAAAGACCCTATCCTTCTGATAATCTCATCCAAGTTGTCTCAAGCTTTAATGCCCTCCTGGGATCTAACTCAGGTTCAGGCCAATAGAACCACCCTTCTAGACCTGAGTAAGGGCCCTTTTGCCCATGGCTTTCTTCTCTAGCTTGGTCTGATACCTACTTATGGGCTGATGGATTGATAGCAGGGGGATGGATTGAGAGAGGCCTCTTTTGCTTGAAAGTTCTGTGAGGCAGAGGTGAAGGGGGAGTGCCTTCCAGGAAGAACAGAGACACAGGAGAGGGAATGGTGTATATGAGAAGCAGGAAGCTGGGCTTGGCACACCCAGATTGTGGGAAGGCGGGCAGCAATGGGTAATAAGGCTGGAAAGGGACATGGGAACCCAGAATGAAGGAACTCATATTTGATCTAGGTGATGGTAGTGATGGTTGTGATGGTGATGATGGTGGTGGTGGTGGTGGTGGTGGTGGTGATGGTGGTGATGATGGTGGTAATGGTGATGGTAACAGTGGTAGTGATTATGGAGATGATAAAGGTGGTAGTAGTGTTATGATAGTGATGGTGACAATAATATTGGCGATAATGATGGTGGTGGTGTTGATGATGGTGACAGTAATGACATAGTGACGATAATGATGGTGATGGTGAACATCTCCATAGCACTTCAGTGGCTGTAAAATGCTGTAAGTGTGCAATCTCCTTTGATCCTTACAACCCTGCGAGATCAATGCTATTATTGGGTAGATAGAATTCTAGGCCTGGAGCCCAGGAGTCCTGAGTTCAAACGTGACCTCAGGCTTAACTAGTTGTATGACCCTAGGCAGGTCATTTAACAACTTCTACCAGCCTCAGCTTCCTCATTAATAAAATGGGAGTAATTATAGCATCTGCTTCCCAGGGTTGTTTTGGAGTTCCAATGTGATAGCATTTCTGTAAAGCACTATATAGATGCTAGCTATTGGTAGGGTTGTCACCATTTTACTGGTTCACATTTATAAAACACTGTCCTTACCACCATCTTATCAGGTAAATAGTACAAGTATTGCTCACTTTTTGGAGGGCGGTCCAGATCTGTGATTTCTTCAGTATAGGGAGCCCCTGGCTATAGAACTCCTTGGCCAATTGAGATCTTCAGCTTAGAGTGTTGGAGAGTCACCTGAGCATGCTCAGCCTGTGTTCCTTGCCAAAAATCATACAGTCATCTTGTTTCAGGAACAGGCCTTGAACCCAGGACCTATTTACTCCAACATCAACTCTAGTCATATGACAAGCTGCTGCTTCTCCCATAAATACCTTCTTGGCTCATCTTAGGGATAATTTCATCCTTCAACAGGCAGAAGAACCAATAAAGTACAAGCCTTTTAAGCCTCAGATAAGAAAACTGAATCTTTTTTTTTTTTTTTGGAGGGGAGAAGGCAGGGAAATTGGGGTTAAGTGACTTGCCCAAGGTCACACAGCCAGTAAGTGTCAGGTGTCTAAGGCTGGATTTGAACTCAGGTCCTCCTGACTCCAGGGCCAGTGCTATACTCACTGTGCCACCTAGCTGCCCCAAAGAAAACTGAATCTTGGAGAAAAGCTTGTGACTTATCCAGTCCTTTTGCTAGTGATTGGGAAGGTTGACACTTGGACAGTGCCTGGCACTTAGTAGGAGCTTAATAAATGTTTCCTGACTCTTTGGCTGCCTGTCCATGGGCCTTGTGCTTGACCCAGAGTCTGGCCCTTTGCTCATGGGGCCCCCACACTGCCTGTCCTGAGGCTTGGCACTGGAGAACTCTGGGAATGATTGATGTTGACATAAAATCCTCTAAGCCTACTCCTGGGAAAAGGTTATTCCCCAAACACAAATGTGCTTGACTCCATGCTCATTCCAATGATCCTGAGACTTTTCCATCTTGTCTGGAAATATCTCTTAGGGAGCTTTATCAGCTATGCTGCTGAAGGCCAGGGCAGCTGGTGGTGCAGTGTCTAGAACGCTAGGCCTAGAGTAAGGAAAACTTAAGTCCAAATCCAGCCTCACACTTCCTAGCTTTGTGACCCTGGGCAAATCACTTACTGTCTCTCTGCCTCAGTTTCCTACTCTGTAAAATGACTAATAATAGCACCTGCCTCCCAGGGTTGTTCTGAGGATTAAAGGAGATCGTATTTGCAAAGCTGTAAGTGCTACATAAATGTTAGCGCTTATTATTATCGTCATTATTATGTCCCCAGCTGTAAATTGGGATAATAAAAGCACCTCCCTTAGGGGTTGTTGTTAGGATCAAGTGAGATAACGTGTTAAGTGCATGGTACCTTGCACATGGTGGTTGTGTAATAGTTATTTCCTTCATCCTTCTCGCCCAGTTCTCTCATCCCTTCTGCTTCCATCCCCCTCCATTTAGATCCCTGCTAACTACAGCATCCTCTTAGCCACAAGTCCGGAAATCATGAAGATTTAAGAAATTAACATGGTTTTAATGATTTCTTCTTAATGAGCCCTCTGCGAGTCTTAGTAATTAGATCTTTTCTGAGTGCTCACAAACTGCCTGTTTATTGATCACTTACTGAATTTGGCTTGTGATCAGTGGCAAGTTTACCCGTTTGTAGTTTCCAGAATTAGCTGATTTCTCCTTTTTAAAAGTACAGATATTTTCCCAGTAATTACCAACCATAATTTTTTGAGACCATCTTTAAGTGCTTCCAAAATCCTGGAAGAGAATTCATTTGTCTAATGACAAATGCTATGGGTGCTGTTACTATCTTCCAATCTATCTTTGGGCTTCCAGTTTCTCTGAAGTCATCACTCTCGTGTCCCTCCTTCCACCATGCTATGCTTTTTTGAAAGCAGTTTCTGTTGTATTTTGCTTTTGTATCCCCCCTACACACACACGCGCGCACGCACACACACCTACCTTCACTTGTGGCAGGATTTCGATAAGTGCTTGTTGAATTAAAATGAGTTAACAGTGTTTTTCCTACCTTTTCCAGATTCATAATCATTCTCCTCACACAAAGAACAGGGAATATTGATACTTCTGTGTTTCTTTCAGATTCCTTTAATCAGGAGATTAAATGTGAAACCTTGGACTCAGTTCCACAGCATATCATTTGTATGGAAACATCTGATGAGAAACTCACAAAAGATGGTTTCTGGGATTCTAAGATGGGAGAAGATTGGGAATATGACGTCATGTTAGAGAGGCAGAAAGCCAACCAAGAGAATCAATATAGTCAACTAGAAACTGTTAATGTGAAAAATTTTGATGAGCTGAATATCCATGGAAGTAATACATTTGAGAGAGATTTTGATCTGGGGTCAATCTTTGTTCCACAACAGAGAGTTCCTTCAGGACAAAATCTTTTTAAATATGATCCACTCGGAAACAGCTTTGATCAGTTTTCAGACCTTATTTTATATAATGGAATGTCCTTAGAGAATAAACATTGTAAGTACAATAAATGGAAGAAACCCTTTGATTACCACCCAGATCTTTTTCCATTCCACCCTGTAAATCCTGGAAACAAACCCTATGAATATAATGAATATGGGAAAACCTTCAACCCAGGGACATCCCTTATTTATCATCAGATAATGAATACTGGGGAAGAACCTTTTCAATATAATGGATGTGGGGAAGGTTTTAGTCAGAGAAGCTATTTTAGTGAACATAAAAGAATTCATGCTGGAGAGAAGCTCTTTCACTGTAATGAATGTGGGAAGTCCTTCAATCACAAGGGTAACTTTACTAAACACCAGAGAATCCATACAGGAGAGAAACCCTTTCAGTGTAATGAATGTGGCAAAGCCTTCAGCCGAAGGGGAAACCTTACTGTACATCAAAAAATTCATTCTGGAGAGAAACCCTTTCAGTGTAATGAATGTGGGAAAGCCTTCATCCGGAGGGGCAGCCTTATTGAACATCAGAGAATTCATGCTGGAGATAAACCTTTCCATTGTCGTCAATGTGGAAAGACCTTTAGCCAAAGGGGAAGCCTCACTGAACATCAGAGGAGTCATACTGGAGAAAAACCTTTTAAATGCACTGAATGTGAGAAAAGTTTCTGCCAAAGGACATCCCTTTTTTATCATCAGAGGGTTCATACTGGTGAGAAACCCTTTTCATGTAAAGAATGTGGAAAAGTCTTCAGCCGCAGTGGAAGTCTCTCTAAACATCAGAGGATTCATACTGGTGAGAAACCCTTTGAATGTAATGAATGTGGGAAATCCTTTAGCCAAAGGGGAAACCTTGCTAAACATCAGAGAATTCATGGTGGAGGGAAACCTTTTGAATGCAATGAATGTGGAAAAAACTTCACCAACACCTCATGTCTTGCTATACATCAGAGAACTCATACTGAAGAAAAGCCCTTTAAATGCAATGACTGTGGAAAAGCCTTTAGTTGGAGGGTACGCCTTATTGTGCATCAGAGAATTCATACTGGAGAAAAACCCTTTGGCTGTAATGAATGTGGGAAAGTCTTCAGTCAGAGGGGCCACCTTAATGCACATAAAAGAATTCATACCGGAGAGAAACCCTTTGTGTGTAATGAATGTGGGAGAGCTTTCAGCCAAAGGATATGCCTTACTGAACATCGGAGAATTCATGCTGGAGAGAAGCCTCTTGAATGTACTGAATGTGGGAAAAACTTCAGCCACAGAACATCCCTTTTTTATCATCAGAGAATTCACACTGGAGAGAAACCTTTTGAGTGTAATGAATGTGGGAGAACTTTCAGCCAGAGTGGGAACCTTACTGAACATCAGAGAATTCATGCAGGAGAGAAACTCTTTGAGTGTAATGAATGTGGAAAAGCCTTCAGCAACAATTCACGCCTTGCTTTACATCAGAGAAGCCATAACGGGGAGAAATTTTTTCAGTGTAATCAATGTGGCAAAGTCTTTGGTCAGAGGGCACATCTTAATGCACATAGAAGGATTCATACTGGAGAGAAACCCTTTGAGTGCAGTGAATGTGGGAAAGCCTTTAGCTGGAGGGTAAGCCTTACTGTGCATCAAAAAATTCATACTGGAGAGAAACCTTTTGAGTGTAGTGAATGTGGAAAGGTCTTTAGCCAGAGAGGACACCTTAACACACATAAGAGAATTCATACTGGAGAGAAACCCTTTGAATGTAATGAATGTGGGAAAGCCTTCAGCCAGAGGGGACACCTTACTGAACACCAGAGGATTCATGCTGGAGAGAAACCACTTGAATGTAATCAGTGTGGGAAAAACTTCAGCCATAGGACATCGCTTTTCTATCATCAGCGAATTCATACAGGTGAGAAACTTTTTGGATGTAATGAATGTGGGAAGGTTTTCAGCCAGAGTGGAAGCCTTACAAAACATCAAAGAATTCACACCGGAGAGAAACCCTTTAAATGTGATGAATGCGGGAAATCCTTCAGCCAGAGAGGAAACCTTACAAAACACCAGAGAATTCATGCTGGAGAGAAACCTTTTGAATGCAGTGAATGTGGGAGAGCCTTCAGCCAGAAGGTTCACCTCACTGAACATCAGAGAACTCATGCTGGTGAGAAACCCTTCGAATGTAGTGAATGTGGGAAAAATTTCAGCCACAGGTCATCTCTTTTTCATCATCAGAGACTTCATACTGGTGAGAAACCCTTTGGATGTAATGAATGTGGGAAACTTTTCAGCCGTTATGGAAGTCTTAGGAAACATCAGAAAATCCACATTGGAGAAAAACCCTTTGGGTGTGATGAATACGGGAAACCATTCAGCCAGATCAGACCCCTGAATGAACAAGAGATAATCCATGCTGGTGAGAAACTAATAGATGCAATGAATGCAGGAACTCCTGCAGCACTAGCCGATTCCTTAGGAAGTATCAGATAAGTGATACTTCGTCAGAGTGGGTACTGCCTATGCTAGTGCAGACAACTCTCATGTGACCTAGAAGTTCTTTTACAGTTGCTTTAGCTGGACAAGTTTATTCTGTAGCCAGTCTGGCTGTGAGCCTCTTCAAACTTTCCTTGTCACCTCTCCACCATGGTGTTTGACTTGGCCGCTTTCATTCCTTTGATTACCCAGGGTTGCCTCTGTGCCACAATGGAGAGTATGATTTGATTGGAGTAATGATAATTGACTGTTCATATCATTTGACAATTTATCTCTTGGAGGATCACTCAAATCTTGTGAATTTGTCAATACCCTATAGATTCTAGATGTCAGACATATCAAAGCTATCTAAATATAAAAGGGCACATTACATTACAAAAACAACTGGAATTGCTCATCATAAATAAGGTGGAGGAGAATTCATTACCAAATAAGGGATAGAGAAGATTACAGAAGACAAACTAGTAATTTTCAACTGTTTAAAATACTTTCATAATAACTAAGTCACTGCAGCTGGAATAAGGTAAAAAGCTTTTGGTTTAGGAAAGCATACTTGCATCAGACATCTCATACATTCAAAATATGAGGAATTAACAAAAATTGTCAGAAGTCTGTTCCCTAGTGCATAAGTGGTCAAAGGATTTTCAAAATGCAAACTCAACAACTGCACAAAAATGTTCCGATTTATTAACAATGAGAAATGCAAATTAAAACAACAGTGAGGGATCACATCTGTCAAGTTGGTGAAGATGGTAAAAGATGGCAATAGTCTGTGTTGGAGGTGGTCTGGTAAGATAAGCATCCTCATACACTATTGGTTAAATTACAGTTTGGAATCATGTGAGAAGAGTTACAGAGCTGTTCACCTCCTTTGGTCCAGTTATTCCACCACTGAATTTATACCCCCAAGGAAGCCATTGAAAAAAGGTCCAATATGCACCAAAAGTCATCACAGCAGGATTTTAAATTACATTTTATCGACACCTTTTGTATGTACATCACATTTTCTACACATCCCCTAAATGAACCCTATCTTTTGACAAAAACAATGACGTAGTTGCTATGCTAGGTGCTAGTCCTATGCTAGGTGATGCTAAGACCTTATCTGATTGACTGTACAATATTCTCTCCTGAAGTTATGTACTATTATTTGGACTCTGGGACCTTAATCCTTTAAAATATTTTATTGATTTATTTTCGTATCATAGATTTTTTTTTGTCACCCACTACTTCCAGATTCAGCCATCTCTTATAACAAAACAATTAATAGGAAAATTATAGGCACCATGTGTGAAAATGTAAACGTCATTTTATGTTAGTATTCCCCCATCTCTTTGCCATGAGGGGAGGGGATTTTATTTCATTATATCCCATGACCTTTGTTGGTTTTCCGTTCCTAATTTGATTAGCTTTTAGTGATGTTTTCTGTTGTTGTCATCATGTATATTCTCTTGATTCTGCTTACTTCACTCTGCCTCATATGCATCATTTTTCACTGCCCAGGAATGATTCATTACATTTACCTTCTATAGTTTGCTGCACCTCCTCCAATCAAGAGGCATCTGCTTTGTTTCAAGTGTTTTGCTGCCATAAAAAGTGCTGCTATGGAGATGTTTTATATAAATTGGACCTTTGTTTCTGTCTTTGACTTCCTTGGGCTATGTGCCCAGGAGTGTGCTACCTGGGTCAAACGTATAGACAGTTTAGACACTTTTATGATTTCAAATTGAAACCCACAATGTTTGGACTACTTCACAGTTCACCAAAAATACCTCAAGGTGCCTGTCTTCACATATTCTCTCCACCATTGTGCCCATCTTTTCTGTCTTCACCAATTTGCATAGTGTAAGGTGAAACTGAAGAGTTGTGTTAATTTTAATTTCTTGTGCTATTAGTGATTTAAAATATATTTCCATGTCATCATTTGAAGTTTGCAGTTGACCACTCATCCAGTACCATAAAACTGGAAATACCCATAAATTGGTAGGGTGACTGAGCAAATTGTGGCATACAGATGTATTCAAACCAGTATTCAGTATTCAGAGAGACTGTCAGGCTTGTATACAAAACAGAAGGGCAACGTGTGAAGTGACGGAGGCAACTGAGTCCAGAGTAAGCACAGTGACCAGTATTGGTCCCTAAGACTGAGTAAAACGTGTTCTTCCTCCCTGTTCAGAAATACTGAACAATGAAGGAAGAGTTGGATGTACTGTCCTTCGCGATCACCATATTCAGTGTTTTTGCTAAGCTAAGGGGAAACTGACGGGGTGGGGGCGGGAAGGGGTGTTAGCTGGGAGGGCGTGGCTTATAGGGAAGTGATTATGTCCAGAAATATCCACAGAAACTTACATGATCATTCTTTAAAACAGAATGACCTTAGACCATCTTGGTATATCCCACATCCAAGACTTTCTCCTGGATGTTAATGGCAGGGATGTAATAATGAAGGGGAAGTTCACGGAGTAGCCATTTGTCAACTCTTGGAGATTCAAGATGGCAGAATCTCTCCCTATTCCCAGGGTTGCTGGGTGATTGGAGAGACTAGCCTGTATCTTGTCATTCCGTTAGCTGCCCTCAGGTGGCAGTAGAGTTGTGTAAGTCAGTGCAGCTGGTGTGCTGATGCACCATCTGAATTAAATAGTGCCTCAACTACACGATTCCTTTAAACCACTGACATGTATATATGTATGTATTATGGGGGGTGGGGGTGTATATAAATTATATACATGCATGCATGTATAGATGTGTATGTTGGAGGAGACCCTCAAGGTCTGCTTATCTTCTGTTCCTTGCCCACCAAGGAATCCCCGTTATAACCTAAAGAAGGTTGAAAAGAATCAAACCTTTGAAGCCCTCCAGTGAGGGCAAAACCCAGTGGAAGTGTGGGTGGTAACTACAGAAGGATCTCTGGACCCAGACCGAATTGCAGAGCACAGCCCTGCCACTTAGTACCTGTGTGACCGTAGGCAAGTCGCTTTACCTCAGAAGGGCTTGGACTCCCTAGAGGACTAACCATAACGTGCCCATCCAGCCCTATGCCTATGATCGATCACTCATGGCAGCACTTTGGGGGCGGGAAGCTCTAATTATTAGTAAGTTTTTATTTCTGTCAAACCTAAATTTACCTCTGCGACATCCACTCATTGCTCCTGTTTCTGCCCTTTGGGCCATCAAGAAGATTTGTACTTCCTCTTCCATGTGACAGCCTTTCAGATACTTGAAGACAGTTGTCATGTTCCCCCAAGTCTTCTCTAGGCTAACAATGCCCCAATCCTTCAGCCAGTGCTCATTGCATGACTAGAGGCACTTTGACATTATTCTCTTTGCCCACCTAAGGACAAGTTCTAGCTTATCGCGGTTCTTCCTCAGTTGTGGCCTCAGTACTGAACACATGCTCCAGCGGTGGTCTGACCACAGGAGCCTGCAGTGGGCCCTTTCACTCTTGGAAGCCATACCTCTTTTAGGGCAGGCAGCCTGAAATCCCACTTGGTTTCATGGCTACTGAATCACATTTGACTCATATTGAGCTTGTAGTCCACTAGAACCGCCAGGTCTTTTTCAGACAAAATACTGTCTGTTTAATCATGCCTTCCCCCATTGTGCATTTGTGAAGTTGTTTTCTTGAACCCAGAGTAAGATTATTCATTTATTCCTATTCAATTTCATATTATTAGGTTCAGCCTTATTTTCTGTATGTAATTCTAAGCTTAGTAATCATCCCAAAAAATTCCAGATGCACAAAAAACCCTATTTAGTAAAACTACTGAAATGTTAAATGTATGTGTGTATTGTGTATGTGTGTGTATGTACATATATATAAGCTAATAACAGCTAACATTTCTATAGTGTCATATGCATAACTAGTTATATGGGACTTCACCTCTTTTTCTTTTATTTTCCATTTTTCTAAACTTAGTAGTAATCCACAAAAAAAGCAGTCAAATATACAAGCAAAAATAAAAGATATATGCAGCTGTAATATTGAGTTTGTTGAATTTGAAAAAAAAATAAATAAAATTTCGGAAGATGATAACACCAGATCTGCTTCTTTACTCACGTCCCCTTTGGAACTCTTCCCTCATGGATAATTTTCTGAATTCTATTGTTGTTACTGTTGCTGTTGGAAGGTAGGGCAGAAGGCCATCCGAAGTCAGGAGATTCTGGTTCCACCCCCAAACTGAGTCTAGCTAAGTACCCACCATCCTAATGGCACTATCATTGAAAGTTACCACCCTTCAGACACCTACAAAAAACAAGTTACTGTTATTAGTCACTGGATTTTTTTTTAATGTGGTCAGGATCGGGGCTGTGGGGGTTCTGCTTTTCATCTGATATCAATTTATATACATCACAGAGCTTCCAAGTTAGAAAGGAGACATTCACACCTGCATAGGAAGAGGAGAGGGTAGTCAGTAGTTTTGTACTATCACAGAGATGGCAGAAAGGATGGGCACTGGGAAAGTTTTGGATGTTTCTTTGCAGGGAAAAGTGGCTTTCTACATGGCTTTGAACATTAATAGTCTCAGAAGAGATTTGAGTTGGTCTCCTTTTTGAACCCTCACCCAGTGATCAGCCTGGAGTAACCCAGTAGCCCCTAGTTGATCTCCCTTCATAGTAAACCACCAGTCAGCCTGAAGTGCTCCAGTAGCTTCTGGGTTTGCCTCCTTTCCCACTCACTTAGCCATCAGTCTGGAGATCCCCAGCTACCTCCTGATTGTTCTCCATCTCAGACACTCATGAGCCATCACCACGGAGTCCCCAAGCTGCCTCCCTTTCAGACACTGGCCATCAGCCTGAAGTGCCCCAATAGGCTCCAAGTTGGTTGCCCTTTTGCTCACCCAGTCATCACCTCAAGAGGAATCCAGAAGATTCCTGGTCTCCCTTTCAAACAGCCACCCAGCCATTAGCCTGTCCTGCGCATGGGAGCCTCCCAGATGATCTGCCTTTCAAACACTCAACAGGCAATCATGATGGAGTGCCATCAATAGCCTCATACTTTGTCTCCTTTTCCATTCACCAGACGATCACAATGGAGTGACCCAGTAGCCTCTTGCTTGATCTATTGCTCTCCCAATCACAGCTCAAGGGGAACCTGAAAGACTCCTGGTTGGGCTCCCTTTCAGAGTGTCCCCGGTAGCCTGTTAGCCTCTTGGTCTCCCTTTCAAACATCCAGGAATCGTTCTGGAGTGCCCCAGTAGCCCTGCCTTTAGAACTTTCACCCAGCCATCAGCCTGGAATCTCCACGTAGCCTCCGAATGAGTCTTCCTTCAAACACCAGGCCACCAGCCAGTCCAGATCACGGTACCTATCTGGTTATTCTCCCTGTCAATCACTCAGCCATCATCATGGAGTGCCCACAGTAGTCTTAGGGCTGGTCTCTCTGCCTCCAGCCCCTTCCCTACTTCAGTCCACCTGGGGCATCACTGACAATGATTCTCTTAACCCGCAGATCTTTTTTATATCACCACCACCACCACCCCTGCAGTTCCTTTGACCAATGAAATTGGCCTTGGTCTGGTTCTCCCCCACAACCCCCCACCCTGCCTCAGTTTTGTGGGGTTCCTTCTCCTTGTCAAGATCAGGCACTCTGCAGTGCCGGATAGAACGGAGCACTCAGAGACATTCTTCGACAGGGATGTGTGCTCAAGCTAGGTCCCTTGGGCCAGTACCTCCAACAAATGTTTCCACAGCTGAGAGATTGTGGGGCCACCAGATTGTCTTCTCCAGCTTCTTCTCTGCTGTACTCACCTTCCCTGGGATCTGTTTTCCCCTTGCTATTGCCCAGTAAGGCAATAATAACAATGCACATGATAATTGTCAAAATGCCTGTGTAGTTCTGTATCGCAAAGTATGTGAGACTCTCCACATAGAAGGTAGAAGTAGTAAACTATTTATTCAGACACCAGAAAACCATATCTCACAAGCTGTTTATCCAGTCTAGCACAGCACTAAAACATTCCACACACAATATCACAACCTGGAGAGTTACTCACCATCCCCAAACCTCTCTGACCCCCTGCTGGAGTCTTCCCCAAAACAAACTCACAGTACAGCTGAGTCAGTCTGTTCAGTTCTAACCATCATGAGGGCAGCCATTAGCAGTCATAACATCTCTGTCTCTCTAAGCATTTCCTGTGACAAGTTCCTTTTCCTGTCAGGAAGCTCCTCCTGCCACGCGTGTCCTATGCTACCTGTGATGTAAGCAGGTCACGTGGCTTATCAGTGGGTGAGAAAGATCTTCAAATCCAAATTCGGCTCCAAGATCTTTCTTACCCATTACATAGGGAAATGGGAATTCTGGGATAGGTGGAGTCAACAAACTTTTACACAACAATATAACAAGGATAACATAAGGTAAGTATATAAAACAATGTCATCATTCCCCCCCTCGAATGAATGGAGTTCAAAATCTTAGGGTAAGGGGTGAAGGTCTCGTCCTCCAAAGCTTCTTCCTGCAGAAATTGGACATAGAGCTGTCCCTGCCCCAAAAGATAAAGGGTCCTATTTGAGAGCTCAGTTCTTTAGCAAGCTGGCATCTTGAACTCAGTTGACACCAGGTCCAGGGATAACACATCACAGTCATGGACAGGTCCAGAGGTGACATCTGAACACATCAGAGGGTGACATCTGGCTTAAGTAATCAGGCATCTGCAAGTGGATGGTACTAAGCTTGCAGAAAACAAATCTCACAAACAAATTTAGTAGACAAAAGCCAAAAAACCAGACTATCATAGCCTCATTCATGATAAAATACATGAGTCAGGGGTACAATTTCATAATCATTTCCTCCTGGGTAAACTACTGTTAGACTATTGTCCTTACCATGTGCTATGATTTCTGCAGACTTTGGAACATCATCTGGCTTCCACTTTACCCATACTTTAGCTCCCAATTTTATTCTGCCAGTAGAACCAAATTCTTCCTTTGCTCTGATAGTTATTTTGGAAGGAGGGTCAGTTTTCACAAAAGGTATTATTTCACAAGGAATAATAATCAATTGAACTATCATTTTTACACAACTATATGGATTCTTCACCCAAATTCTGGAGTGTCACGATAATTTCTCCATCAAGGAGAATCAACTAGAATCTCTCACTCCAGCCAATACATGTATTTTCTGAGCTGCTAATCCTGGTTTAGGTAATATCTGTCCAAAATGATTCTTAGGGATTCTCATACATATCCCAATAGAGATTTTTCTTATCTCTTTTCTATCCAACCAAAAGTTCTCTACACAATGTAAATCATATCCTGCCAAACCAGATATTCCTGGGTACGGTGGTGGGACATCTTCCCTCACAGTCCAATACTCAATATTTTGGGTCTTATGTATTTGCTGTTTCCTAAGTTGCATATTCAGGGTCTTCATTCTGGCCAGAGGTGTACTTCTCCTAATGGTCTATTACTCAAATTACATAAAACAGTGAACAAATTATCCTTCCAATGTTGATATGAATTATTAGAACTTAACTTTCTTAACTGTTCTTTCAACAATACATTCATTCTCTCTATCAATCCATATGCTTGTGGATAACATGGAATATGATAGCTCCACTCTATTGTTCAATACACAATATCTCTTCCTCTCATTACCTTTAAAATCTGACCCATTGTCACGCTGAATCTGTATTGGGGTTCCATAATGTAGACTTACAATATCTAGAGTTTTACAGGTGTTTTTCTGGGTTGCATTCTTATAAGGACAAGCCACTAGTACACCTGAATAGGTGTCAACACAAATACATATAAAATTGCATCCTTCATCTTGGGATAGTGTTCCAATATAATCTATCTGCCAAATCTGGACTGGAACTTTTCCCCTTCCTATTTCTCCAGTTACTACCCTGGGAACAGTTCGTTCCTTTTCCAATTGACATATATGACATTCCTCTGTTATTTGCTTTAACAATGAATAAGAGATACTAATACCTCGATCTTGTGCCCACCGGTGTGTGGCCTGGACTCCTAAATGGCTGGCCATTTGGTGGACCCATTTTGCTAGTTCCAGATCATCAGTTGATGTCAGTGTAGGGACAATATGTTAAGTAGAAATCTTTGCTAGTTGATCAGCATGTGCATTGTACTCACATTCTGGCATAGTGAGGGGTACATGAGCATCTAGATGAAAAACTGACAAATTAGTAACAAAAGACATGTCCCATATATCTTCCCATAGTTCTTTGCCCCAACTTTGTTTACCATGAATTTCCCAATTTTGGTTTTTTCACATTGGTATCCATGTAGCTAACCCATTAGCTTTATCCTGGGCAGTCCCTGGGCCTGGCATGCACCTGCTTCCCACTTCCCTTCTCTAAGAGGCCTCCCTGAGCCCCCAAGTCAGGTCCTCCCACATTAGAGTGTGACCTCCCGAGCAGGGACCAGGTGCTCACTAGCTGCTTCTAACGACCTTCTCTGGTGCTTTGTGGCCCAGAGTCCCATACAAAGGCCACACACTTGACATTCTAGCAATGTCTGAACTGTAAGCTTCTTGAGGGCAGGGACTGATCCTTGCCCCAGCTCAGAGCCAGGTCCATAGGAAGGAGCTGCAGAAAGACTTGCAGATTGGTGAACAGGGCCCTTGTGCATTGTTGAAAACATTTTTAACCCATGGTCATTTTTGATGGATGGTGAGGGAGGGGTTTCTGACATGTGACCCGGGCCCTCTTCACACATACTCCCCTATCCCCAGAATTCCACCAGGTGGTTCATTTTCATCCTTTTAAGACTCTTAAGCAGCCTCAAGAGATGCTGTGGTTGGCACTGAATTCTGGGGCAGGGGAGGCAGTGGTACGACATGGGCCACTCGGCTGCGCCTGTTGGGTGAGGCAGGTCATCATGGCTCTTTCTCCAAGTGCTCATGTATTTCTGCTCCAGCTGCTGGAGAGTTGCCCTATTGGTGGGCTGAAACACTGGCTACTCCTCCTACTCTGCAGAATTGTAGGGCCTTGGGGGTGGAGCCAAGATGGCGCTGCGAAAGGAAGCAACTACTGGAGCTGTCTCACAAATTCCATTTCTAAAAAAGTGAATTTGAGCTGATCTGAGAGAGTTAGAAGCCACTAGTAGACTGAGAGGGGTAGGAGTGCCAGGCATGCAGAATGGCATAAGACCAAACCAACCAGGAACAGCAGAGGAATCCAGCCAGTGTGCTGGTCTGGGAGGTCATTGGGTAAGTGAAATGCCAAAGCAGAAACAGGCCCAGGGCAGAAGTACCAGCTACAACTGCGATTGAGCCTCAGGCCTTGCAACCCAGGATGGGAGTCTGTCGGAGCACAGAGCCTGCAGCTGCGGGAGCAGCTAGCCTGGAGGCCTCCAACCCAAAGATTAAAGGTTTGAAACTTGCCTTCTTGAGCTTCAGGGAGCCAGGATGTCCAGGTAAAATGGCTCTTGTCCCTCCCTTGAATAAACCCAGAGAATAATCACATGGGAGAAACTGAGGAGCCAGAAATGGGGCTTCAGTAGTGAGAGAAGTTGGGAAGAGAGCCCTTTCTATAGTGGTGGAAGGAGACTAATGCAGGAAGAGAGGTGTCCCAGCAGCCCCCACCTCAGAACAATGGATCCCCAGGGGGTGGGGCTAACAAACATCAATGCCGGGACCCCTGGCACAGCCAGGGGAAGTGGCAGACACCAACACGGACAACAATTGAGACCAACTGGACTGTAGAGCAGTCCTGGGGAAGAGGAGACTCCCAGCAGCCAGACCAGCCTCCCCCATACCTCACAAAACCAGAGGCCATAGAACATAAAGCCAGAGAACAGGCACACAGATTCCAACACAAGAAACTTGGGACGGAGCCCCCTGAGCCTCAGAAACAGAGATCCACTTTAGAAGCTAGAAGGAAAAAAAAATACCATGAAAAAAAAAAACCACGCTAAAAAGCCAAAGACCATTGATTTGTATTATGGAGAAAGGGAAAATCAAAATACCAATTCAGAAAAGGACAGTATGGACACTATACCCACAACTGAAACCTCAAAAGGGAAAGTGAAATGGTCTCCAGACCAAAAAGCATTCCTAGAGGAACTCAAGGAGGACTTTAAAAACCAAATTAGGGAGGTAAAAGAAAAAATGGAAAAAAATTCACCGAGGAAAACAAATCTTTAAAAAGTAAAATCAGTGAAATGGTTAAGGAGAATCAGAACATAAATGGAGAAAATGTCTCATTGGAAAGTAAAATCAACAAAATGGAAAAGGAGATAGAGAAACTAAAGGAAGAAAACAATAGATTAAAAATTAGAATTGGGCAAGTAGAAGCTAATGACTCTATAAGACATCAAGAATCAGTCAAGCAAAACCTAAAGAATTAAAAAATAGAAGAAAAAGTGAAATATCTGATTGGAAAAACAACTGACCTGGAAAATAGATCCAGGAGAGACAATCTAAGAATTATAGGTCTACTTGAAAGCTATGATGAAAAAAAGAGCCTGGACAGTCTTCCATGAAATCAACAAGGAAAATTGTGCAGAGGTCCTAGAACCAGAGGGTAAAATTATCATCGAAAGAATCCACTGATCACCCCCTGAAAGAGATCCTAAATTGAAAACTCCAAGAAATATTACAGCCAAATTCCAGAACTACCAGGTCAAGGAGAAAATACTGCAAACAGTTAGAAAGAAACAATTGAAATATCACAGAACTACAGTCAGGATCATGCAGGATCTTTCATCTTCTACATTAAATGACAGGAGAAATTGGAATACGATACACAGAAAGGCAAAGGAGCTTGGACTACAACCAAGGATCAACTACCCAGCAAAATTAAGCATAATTTTCCAGGCAAGGAGATGGACATTCAATGAAATAAGGGAATTCCAGACCTTCCTGATGAAAAGGCCAGAGGTCAATGGAAAATTTGGTCTCCAAATACAAAACTCAAGAGAGACATAAAAAGGTAAATGGTAGGGGGGAACCCTAATTAATCAATAAGGCTAATTAGTTACATCCTTATATAGGATTGTTTTGTTTTATATATATGTCAATCTTGAGAATCATATAGTTATTATGACAATTGAAAGAGATGTTCATAGGCTGTGGGTATCAGTATAAAATAACTGATATAATGATAAAAATATAATTAAGAGATATAAAGGGATAGTTCTGGGAGAAGAAGGAGGTAGTAGAAAAGGGTAAATTACACCAATGAAGAGGTACAAAAACATACTATAATAGAGGGAAAGAAGGGAGGGAGAAGAGCAGTATTTGAGCTTTACTCTCATTGGATTTGGTTCAAGAAAGGAATAACATACCGTTATAAGTATAGAAATCAAACTTGTCCTACAGGCAGTAGGAGGGGAAAGGGGAAAAAAAGAGAGGGGCTGACCAGAAAGAAGGGAAGAAATAGCAAGGGGAAAAAGGTAAGATAAGGGAGAAGAATCAAGAGGGAGGGTAAAAAGAGGAAGGTGGCAATCAAAAGCAAAACTCTTTTGAGGAGGAGAAGGGAGAAGAAGGGAGAAATAAAAGCATAAGTGGTGGTAGAAATGGGATGGAGAAAAAGATACAGATAATAATCATAACTGTGAATGGGATGAACTCTCCCACAAAATGGAAGTAGATCGCAGAATGGATTAAAAACCATAATCCTACAATATGCTTATAAGAAACACATTTGAAACGGGGATACACACAGGGTAAAGGTAAAAGGCTGGAGTAGAATATATTGTGCTTCAGCTAAACTAAAAAAAAAAAAGCAGGGGTAGCAATCCTAATCTCAGACAAAGCAAAAGCAAAGATCTAATCAAAAGAGATAAGGAAGGAAGGACACTATATCCTGCTAAAAGGCAACATAAACAACGAAGCAATATCATTATTCAACATATATGCACCAAGTGGTATAGCATGCAGATTCTTAGAGGAGAGGTTAAGGGAGTTATAGGAAGAAATAGACAGCAAAACTCTGATAATTGGGGACCTCGACCTTCCCCTCTTTGAACTTGATAAATCTAAATGCAAAATGAACAAGAAAGACGTTAAGGAGGTGAATAGAATCTTAGAAAAGGCAGATATGATAGACATCTGGAGGAAACTGAATGAAGATAAAAAGGAATATACTTTTTTCTCAGCAGTACATGGTACATACTCAAAATCTGACCATGTACTAGGACATAAAAACCTCACAATCCAGTGTAGAAAGGCAGAAATATTCAATGCATCCTTTTCAGATCGTGATGCAATAAAAATCATTTGCAGTAAAGAATCATGGAAAAAATAAGTTAAAAATTAATTGGAAGCTAAATAATCTAATTCTAAAGAATGAGTGGGCCAAAGAAGAAATCATAGAAACAATAACTTCATTCAAGAGAATGACAATAATGAGATAACATAGCAACACTTATGGGAAGCAGCAAAAGCAGTTCTTAGAGGAAGTTTTATATTTCTAAAGGCTTACATGAATAAAATAGAGAAAAAGGAGATCAATTGGAGAATTGGGCATGCAATTGAAAAAGCTAGAAAAAGAACAAACTGAAAGTCCCCAATAAAATACCAAGTTACAAATACTGAAAATCAAAGGAGAGATTAATAAAGTTGAAACCAAGAAAACCATTAAATTAATAAATAAAACCAAGACCTGGTTTTATCAAAAAACCAATAAAATTGATAAACCTTTGGTCAATTTGATTTTAAAAAAAAGAAGAAAATCAAATTACAAATATTAAAAATGAAAAGGGTGAACTCACCTCCAATGAAGAGGAAATTAAAACAATAACTAATTATTTTGCCCAATGGTATGCCCATAAATTTGACAACCTTACGGATATGGATGAATATTTACAAAAATATAAATTGCCCAGGTTAACAGAAGAGGAAATAAAATACCTAAATAACCCCATCTCAGAAAAAGAAATTGAGCAAGCCATCAATGAACTCCCTAGGAAAAAGATCTCCAGGGCCAGATGGTTCTACATGTGAATTCTATCAAACATTTAAAGAACAATTAATTCCTATACTTTATGGACTATTTGGGAAAATAGGTGGAGTCCCGCCCAATTCTTTTTATGACACAAATATGGTACTAATACCCAAACCATGAAGAGTCAAAACAGAGAAAGAAAATTATAGACTAATTTCTCAAATGAATATTGATGCAAAGATTTTAAATAACACATTAGCAAAAAGATTGCAGCAAATTATCATGAGAATAACACACTACAACAAGGTAGGATTTATTCCAAGAATGAAAGGCTGGCTCAATATTAGAAAAACTATCAGCATAATTGATTGTATCAACAACAAAACTAGCAGAAAGCATATGATCATCTCAATACATGCAGAAAAAGCCTTTGACAAAACACCACACCCATTCCTATTAAAAACACTAGAAAGAATAGGAATAAACGGAGCCTTCCTTAAAATTATAAATAGCATCTACCTAAAACCACCAACAAGCATTATTTGTAATGGGGATAAGCTACATACATTCCCAGTAAGATCAGGGGTGAAACAAGGATGTCCATTATCACCCCTATTATTCAATTTGGTATTAGAAATGTTAGCTGTAGCAATAAGAGAAGAAATAAATTGAAGAAATTAGAATAGGCAAAGAAGAAACTAAATTAGCACTTTTTGCAGATGATATGATAATTTACTTAGAGAATCCTAGTGAATCAAGTAAAAAACTACTTGAAACAATAAAAAACTTTAGGAAAGTTGCAGGATATGAAATAAACCCACATAAATCCTCAGCATTCCTATACGTTACTAACAAAGTCCAACAGTAAGGGATAGAAAGAGAAATTCCATTTAAAGTTACTGTAGAAACTATAAAATATCTGGGACTCTATCTGCCAAGGTAAAACCAGGGCCTATATGAACATAATTATGAAACATTTTTCACACAAATAAAGTCAGATCTAAATAAATGGAAAAAAATATCAGTTGCTCATGGTTAGGTCAAGCTAATATAATAAAAAATGACAATTTTACCTAAATTAATTTATTCAGCACCATACCAATCAAACTACCAAAAAATTATTTTACAGAGCTGGATAAAATAATAGCAAAATTCATCTGACAAGAGGTCTAGACTATCTAGGGAATTAATGAAAAGAAATTCTAGGGAGAGTGACCTACCCATAACAGATATTAAACTGTATTATAAAGCAGCAATCATCAAAACTGCTTGGTACTGGCTAAGAAAAAGAGTGATGGATCAGTGGAATAGCTTAGGTACACAAGACTCAGTAGTCAACGACTATAGCAATCTACTCTTTGATAAAGCCAAAGAATTCAGCTTCTGGGTTAAGAATTCACTATTTCACAAAAACTGCTGGGAAAATTGGAAAATAGTATGGCAGAAACTGGGCATAGATAAATATCTTACACTATATAACAAAATAAAGTCAAAATAGGTTCATGATTTAGGAATAAAGGCTGATACTATAAGCAATTTAGGAAAGCAAGGAATAGTTTATCTGTCAGATTTATGGGAAAGCAAAGAATTCAAGACAGAAGAGATAGAGAACATTACAAAAGGCAAAATGGATAATTTTATGTTAAATTGAAAAGTTTTTATATAAAAAAAAAGCCAATGATTAGGAGGGAAGCAGAAAATTGGGAGAAAATCCTAGGGTCTCTGATACAGACCTTATATCTAAAATATGTAGAGACTTGAGCCAAATTTATACAGATGCAAGTCATTCCTCATTTGAGAAATGGTCAAAAGATATGAGCAGGCAGTTTTCAGAGAAAGAAATAAGATATCTATAGGCATATGAAAAAATGCTCTAAATCACTACTGATTAGAGAAATGCAA
>CM053622.1:820787363-820809130 GCA_028646595.1 Phalanger gymnotis
GGGGGGGGGGGAGGAAATGGGGAGAAAATTTGTAATTCAGACGCCTGTGAAAATCAATGCTGAAAACCAAACATGTTAAAAATAAATTAAAAAATGAATAAATCTTTTAAAAGAAGAAATTAATGAAAGAGGAAAGGAATAAGACAAACAAGAGTAAACAATTGAAAATATATGATGGAAAACTTTGCCAAGATAGTACTGTGTCTCAATAAAAGAGACTATCAAATTGGGACTAAAAAATACAAAAGTAGAAGAAAATTTAACAAAGCAGAAGAAAAAGACAATTTTGGATGAACACAAATTCTGGTCAAGCCAAAATAGACCTTGAAGAAAGGATATGTAAAGTGAATTTAATTATCATAATTTTCCCATAAAAATATGACAATTATCTACCATGAATATTAAGAAATGGGAAATAATACAAAATAATTGCATGAAAGTATTGAAAATAGATTTTAAAATTTACTGGTTGATAAAATCCAATTCTTCTCTGAAGAAAAATCCAAGCTTAAAAACCAAAGACATATAATTAATCAATCAATGAGGATTTATTTGGGGGGCAGGGCAATTGGGGTTAAGTGACTTGCCCAAGGTCACACAGCTAGTACATGTGT
The DNA here is from genome assembly GCA_028646595.1 of Phalanger gymnotis. Taxonomy (NCBI): domain Eukaryota; kingdom Metazoa; phylum Chordata; class Mammalia; order Diprotodontia; family Phalangeridae; genus Phalanger; species Phalanger gymnotis. Next base: position 820,787,978 of record CM053622.1, read on the forward strand.
CAAGTGTCTGAGGCCATACTTGAACTCGGGCCCTCATGACTCCAGGGCCAGTGCTCTACTCACTGCGCCACCTAGCTGCCCCAATGAACGTTTTTTAAATGCCTCCTTTGTACCAGGTTTAACATGCTAAGTAAACAAAGACAAAAATAAAATTATCCCTATTCTTAAGAAATTTACACTGTGTAGGGGAGAAAACCTATAGATATATAAATGCATACAAAATAATTGTAAAGGAAAGCTTTAAGAAGAACTCACCAGTGGGAGAAAGGAGGATATTCCATGGTAAGCAAGAAACAGGGCTGGGAGGCACTTAGCACAGGGTCTAGAACATAGTAGTTGCTTAATAAATAAATGTTTATTGACTGACTGACTGATGGGTAAGATGTGCCAGGTAGAGGAGGCCCCAGGCACTAGTGGAGGTTCCAGATGAGACAGCAGCTGAGACATGATTTTGAAGTCAGGAGGGGAGCTGGGAGGGGAACGAAGGTAGGTTGGCCCAGGCCCCCTCACAGAATGGAGGCTCCAGAAGCAATGCACCAATGGCAGAATGGGGCGTGTTCTAGAATATTCCATCTTCAGCAAGCCGCAGGAATGGTGGGAGGTGGTGAAGATCCTTCTCCATACCTGGGTTGGGTTATTTGGCCACTGAGGGCCCTTTCAACTCTGAAAACCTCTAATTCCATATTCGAAAGCAGAGATTGGCAAATTATGGCCCATGGACCAAATCTGGCCCACCATGTGTTTGTTTTTACTACCCATGAGCTAAGAATGGCTATTACATTTTAAAATAAAGTTGTATTTTAAAATGTAAAAATCACGCTTAGCCCTCAGGCCTCACACAATCAGGCAGAAGGCTGAATCTGACTCTTGGGTCACTTTGCCCATCCCTGTTTTAAAGTCAGGTGATTTGGGTTGGGTATAGGACCTTCCACTCACGGTTGCAGGGAAATTCAGTTCAATTCAACTGGTTGGTTTTTGGTCAAAAGATTTAGGGCCATAAACCAAGGTTTTTGACCAGTCTCAAATGTCGAATTCTTTGCCCCATCTGCCCTTCTTTCCAACACTTTCCCATTCTGCCATTGAGGGTATTTTGTCATTGTTTATACATGTAGCAGCTTATACATGTAGTTTATACATGTATACATGTAGCGTGCACTGGTTGATACTGTTTGTCCTTCGCTTTTGAAGAGGATCAGTGACATCACAGGTGATGGCTTGACTTGTGAGTGAATTGGATTTAAGTGAGACAGAGTTGCACAAAGGCCCCAGTCTCACTCTCTCTTCCAGAGTCATCACAGTCCAGTGGCAGGACAGAAGTCAGGACAACCGTCGATGGCCCACTATGCAGTGGATGATGCTGGCGTCTTCAATGTCTGACCAAGCTCTAAGCGCTCCACGGTTCCTCCTTCAGTTGCTTTCATGGCCATTGGAACAAATTGTTCTCATCCACCCATTCCACCGGGGAAAGTCTTTACTCAAATATGTTTTTACACAAGGCATTTTCTCAAATGTTAAAGCATTTCCCTCAAAACTGGGCACTTCCTCTTCCACAAATACATGTGGAAGGAGCCCTTGTGGTATAAGCAGGCACAAAGCCCAAAGGTCAGGAGGAAGCATACATGGAAGGAACATACAATTCTAGAACTGCCCTTTCTTTCTCTGGAAAGTCTTCACAAAGCTCTGATCTTCCTGCCCCAAGCTTGGAGGTTGTTTGGCTAGTGCAGGCAGATCAGTATGAAGCTGGGCAGGTCCCTTGGTCCCTGGGCTGTGACTAGGCTCTTCCCAGGATGAAACTTCTCCGCTGCGTAAGTTGATCCACTGGAACTCTAGAGTTTACTTGTCAATGGGCAGCTGCCTCTGACTTAGTTGAGTATTACCAGGCTCTTTCCAGCTGGATCTCTACTGACATTCTTTTGGGGGAGCCAAAGATGAGCACGAGCATCAGCTCTTTGAGACCCTCGAGACCTTGACTTTGAGGTTTGTCACCTCTAGGAACGAGCGGGAAAGATCTACCTTCTCTAGCTTTGCATCTTTTATACATCCTCTCCATTCATGTAGCTCCCACCCTAGTGCAAACCCTCCTCACCTCATGCCTAGACAACAGCTGCTGTTATAGCTACGAGGTCTGCTTGCCTTCAGTCTCTCCCTACTCCATTCCATCTTCCACTCAGAAGTCTAATTGATCTTGCCAGGTCGGCCTAGGTCATGCCCCTACTCAAGAAACGCCTGTGGCTCCCTATCACATCCAAGATCAAATACAAACTGTTCTCTTGCTTTTAAAGCCCTTCACGACCTGACATTTTCCTATTCTTCGGTCTCCTTAAACTCGGCTTCCCTCTACCCCTTGAAGATGGCATCTGTCTGCTGTCTCTGGACCGCTGCTCAGGCTTTCTCTCTGCCTGGAATGATTTTCCTTCTCTCCTTCACCTCCTCCAACAGACAGCTCTTCTTTGGCCCCTCCACGCCTCTGCCTTGCTGCTGGCGACTTCCCTCTGACATGATCTTCTGTCTGAGCCTGCGCATCTTGTCCGAGCCCAGGTATTTATGTGTTGTCTCCTCCAATTGAATGGGGGCTCCTTTAAGGCAGGGACGTTGCTTTTGCTTTTCTTAGTATCTGAGGGCCCAGTCCTCAGTGCCTAAGGCTCATAATCAGAGTAAAATTTTAAGAAGTACCAAACTATGGGTACAGTTAGGCACGTTTCTCCTGAATCCCTGGAGAACCCTTTACAAGGGGAAGAATCTGACTGTGCTGAGCCCTACTCTGTATAAGGCCCAGGGTTTCCCTCACTTACAGTCCAGGGCCTCTGAAGTGGATCCCTAAAATCAGCTGTATTGTTTCCCAGGGGAGCACTGTATTCAGCTTGGCTCAGCAGGCTTTGGGAGGATTGACTGAAGAAATCAGGTAGATCCCACTTCGACAATTCACTGTGGTTGCCTCCTCCCTTGTCCTCAGAAGGCAGGAGGGGGACAGTGGGAAGAAGCCTCAGGGAAGCATATTGGAGCTGAATGCAAACATTTCCCAGCAAGTTAGTAGAGCCTCACAGGTAATAAACTGCTACCCCAGTGATGACAGGCCACTGGCCAGCAAGGGTGGAAGATGACCTCCTATTGATGTTGGGTGAGATAGACCCGGGGGTCCCTTCTGGCTCTGAGGTTCTATGAGGCTACGACTTGGATTCTATGAAGGGGAAGCACAGATGCCCGTCCAGCTCCACCCCCTCTGCCTGCATTGTCTGTGACATGGTCAGTCACAGTCTTGGCCTCAGAAGGACCTCAATAGTCCCCTAGTCCAGCCCATCTCTGGCCTAGGATGTCCTTCTCTGCAATCCCCTGGAAATGATCATCCACCTGCCATGGGAAAAGCTCCAGGGCAAGAGAGGCCAGCTCCTGCCCACATAGCCCACTCCTCTTTGGGACAGTAGGAAGCATTTCTTTATAAAAGACCCCAATCTGCCACCAAAAGGCTTCCACCACCTCGGCTCCTACCTCTGCCCTCTGGCCAGGAAGAACAAAGCTGGTCTTGCTTTTAACACTGGAAGGCAGCTGCCATGTTCCCCGTGGTGCCTGTTTTCTCCGGCCCAAGCACTCCAGCACTCTTTGACTTCCTCATCTCAGTGTCTAGACTGTCCTCTTCCACATTCCCAGAGGCCTCCTTCTGGGAGCTAGGTTTCTGTGATCATTCACTTTGTGGGCTCTGTCACAGGTCTTGATCCCACAGATCTGAAAGTCCATCAAATTCCACCCACCAAGTTTGTTACCCACAGACCCCTGGAGCCTCTCCACAGGAGGGAACCACAGCATCAGATCCTTTGAGATCCTGGACTCTCAGAATGAGAGAACTTAGCACATCAGGAAGGAAGCCCCCATCTCCCCACCTGGGCAGTCCATCCCCTTCTAGTTCAGCTCTCATTAAGAAGGGTTTTCAAATGAAGAAGCCTATGTAAAACCCTTTGCAGACCTTAAGGGTGACAAAAATGCAAGCTATTAGTATTTTCCAGACACTGCACCTAGATTGGGCTACTTTTCTGCCTCTCTCTCTTCTTTCCCACCCCCATCCCCATCTCTCCTGATTTTGCCCATCTTGGGGGAGTCCTGAGACTCAAACCTAGGCCGATTCCATGCTGGGATTTCAAGGCCTGCTATTTAAAACCCCTTCTCCTATCACTGTCCTTCCATACCTCCAAGATCCTCAAGATGCTTCAACGTCCTTCTTAGAAGACACCACCACTGGAGGAGACTAACCCTCTGACACCCTGTCTGGCCGAGGCCAAGTTTGTAAGGCCCAGGGATGACCCAATCACTTCCAGACTCCCAGGTCCTCTGCCCTCTGAGAGGGTCCATATACCATTCAGTATCCAAGTGCTCTTCTTTACAAATAAGAAGAGAAGGGGAAACCCATGGGAATTCAGAAGAAGAAAAAGGAAGGAAGAAATCATGGGAGATACCAGAAAAGACTGAAATGGCCTTTATCCAGTGGCTTAGTATGCGGCAGGCACCACAAGGGAGCTGACATTCCTCGCCAAGGGGAGGGCTGAGAGTGAGGCCCCCAGGGCCAGGTCGATATGCTGGATTCTAAACTCCTATCATCCCTACTCTCTGATCAATCTTCCATCTCTCCCTCTTTATTGCCTACAATCATATCCATGCCTTGTTGTTGTTGTTCAGCCATTTGAATTGTGTCCAACTCTTCATGACCCCATTTGGGGTTTTCTTGGCAAAGATACTGCAGTGGTTTACCATTTCCTTCTCCAGCTCATTTGACAAATGCAGAAACTGAGGCAAAGGTTCTGAGTGACTTGCCCAGGGTCATAAGGCTAATAAGTATCTGATTTGAACTCAGGAATATGAGTCTTCCTGACTTCAGGCCCAGCACTCTATCTGCTGTCCCACCTAGCTGCCCTGGTCTATGTCTTGACCATCCTCAAAAAACTCTGACTTGGTCCATACATCCACCCATCCTTGCCTACTGGACATTTTGAACAAGATGTTCTATAGACCTCTTAAACTCAACATGTCCCAAACTGAGCTTATTATCTTTCCCCCAGCCCCTACCCCTTTCCCCATTACTGTAGAGGGCCCCACCCTCCCTCAGGTTCCCAACCTAGAAGTCATCACAGACACCTCACTCCCTAACTCCCCAGATCCAATATGGTGCCAAAGCCTGTTGATTTCACTTCTGCAGCATCTCTGGACCATTTTACCTCTGCAGCATTTCTGGTGGATTTCACCTCTGCAGCATCTCTGGTCCATTTCACCTCTGCAGCATCTCTGGCACATTTCACCTCTGCAGCATCCCTCCAATATGTCCTCTTCTCTCTGACACTGACAGTTCCTTGGTGGTAACCTAGAGTTTGGAGGGGCATTCCTGAACCCCTTCCCCTTCTCTCATGGAAGAGAAACCCTGTCTTTGCTTTGACCATAGTTGGTCACTTCATTGTGGAAGATATACAAAAATTGAACACACAGTGAAGTCATTACATACTGAATCCATACTGGTAGGGGTCTTCTATACCTTGCTTCCCAAGCAGTTGGGTAAGAGCTTTACAACCATCACAGACTTCCTAACAATATCACAGTCACAGCCCAGGGCCTTTCTTATAGATCATGCACTTCTTTTGCTAACTAGTGTACCTGACCAAGGCTTTTCTCTTACCTTTTCTTGTTTGCTTTCTCATGATAACACCCTGCCCGCATTCCCACAATCTCTCCAAGGAGCCATATGCCCTGGGTACTCAAGGGGCTCCTGCCAAGGAAAAGCTGCATGGCCAGTCTTGAACAGTAATGTTGACCCCTGGACAAGGAGTGGAGGACATCCAGGACCAACCCTTCTGGAGAGAAAAGCAGAGGAATGCCTGCTATTTTGAGACAGGATAAGGTGGGGAGAGGACAGCTTGTCTAGTGCTCTGCTCTAACAACATCTAGAGGTCTAGGAAGGTCACTGATGAGTTGGGGTAGCAAGGACAGTGAAGGGCCTTGAGTCCATGTCAAATAAGAGTCAATTGAAGGAGCTGGGATTGTGGAACCTGGGGAAGAGAAGATTTGGGGGATGTGAAAGCTGTTTTCAAATAGGTGAAGGGCTTTCCTGTAGAGGAGGGAGACCTTGGCTTCAGCAGGCAGAACTGGAAAAAGTACAGAGAAATTGCAAAGACTTCAATGTAGGTTTTATGTCTCCATGCCTTTCCACTGGCAAGCCTAGATGCCAGGAATGCCCTCCCTCTTCACCTGTACTTCACAGACTCCTTCGCTTCCTGCAGGTGAAACCCTCCCAGATCTGCTCACCTGTTAGTTGTAAGCTCCCTCCCAGACTAATTTGCATTTAAGTACTTGGTGGTTTTTAAAAATTTATTCTGTCTATATTTATATGGGGACTTGTTGCCTCCCCATTAGAATGAAAGCTCCTTGAGGACAAAGGTTTGTATCTGCATCTACGGTGCCCAGGGCACTGCTTAGCACACAGTAGGTGCTTACTCAATGCTTGATGACCGTTTGATTGGCTAGATAGTTGTTGAGGTGTCTTCCTGCTCAGCACAGATGCCTTACAGAGGTTGCTCCTGCCTGGGGTCACTGGCACTACATGGGGCAGCTCCACCTGAGGGATCCTGCCCCTGGCTCTTACTCCTCCCACCACTGGGCTCAGGGCCTTCTCTGAGGCTAGTCAGATCAGCTGGCTTCACTCCAGGACCTTCTCTGTGTGGAGACCAGCTCTCCAGTCCACCAAATCTCTCATCTTTGTAAACCATCAGATCCTCTTTGAAGGACCAAGGTCAAGGGTAAGGTTGAGACAGACACCCAGAGGACTTTGACCCTCCCATCCCCAGTGCTTTGGGTAGCCACTCATTCTCCATGACATGAGAATGGGTCAGCAGGGACCCTGGGCAGATTTCCCGCCCTCCATTCCAGAGATGTTCCCGACCTCTCAAGGGTGTCCAAAGAGATGTGCACACATCTGTAGGGAGGGGTCTCCAAAGGCCAAGGGCCAAAAGGCCAAAGGCCAGTTCATACTTTCTACATCCTCCCTCCTGCTAAAACCTTGGTCCCTAAAAATCATCCTTCCAGGCACTGTGGCCTGCTTCCCAAACCCCTGCTATCTCCCGGGAGACCTGGGAAATCTTAGCAGCATCAGGCAGCAGCCATGTTGCACCTACATCCCCCCAAGGGGACCCCAACAGAATGCAGAAGCCCTTCCCTGATATCCCACTCTAAGGCACAATTCTATGGCAGGGTCTGGAGTATGAGGGTGAAGACATGGCAAGATGAGAATATGGTCAAGGGCATTAGTGGATAGGCTGGAGTTGGAAAGGAAAAGGGACAGCTCCTGACTAGAGACCAGAGGGGAGGAAACGGGATGGCAGAGCGGCCCCCTTCTATCCAAAGGCAGGAAAGAGGCTGTCCAGTGAATGACATCTTTTCCATTGGTGCAGGAGGTGAGGCTCCTGGATACAAGGGAAGGGGAAGAGGGAGAGCAAAAGGAGCACTGGGATGGCAGAGAAACAATTAAGGAAGAAAAGGTGTTCTGGGCAGCAATGAAGGCCTAATTGATAAGCAGTAGGTTTAGAGAGAGGTCCCCAACCTTTTTGCTCTCAGGACCCTTTTACACTCTTAAAAATTATTGAGGACCCACCTCCCCAATAGTTTTTATGTGGGTTATGTCTATTGACATTTACTGTATTAGAAATTAAAACATCTTAGTATTACCATGGAAAGTTTTAACCTTGTGCCCGGGAAAGTGTCCCTTGTGGATCCAGACCACACTTTCTCTAGCAGCTAAAGTCACGGCCTTGGCACCAGGAAAGCCTGGGTGCCAACCTCAGGCCCACCCCTTGCTAGTTGGGGCACCAGCCCAGGTCACTCACTGAACCTCTCAGAGGTGATTTGCTCATCTGTGAAATGAGGATGAAATTGCTCCTGGCACCCACTTCCCACATTCCAGTGGGAAGCATACTCATTCAATGCTTACAAGGCCGAGGAAAGACTTTGGAAAGTTCTCTAGAAATATCAGCTGTACCCACAAGGAGACATGAGTCTGTGAAGTGGCTCCCTCCAAGAGCTTTTGGGTGCTTGGATGCAGGGTCGGGGGTAACACGGAAAGGCCAGACCTCAGAGAGTCTGGGGGTGATGAGAGTGGACAACAGGCCCAAGAAGTCAGGCACAGGATAGAGTGTGTGGACAAGGTGGCTGTCATTGGTGACAGGAACCTCCGGCTTCTGGATCCACAGATATGTCCGTCCTTGTGGGGGCAGATGAGAACAAGTGAAGGTCCCCGGAGCTGAAGCTGATGAGCTGGGATAGTGGAGTATCTGTCAACATCAGCACTGGAGGGCCCAATTACAGAAGCAGGGGTGAGATAGAAAGGAAGCCAGAGAGCCAGGTTCTGACCTCCCTTGGAAGAGATAGCGAGCACCATCATTGTTAGTCATTTTCCTTTGTCTCCTCCCTCCTCCCACCGTTTCCCCTTTTCTGCCCTTTGGGTCATGAAGTACTCGCCCAGTTTCCTCTCCATGCATTGATTCCTGGGTGTACCAGTGTGTACTTTGTGGCAAGTATAAAGCCCAAGGGCACTCCTGGTCTTGGCAGTCCAGACAGTAGATGCCTTTCTAGCAGGCAGCCGACCAGAGGCAGTCAGACCTGATTGACAGAGGGCAAAGCTTAGTCAAGGACAGCATTTGGAGTCCCCAATTGAGAGTGGAAAGAGGTGAAGACAGCCCCCTTACTATATGGAATTTAAACAGGTGGCGTTCAAAAGGTGATTTTATCTAGGGAAAATCTAATGTTCTGTATAGCCAATAAAAGGGAAGAGACAATGAACTTGAAATGGTCAGCCAACAATATGTGCAGCAGGGTTCCCAGGACCTAACTGAATGCTTTCCAGGAGGGTGGACCACGTGCCAGGCTCCTGGTCACCCCTAACCTCCACTCTCAGCCAGGCTCCAGGCACTACTGTCCCCTTCTGGGTCTGAGAGGCTGCCTGGATGCTAGGGTGTGATGGAGTCCCAGGGCACCCTTAGGGAAAGTGTTTGGGCAGTGGGGGCCAGGTGAGGGATATGCTTTAGGTTAAAGAGGTGAGCGACAGAGAAAGGAGAGAAGCAGGGAGACCTGGTTATGCTGAAATGTGGCAGTGGGCTGTGATTCCACAGAAACCTGGGCTGAAGAAATGCTGGTGGCTGCCTTTCCCTTCCCCTAAGAATGCTACTTTTGGCTTGATACAAAGAAGCAGGGTGAGCCTGGGCAGTGGCTGTTCTTTGCGTTTACACTGCTTTAAATCTTGCTCTGAACTACATTCCTCTTTTCACCGTTACCCACACGCACCGAACTCCAGGACTCCTGAGGGCGGGAGCCCCAGTAAAACAGGACTAGGCACATGTCTGGTGGCTGGCACATTCAACAGCACTGAGCCTGCAGTCGGGAAGACCCGAGTTCAAATCCAGCTTTCAACACTTTCTAGCTGTGTGACCCCGGGGAGTCACTTTAGCTGTCTGCCTCCATTTCCTCATCTGTAAAATAAGTAACCCTGCCTTCCCAGGATTATCAAAGATAAAATCACTATGTGTAAAGCACACCTCCCAGTGTGATCTAAAGAAGTAATCTTACAACATGTCCAACCAGGCAGATGCCTACGATGGGGTGGTCCCCAGCAAGCAGCGAGCACAGGGCTTCATGTGGAGCTGCCAGGGGAACGCAGATACTCTGGTGCCCAGCCGGGCCCCTGATACTCCAGGCCTCTCGGGTCCTCATCCACGGGCCACAGGCTTCTCGAAAGGTCATCCGCGATTAGCTTTCTCTCTCTCGGCTGCTGTATTATGATGGGCCTCCGTGTATCGAGCTGTCCGCTACGACCAAAGCTTTTTCAAACCACTGGCCCCATATCACTTTCCCATTTTCTACTCAAAAAATTGTTTTTAAAAAAACCCAAGTTTCAGACTTTAAAGAAAACTTTTGAGACCCTCTCGCCCAATGTTAACAATCCCTCCAAATGGGATGAGGGTGCCTTGTTCCTCCACCCAAGCCATTTACAGGGCCAGGCCAAGGCCCCTGTAGCCTTATCCTGGGCACAGACCAGAAAGGGCAGATCTTCTGACCCCAAACTGGGGCCATGCACTTAGGCCTGAGGGGGCCCAGCTGCTGGCCAGGGAGGGGAATTTCTGATGGGCCTTCCATGCCATAATCAGGCTGAAGCTTCCAGCTCCCCTCCCTGCCTGCCCCCTCTTACACCTGACCCTTCCCTTGGAGGCCCAAGACAGGGCCTGACTCTGAACTTGGCCTTTTACACACAGCTTCAATGATTTTATTGTGTTCTTGGCTTCAAATCCTATTTTGGGGCGGGGTGGGGGGCAGGCGTCCGCTCGTAGCTTGTGAGGAAAGGCCAAGGGTGACTGCCTCCTGTCCTGGCCCGTCCTCCCGGGCACAGCCAAGTCCAGCTCTTGGCCTCTGGCCTCCACCAGCAGGGTCCAGGCCCCTTCCGGTCCCTGTGCCTCGGCCTTCTCTTCTCAGGACCTTTCTCCCTCCCCCTCCTTGTCAACCCAAACATCTGGGGCTCTCTCCTCACCTCCTGAAAGTGGGCTCCATCTGGGGGAAGGGCTGGGGGGGGTGGAGGAGGAGAAGGGAGCGGCCGGCAGCGGCCCACGGCCAGGCGGGCAGCAGGTGCCCTATCCCACGGGCCACGGGGCAAAGGGCCCACCCCCAGCCGCGCCCGGGCCAGAGGGGGCCGGGGGCCGCCCGTGGGTGCGCTGGTGGCGCAGCACGTGCTCTCGCCGCCCGAAGCCCTTGCCGCACTGCCAGCAAGCATAGGGCCGTGCCCCGGAGTGCGTCTTGTGGTGCCTCACCAGGTGCTCCCGCCAGTAGAAGGTCTTGCCACAGTCGCGGCAGGCATGTGGCTTCTCTCGGGCTGGGCGGGGTCCAGTACACAGCCCCAGGGCGGGCGTGGGTCCAGTCCCTGGGGGCGGGCCCGGATGGGTGCCCCGGTGCCGTCTCAGGTGCTCCTTACGGCGGAAGGCCTTCCCACACTCTGGGCACGCGTGGGGCTTCTCACCAGAGTGGCTCTGCCGGTGTCTCAGCAAGTGGGCAGGCTTGAGGAAAGCCTTGCCACACTCAAGGCAGGAGGCAGGAGTGGCCACCACGGTCGCTGCCGGGCCCAGGAAGCAGGGCAGGCAGGAGGGCAGTGATGGCAGGGGCGGGGGGCTGCCGGGCTCCTGCTTGTAGGGGCGAGGCAGCTCTGAGGATGCTCCAGGGGCCGGGGCGGCATTCACACTCATGGCCCCAGAGGGTGGCTCACCTCCTGCTGGAGCAGAGACACAGAGTTAGGACCAGGTGTGGAGGGCAGAAAAGGGGAGGGTTGAGGGCAGAGGAGCCCATGTCACAACCTCACATGGGTGGGAGACCAGGAACTCGTACCCCCCACCGTGCTCTGAGTTCTGCCCCTGGACTCAAATGACACCAGGGTGATCCTTGAGGAAACACAAGGGAGACGACCCATGAGGAAGAAAAACAAGATTCGTCTTTAGAGCCCCCCAACCCCACCGTGTACAGATGCCCAGCTTTTGGATATGGCATATTTGTGACAAAGGCCTGAGAGTCAGGAGTAGCTGCTCAACTCTGCCTCTGCCTTCCTCCTCTCACCACAAAGGATAAAACTGGTGATGGCCAGGGAGCCAAGACCAATGCGGACGGGAAGTTAGAAGGCCAAGCAAACTCTGCCCTTGGGGTTGAAACAGCCAGCCCGTGTACCCATGGACAGATTACCTAGATCATGGAAAACGGGAGAGGGACCACGAGGAGAGAGGAACAGGTAAGGAAAGGGTGGGGTGAGGGGGCAGAGGGACAGGCGAGGAGAGCCGCTGGAGATCCTGGCACCCAGCAGATGCTGCAGAAAGGGAAGCAAGGATGACTGAAATCTGAGAACAGGTCATGTGGACCAGGGGCGAGGGGGAAGGCCTGGATGAAGGTCTCAGACTTCACAGGGGGAGACGGGGAGAGGGCCCGGGCAGCTCCAGATCATCCTCTTTCCTGTACTGTCCAGGGCAACCCTATGGCCTCCACACGCTCCCATGCCCAGACCCAACGTGGTGCCAAGGCCTGTTGATCTCAGCTCCGTACCTTCTCCCCAATTCACCCCTTCTCTCCTCTGCCCCTGCCCCCACCCTGGTGCAGACCCTCATCCCCTCACATTATGGCAGAAGCGGGGTCTGCCTGCCCCAGGTTTTACCCCCCAGCCATTCTCCATCCAGTCACCACATGGATTTTCCCTAAAGTCCCCATCTGACCATGTCAACCCCCCCCCCCACCTGTCCTGTGGTTCCCTATCACCCAGGAGCCAATACAAAATGCTCTGCCTGGCATTCAGAGCCCTCCAAAAGGTGTCCCCTCCCACCTTTCCAGCCTTCCTATGCCTGACTCCCCACCATGGATCTGATCCAGTGACACCAGCCTCCAGACTGTTCCATCAACAAGACCCTCCATCTCCCAATCCTGGGCATTTTCTCTGGCTGCTCCCCTGGCTGGGAAGGCTCCAGCCCCCCACCTTCTCCATGAAGCCTTCCTCAACTCCCCTTAATTCTAGAGCCTTCCTTCGATGGGTTATCTCCTACTTAGCCTGGAGAGAGCTTGTCTATATGCAGCTGCCTGCAGCACCATTTAAAAAGAAAAATGATCAGAGGAGGGCAACCAGAAGAGGGAAGGGCCTTGAGTCCATGCCAGGTGAGGGTCAGTTCAAGAAACCGGGCCCTACTGGCCTGGAGCACGATGTCCATCTATAGGGACTTGAGGGGCTAGCCTTGGCCACTAGAGGCAGAATCTGACTAAAACTGGACACTGGTGAAGGCTCCCCTAACGCTAAGCGCTGTGGTGGAGGGGATGGGGACGGGGGTCTGCGGTGGCAAGGAGAGTGGGACTTTTGGCTGTTTTTTCTTTCGGAGTACTCAGCACTAAGGCAATGAAATACCTTTGACTGAGTCTTGCCTTTGTTTGAATCAAGAGTCTTTGATGACCGGCTTAAGTCACAAGAAAGCCTAAGTCACATCAGTTTGAGCCACATGGTTGAGATGCCCTCTGTGGACTGACCCTGAAGAAATGTCTATATACTCTGAGGTTAGCATTTTGCTTGGGGGCTCACTCATTGGAAGACTGTTCCTGTGATTTGGCCAGACGAGATTCTGGACAGCTGCTGGGGAGCTCCCTGGCTTTGAAAACCCAGATGTTGGTGCTTCTCTCTGGTAACTATGTATGTATTGCTATAGACAGAAAGTTAGAAATCCTGTCTACTGATTTGTGTTATTTGCTCTGTTATAATAATTTCTGCTTGCATTTTCTCTGAAGTTCAGGGTGCTGACTTTTCCCCCTGAACTAAGTGGACGATATATGTAAGTTTAATTAAAGTGAGACTGTAAACCCCTTAAAGTTCCTTGCCTTAGAAAAGCAGATCAAAGAACCTGGGCTAGCAGCCCTCCTGTGTGCTGGTGTTATTGGCCTTACACCTACACAGCAGCTGCTAGTAACATTGTTGTTACAGGGTCCCTGGGTGCTGGACTACATGGCTGGGAGGTCCTTGACGCTCTGTACCTGAGAGAGTCTTCTAGGTATGGGCCCTCTGGGGACGCTCCAAGGGCCTGCCTCCCCAGCCCAGAGGCCTTCCCAAGGACCTCTGGCAGATCCCCATCTCCAAGGACCCCTGGCAGCCCACCAGCCCAGAGGCCTTCCCAAGGACCCTTTAGGGAAAATCTGTGTGGTGGCTGGATGGAGAATGGCCGGGGAGCGAGAGACCTGAGGCAGGTTCCTCTGAGCCCTTTCCCAAGGGGCTCCCAACACTCTCTGCCATCTTCCTAGCATGTCTATTCAGGCCAAAGCCTCCCTCTTTTCCAGTGTGTTACCTCTGAAGCCTGCCAGCCTTATGGGCTGCCCATCAGCTGGCTGCCCGCTAAGACCCAATGGCTCTTCCCCCACCTTGTTCCTGACTATGGCTTCTACCTGACTTTCCAGCCACTCTCTGAAAATAGCACCGTCCCTCTCCAAGTCCTCTGTCCTGTCATACACATGGCATCAGCGCAGACAGCATAAGCTCTTGGAGGACAAGGCCTTTTACTTTTGTCTTTGGACTACCAGGCCGAATCACTTTGTAAACCCAAACACAGTCTGACCTTGTGAGCTTCACCCCAATGCCCTTATCTTTCTGGAGGCTTACCACAACTTCCTGGCTTTGGGCCACCTGCAACAGAATGACCAGGCCCCAGACATGGTGTGAGGGAAAAGGTCCAGTTTGGGGTTGGAAGCCCTGGGCTCCTGGCCTAGGTCTAATGCCAAAAACCTTGGGCAAGTCGGTCTACAAGATGTCTTATATATCCTCCTCCTTCTCACTGTCCAAAGCGGGGCTGGTGCCAGGGATGGAGGCGGCACTTAATAAATGCTGGTCAATTTAATCATCATAATAACCATCAGGAAGGGGCCATCCGGTCCAATTCTCCCTTCCATGAGGATCCCCACATGGCCTGGTCAGTATCAGTCAAGTGTGGCCAGGAGGCCACCTGCCATGAGTGGTTAGAAGCGCTTCCCGACACCCGCAGCCACTGCTCCTGGTCTTGACACCCCCCCGCCCCCCAGCTTTTTCTTTTCCAAGGTAAACATCCTCAAGGCCTGCGACCCAGTGGTGTCCAGAACCAGCTATGACCTCTGGGGAATGGAGGGAAGACAGATTGACTGGAACCAGGATCCTCTTAGGAGTTACTGATGGCGGGGCTCACACCAGGCCCAGGAATGGGATCCTGGTGGCCAGGGAGGAGGTCACCTGCACAGAAGCTGGAGGACATACTACAGATGAGGGGAGGGCCCTGATAGGAGAACAGAGCTCAGCTTTGGGGCTGCACACACCACAGAGGTCGAGGTGACATCAGGACCAGTGACAGGCTTCATGCCAGGAAGCTCAACGGTCTGTGGCTGAGCCCGAGACAGGGTCAGGGAGAGGGCTAACTTCCCAGCTAGGAAGTTGGGGTTTCTGTTAAGGTAGGAATGGGAAAAGTGATGAAGACAGCACTAAGGAGAGGCCCAATGGACCAGGTAGGGTCGGGGCAAGGTGTCTGTCTGGTTTGAATGAGGGTCAAGCTCACCCCTCTCCCTCACCATCAAGCTTCTGTAAGAGGATGGTCTGTGTCTACTTCCCCCAAGACTGGGGGCTCCTTGTGGAGGGGGGAGGGGCTGCTTCTCACCTAGTGACATCATCCCACCATCTTCTTTCCCAGTGGGGATTCCAGCAGCACCCGTCATCTCTCGCTGTCCTCTGAGCTCCTGGGGCCGATCCTGGGATGTTACTGGCCCCTGAAATGGTGGGAAAGCCTCATTAAGAAGAGATCATTTGGAGGCATGGCTATGCCTTCACCAGCAAAGGGGGTTTCGGAGGTTGGAAGGGTCAACTCAGGCACTGTTAAAAGGCTCCCTCCCTCACACCCAAGGACTTTAATGATTTACAGCCATGGGAAAGGGGTGGGGGGATGACAGAAGGACCTGGGTCCTAGCTCCACCTCTACCCCAGACTCATCCATTTCGAGGGCCTTGCTACCCATCCCCCAGTTCAACCCACAGTAAAACAAGGTGATGAGAATCCACGCTCTCCCAAGGCACATGAAAGCCAGCAGCTGGTGCTGGTTAGGAAGGCCTGAGGAGGGGGATCGTAGAGTGATGACACAGTGACAGCAGCTCCTTATTCCCCAGAGCCCTGCTTCCCCCCGCCAAGGGAGGGAGCACAAAGATGCTTATTCTCACTTTGCAGGGAAGGGCCATGGGGCCTTGGTCCTGCAGGAAGATGGCAGGGTCCCGGGCCAGCACTGGCCCTCACAGACCTTTTCTGTCTGTCCCTAGCCCTCTAAAGATGATGCATTCCAGGAGGGTTTTGCCCACTCTGGGACATGGCCTTCTCCTCCTGACTAGGTCTCCTGTCCCAACCCAGGCAAACATGCCTGGCCCACAATGTCCTGATCTGGAAAATGGGGATACAACCAATCCTCATCCTGGGGAGGAGCCCTTATGGAGGAGCCACTGGATGGCCTCAAGTCCTTTGCCCTGTTCCTGCTTGGGACCCTTATCCCAGGACTTGCAGCTGAGACCTTCAACCATCAGAGGGCGAGCCCCTGGAGGGCAGGAACCACAACCCCACATCCCCACCCCCCATTTGTTCCTATAGCATGTGACCTCTAACTAGAGAGCGCACTACTCTACTGGGCGCTCTGTTCTGGACAGAACTTTTCCCACAACAGCTGTCTATACCAGCATCCACATCAGCCTCCCTGAGCTCCCTTGACCATAGAAAGGATCTCTGCCTGGGGAAGCATCTTACAAATGGGGCCAGAACCTACCTCAAAAGCCTGACACGCCTTCCCTACATCTACCCAACAGAGCTGCCAAAGTAGCCCCCTCATGGCTGGAGGTGGGGGGTAGGAAGCCCAGCAGCTTCCCCGCCACCCCTGGAGGGCTGCCCTAACCTTATAGCCACATTATACTCCCACCAAAGGACAGGCTTCTTTCCTCTATGAAATGATCTGGTGCTGACTCCTGAGACACCCCGCCCCTTTCCATCTTTACCTGTTCGTTCTATCCCCAGGTTGGGCTTTGAAACCCAATTAAAATGCCTTCTTGGGAGTCTGGAGGTCAGACAGTCCAAACACAGTGGGCTAGTTGTCAAGTCTGGCCTAACGGTGGACAACAGGGGCAATTTGGGGGCTTCTGAACTGCAAGGAAGGCCCAAGGTTACATTTGGGGCAGCTTGGCGGGGACAGGGTCTATGCCGAAGCCTCTTTCGTGGGCCTCATGCAGAAGAGGTCAGCTCCACAGACTGGAGTGTTTGCTACATGAAGTGTTCTCTGGATGAAGAGTCCAGAGACAATGGCAATGCATTGAGAAGAAAAAGTCTGCCTTAAGAAGGGTTCCAAGGGGAGGACAACTGGAGGGGAAGAACAGCAGAAGTGACCCAAGTAGAAGGGAAATGAGGAAGACAAAGAGAAGGAAGGCATCAAGGTCCCAAAGGCACTGAGATGAGGCTGAGCTCACCTGGGGGCTTCCAACTCTGGCACCCTGCCAGGGTGCAGTACCCCACTCCAAGAAGAAAGGATCCACAAGGCAGGAGGGTAACTCTCACAGAGGCCTGTGGTCTGTGAGGAGGGGGCCTGGAGCTGGGCGCCAGACAGTACGGAGATGTGGCTGAGCTGGCAAGAGGGAGGCCTGGAGTTCACTTCCAGGGTCTTCATTTGATGCCTCCTATGGGCCAGGCCATCCACACTCTCCAGTGAGCCCCCTCCTCTCCCACCCCCAAGCCTGGAAGAGAACCAAGAATTTGGGCTCCATGCTCGAGGCTCCTGCTACACCCACGCTGGCCCAAGGAATGAGGGGGACAACTTGAGACAACATGGGTGGAACCCTGGAGTGGGTGGTGGTTTTTACACCCACTGGGCCTTAGTCCTGCTCCTAGACTGTTGGCTCCCTGAGGGTAGTGACCCTGTTCCAAAATGGCCTGGCCCCCAAGCCATGATCCTGTTTTAAAGAGGAAGAAATGAAGACCCAGGGCAGGGAAAGGACTTCCCCACCAGCAAGACCAAAGCAATCCTGAGCATCTGCCAGAGTTAAGGTGGCTGGTTTTGTCGTTCTTCATGAACCCCCAGGCATTCCCCGAATCCTGACATCTGCCTCAGAGGCTGAAGGGACTTTGAGGACCAAGTCCAAACTGTTATTGGATAGAGAGGGGAAAGTGAGAATGGGGGGTAGAGCAGGAAGGTCTTTGCAAAGTCCTTTTGCAGTGAAAGGAGCCAAGTTGTGACTCCAGTCTGGGCCTCTCTCCTCCTAGTCCAGTCCAGCCCAGCCAGCTGGGGCTCTGTCTGCTGCAGGAGAGACCCCATCCCAGGGCAGAGACAGAGAGAGAGAAGCCCAGGGAGGCTGGGTAAGGGCCAGCACCGTCCAGCAGAAACCAGCCTGCATGTGTCAAGATCACAAAATTTTCAAAATGGAAAGAGATCCTGTCCCTTTTACAGCCCTGGGCCTATACAAGTGACAAAGAGAAAGCAGGCAAGCTTGAGCATGTACCACCAAACAGCTTCTGTGTGCACAGCAGCAAGAAGGAGGGAGGGAAGGAGGTGGGAAAAATACAGCATCTGCCTCCTTGGGCATCCAAGAGAGGAGCCTGGGAGGCAAGGCAGGCCAGGAAAAGCCAGGACCACACAGCAGGCTCTCTCTCTCTCAACTGGTCACCTTTCAAAGTTTTATAACAGAGATGGGCATGCATCCTGGTGAAAGAGAAACAAAAGACAGCAACAAAAACTCATTCAAAAACTTTAAAAAGACAGGGGCCCTGGCCTCAGGGAGCTTCCAGTCTAGTGAGGGGCAAAGACCCCCAGGCAGAAAATCCTGCATGTGGAGAATGTGTGTGTGGGGGTGCCATGCAGGGGTGCCAGGGACAGCCTGGGTGGAAGGTCACTGCTGGGCTCTGTGTCTGAGAACAGCGAAGCTTACCCACTAGGAAGGGAAGCAGTGAGCCGAGAGGGGACGGGGCAGCTCTGCAGCCCCAAGCCAGCTCCAACTAACCAGGGAGGGGGAAGGGAGGGAGATGAGGCTAAAGAGGCAGAAAGAGATGGAGAAAAGGTGCCAAACTAAGGAGAGCCTTGAAAGCCAGACATTCAAGAGGCAATGAAGGAGGGAATGCTGGGAAGGCGAGGACAAACCTGATTAACACTGAGCTGACACTGCAGAAAGGTAAGGATAAGGGAATCAAATGCTGGCCACCTTCAAAGGAGCCCCAGGCCCCGGCCAAGCCAGCCCGGGCTGATACAAAGCGCTTTTGGTCAGTGGTGGGTAATGGCAAGAGAATGGACCCCTGCCTTCCTTGGGTAGGGGCCCAGGCTCACTCATCACATCTGTGGAGGCCACAAAGCTGGGAGAGATAGCTCAAGTCCTGGATGACAGAATGAGGCTGAGACCCAATGAGGGCAGGCTGGGACAACAGGCCAACTCTAAATGAAACCAAATTGAATGGAGAGAAATGTAAGACTTGGGCCTGGCTGGAGAGCTTGGCACAGCTCAGCAGGGGATATCCAGAGGCCCAGGGTCCAAGAGCAGAGGGCTGGGATCAGTTCTGGACAGCAGGGATGATGGAGTCCCTCTGCGGGGAGGGCCACAGAGAGGATGACCACCAGATGGACTGAGGAACTGGACTTCCGTGCCCTGGTCCTTAGCACAGTGCTTTGCCCAAAGTTCAAAGTGGGTCAGAAATCAGGTTAGATCAGTCAACAGGCATTTATTATCATGTACGAAGCCCTGAGTCACAGAGAAAAAATGAAATCTACCCTGACCTCCAGCTCATCTTCTATCTGGGAAATGATGTGTCCATCAAAAGACATCTAGCAAAACCAGACTCCCACCAAGGCACTGTGGGCAGGCACTGTGTGGAGGGGAGCAGCACACCCCGTCGAGTCACCAGAGGCCACTCAGCTCAACAGCAGCAGCCTTAGGCCTTCAGGGCAGCCCTGGGCTCCCCTCCAAAGGTGAAGGTTAGGGAGCGAAGGAAAGAGACCCCTCCCCTCCTCCCACAAGAGGGGCCCTTCTGACTCAGGAGCAACCAAGGCCTCGGGAAGGGACTGGCTGTGATCAGTCAAGAGTAGGATCCCACCTCCTCAAGAACCCAACAGTTTTCCAGCCCCTGACACAACTAGGGAAGGTAGAGTCACAGAGGTAAAGGTGGTGGGTGGGAGTTGGGGGAAAGGGAGAGAGAGGAGGAGGCAGAGGGGTGGAAGAGAGGTGGAAAATGGGAGGGGGAAGGGGGAAAGGGGGAAAGGAAAGAGGAAAAGAAGGGAGGAGGGAGAGGGAGGGGCAAGAGGGCCAGGGAATAGAAGGCAGATGCAGGGAGGAGGGCACCTAGGCTTGGCCAAGGACAGGGTCCCAACTGGTCCCTGTAAGCGGCACCCAGACTCTCGCAAGGCCGGGGCCCAGATATCCTCCACCCATGATCCAGCCCCTTGTCTCCTTTGGGGCCTGTGCCTTCAGAAAGCTTCTATGGCCTAGAGCCAGAATAATTACCCCTGTCCCGCACAACAGCTCAGGTCCTCAGTCTGGCCTCCCCCACCAGCTGCCTCTGATGCAAGCACTGGGGTCACTCCAAGGAGATGAGACAGATGGCCTCTCTGGGGGTGGTGCTATGTCTGTGTCCTCCCCAGCCTCCCTCCCTCCTCTGTCTGGGAAGCAGAAACAAGCAGACCCTGGACCATTGAAGGGGCCAGGGATGAAGCCTGGCCCGGTCGCCCTCACTAGGCTGGGGAAAAGCTCTGGACAAGGGCCACAGGAAACTGAGGCCCTCCCGGCCCTGCCTCACCCACAGCTCCTCCAGCAAGCTGACGGCCTCCTCGCCAGTCTCGGGCCTGCGGCCCCGAACCCAGGCCTGGATCTCGGCGGGCAGGGCGCTCAGGAACTGCTCAAGCACCAGCAGCTCCAGCATCTGCTCCTTGGTGTGGATCTCGGGGCGCAGCCAGTCACGGCACAAGGCCCGCAGCAGGCCCAGGGCTTCTCGGGGGCCGGGGGCGTCCCCCAGGTGGAAATGGCGAAAGCGGCACCATGGGGAGTCGGGGGCCAAGGCCTCGGCCGCACGGGCTTCCTGCTTCACTGGGGCCCCCTGGGGGGGCAGCAGGGGGGGCGTGACCTCCATTGGGCGGCTGCAGCAGCCGAAGCCTGTGGGAAAAGGCTGCCGTTAGTGCCCAAAGCCCCGAACTTGGGGTCCCCTGTGGGGGAGGGGTGTCCTCGGCACCCCCGGGCCCAGGCTCCCCCCTTCCCCTGCTTTCCTCGGCTTCCCTCCCAGCTTAGGGCCCTTCCTCCAGCACTCCCGGAGGCAGCCCCTCCCCCACCGCTGGAGGTCTGGCCCGGAAAATCCGGGATGGGGGAAAAGGCTCAGATCCTTACAGATGAAGAAACTGAGGCTCGGGTTCACACAGCTACTAAGTATGGGGCTGGAATTTGAACCCAAGACCTCAGTTTACACTGAGCCTGGGGAGGGGGAACAGAGTATATGGAAAAAGAAGAGGGGAGAACGGAATATCAAGAGGGAACTGGGGGGCTTCAGAGGAATAGCGGAGGAGGGATCAGGGGGGTAGGGAGAAGAGCAGAGGGGGGAGGGGCAGGGAGAGAGGGGAGGGGGTGGGGTGGGGA
>CM053622.1:820809630-820842788 GCA_028646595.1 Phalanger gymnotis
GGGGGGGGGGGGGGGGGGTCCCCTCCCTTGCCGCCCCGCCCCCTCCCCTTTGTCTCTCCCCCCCCTCGTCCCCCAGGTCGCTCACCGCAGGCACGTCTGTCCGTCCGCCCACTTCCCTCTGAGCCCGCGCCCGACTCGGTGTCGGGGCCCACGCCCGTGCCCGTGTCCGTGTCCACCGCTGGGCCCCCCGCCCGCCCGCGCGCCCCCGAAAGCCCCCTCAGCCTCCAGCACATGCGCACAAGCACACCGAGGACTCCATGTCCCGGCAGCCTTTGCGGCGCGGTGTGCCCAGTTCCTTGGAGGAACTACACTTCCCAGAAATCCTCGCGCGGCGGTCCGATTACCCATAGGCCGTCCGCAAGAGAGAGGCGGGGAGCCGTGGAATGCGGAGGAGTACGCAGGCGCGCGACTCAGGGGCCGGGAAAGGGCGGGGGCCAGGAGGCTTGGTGAGGGCGCAGGCGCGCTCCACAGGGCCCGGGAGGGAGGGGCGGTTGCCGTAGTGACCGGAGTGAGAGGAAGGGAGGAAGGGGAGGAGGTGGCTCCGCCGGAAGCTGGGGCCCCCGGGTGATTCCGCTGTGGAGGAGAGCCGGGAATGGGGCGGGACCTGGCCCTGCTCTGGACCAATCGGGGGGCAGCAGCGCTCGAAGTCCTAGCCAATCAGAGGCTGCGAGAGTGGTCGTTCTCCCTACTACACCCAGTGTCCCCCGCCCCCTCAAGAAGGGGGCTGAGGTGGCGAAGAAAACTTAGGGGGAGGGGCGGGGAGCCCGGTGGGCCTCGCGACCCTGATCCTGGTGTGACCTACATCTTTCCTAGGGCGGGCGGGCAGGCACCGCAGTCTACAAGGCCTCGCCCGCTCTGCCCAGGGCTTCTTTCCCACCTCCTAGCCTAGACTCGCTCAGCCTTGACTTTGGGCCTGGCTGAGACCCGCCCGTCGATCTCTGCGGGGGTAGAGCCTGTGGTCCTGGCCTGATGGACCAGGCAATCGGGTCTTACCCGCTTTGTGTTTCAGTTTCCTCTTTTGTCAAATGCAGAGGTTGGATTATCTCAGTCCTTTGGTCAACAAGCATTTATTTAGTGCCTATTGTGCCAGTCGTGCTATGAGTGCAGGGGATACAGAGAAACACACACAAAAAAAGTCCAGGCAGGTCCCTGTCCTGCTGCAGCGCCCATCTTGACAGGGAAACCACGTGACTGGGGAGAGGGGAGGGAGGACACTGGGGTGGGGGTGGGGGTGGGGGGGGCTAGGAAGGGCAGGATTTAAACTATGGCTTGAAGGTATTTAGGAATGGAGAGAGGGAAGACAACCAGGGCCCAGGTGCTGAGGAGGGGAGATGGGGGCAGTGTAGGCAGTGCCATGTTGTGGGTGCTGGGAGAGAGATCTCTCTTTTCTCCTCTGGGTCCTCCCTGGACGTCAGAGGAGGGAGGATCCAAGCACCAGGGAAGAGACCTGGCTGGGGAGGTGGGGAGGGCTGTGAGAGGGCCTGCTCCAGGGAGACTGAGTATCCCTGATGGGGGAAAATAGAGACAAGCTGGAGAGTGATTGGTGGCTAGCCCCAGAGCCATGCCATGAGCCATGCTATATGAGAAAGTGGGGAGAGGGGGATTCTGTGTCCCAGTAAGTGCCAGGCTGTCCCGAGGAGGAGGAGGAAGAGGGACAAACAAGCCTTGTTCTGTGCACCTCTCCTTGGTGGCCACCAGGCCATTACTTGGTGGGGGAGCTTGCCAGGGCCCTCTGGTTGGGGCAAGCTGAGATGATGGGATGGCATGGGACAGTGGTAGTATAGAGGGAGCAGACTGTGGAGATGGCACCTGGAGCTGGCAGCCACCACATGGATGGGCTGGGCAAGACAGGAGGAGAGCCAGCTGAGCCAGAGGGAAGGACACATGCCAGAGGGATGGCATGCAGGTGGAGGGAGGGTAAGTGGCAATGGGTACACTGAGGCCTGACCCTGACCAGGACAAGGATCAGTCATAGAAGCCTGGGGCTCTGGAGGTATGGGTGGGGCAGTGGATGCCCCTTGTTTTTTCTAGATAACCTGAAGTGAGAGAGGAGGGAGACTAGCTGAGGACCTTCCATTTTACATTAGGCAATGGCTGCCTACCCCCTCATCCTTCTTTGGGGTTCAGGGGGAAAACTTGTCTTCTATGCTCTGTTGCCAAACCCTCCCCTATCTTCTGGGCCCCATCTATTCCCACCTCCCAAGGAGCCCCAGAGCTAAAAGAACTCTCTTTTCCTCTCATCCTCAGTCCCAATGGAAGGAAACACTTTTCAACAGTTAGAGCTGTCCATTGGCTAACTGGGACTCCTTTGTTGGTAGTGAACTCCCCGTCACTGAAGGTTTTCAAGAGGCAATGCCCATTGTCAGGGATTTAGGAGAGGTAAGGTTCCCATGGAACTCCCTTGCAGATTCTCTGTCTCCATCCATCTTGATGGAAACACTTTCCCAGGCTTTTGCCTTTCTTTCTTGGCCTTTCCCAGCCTGCAAATGGAGTCTTCCTCCCCTGCTCTGTCATCGTCATCTTGACCTGCCTTGAATTGATTTGAAATGCAGAGCTGCACAAAATCCTCAGCCTCATTGACTCCTCCAGAGTCATCAAGTGGCAGGACAAAAGTCAGGATGACTGGCCATGGCCTGGGATGCAGGGGATGACCTTGGCATCTTTGATGTCTGCCCAAGTCCTAAGTGCTGGATGGTGCATGCTTTGGCTGCCTTCATGACCATTGGAACAGACTGTTCTCATCTGCCCATTCTGCTGGGGGAAGATCCCTCCGGACTAACTGACCCTTTGAGGCCTTTCGGTTATCCTCAACCTACTTTAGCCATCTGCTGAGAAAGTATGGTCGATGGACATGCCACAGGTGAGAGGTGGACAGTGGTGAACACCACAGATGGATGAGCAGGCCTCACACCAGAGGTGCTAGTCTTCCTTGATACCACATACACTGCCCCGGCCCTCCAGCTGCTCAGAACAGGACCTAGGCTTCCTTCCTATTTGGCAGCTGAGTGATGTAGGACCTGGAAATAGGAATACCTGATTTCAAACTTACCTCGGATACTAGCCTGTGACCCTGGGCATGTTACTTGATTCCTCCATTTCTCAGTTTCCCCAAGTGTAAGAGGACTTCCCTCCTAGTGCTCTTATCTACAGCATGCCCTAGCTGCCTCCTGAATATAGCCCATTTAGCTGGAAGAAGGCAAGAGGGGAAGTAATTATGCCTTGTAGTACTACAGAACCGGGCTGTAAAGATCTTTAAAAGATAAATCAAGGCATTTGTACTTGGTTCTAGAGGCAAGAGGGAGCTATGGCAGGTTCTTGAGTAGGGTGCTGATGTAGTTAACTTTAGGAACACAATTGTCTGACCCAGGGTTCCCTCCCTCTCAGACTTCCTCCGGAGCACAGCCATTCTCTGTCCTTCCTCAGTACCAAGCCCAGGGCTTCTGAACTCTTTTTTCCTAGTGCCACTCTCCCCACCCCCACCCCCAGTTCAAAGGTTCTACTTCTCCACATCCCCTCCTTTCTTTCTCTGCCCTAGAGGCCCAGCACAGTCCTGGGGCTCCTTTCTTTGAATGCTGTCAGTGCCCAGCAGGGCATCCAGCTCCCTCTCAACTTCCATTCAATTCATCTTTGAACAAATATTTCTTTTTTAAAAAAATTAATTTATTTTTAGTTATCAACATTCACTTTTATAAAAAAAATCCCCCCTCCTTCTACTCCCCCTTCCCCAAGATGTCATGCAATCTGATATAAGCTATATAGGTAGAATCATATTAAACATATTTCCACATTAGTCATGTTGTGAAAGAAGAATGAGGACAAAAGGGGAAAACCCTGAGAAAGAAAATACAAAAAGCAACAGCAAAAAAAAGAGAGAAAATAGTATGCTTCGATCTGCATTCTGACTCCATAGTTCTTTCTCGGGATATGGATAGCATTTTCCATCATGAGTCTTTTGGAATTGTTCTACATCCGATTGTATTGATCGGAAGAGCTAATGAACAAGTATTTCTTAAGAGAGAGACATTATAGAAGAGACACAAGAGGGAAAGATGGAGATGAGAGGCAAAGAAGGGGGAAAAACAGAAAAGGAGGAAGAGAGAGAGAGAGAGAATGGGGAGGAAAGGGAGAGATGGAGTCAGATTCCCAAAGAATCTGACTGAGTGGGGGTGGGGTGGAGAAAGAGAAAGTACACAGGCATTCTCACTTTAGCAACTGAGTGGAGGATGGATTGAAAAGGGGAGAGGCTTTGAGGCAGGCCAGCACCCCCCCTCCCCTCCCTCCCCCAGCCCAGCAGCTATTGTGATAGACCAGGCATAAGGGGATTGAGGGCCTGCACCTAAGTGGGGGCAAGGTCAGAGAAGGGAAGGAGAGAGCATTGGAGAAATGTTGCAGAGGTGAAATTGACAAGAAAAGTTGCAGAAGTGAAATAATGAGATGTTGCAGAGGTGAAATGACAAGAGATGTTGGAGAGTGAAATGTCAGGCTTTGGCACCATATTGGATCTGGAGGGTAAAAGTGAAGAGTCCAGGGTGACTCAAATTGAGAGCTTGAAGAACCGAGAAGGTGGTGGTGCCCTTGACCTGTAATTATGAAAGGGAGATGTAAGAAGAGCCCTCCTCTCATTCCACAAAAGTGAGAAGATTTTATGCAAGGTGTTGCATATAAAAACAGATTTTTTTCAATATGTTGATAAGTTTTATTGTTTTTTATTCTTTTCACCCTCTTTTTTGTTTCTTTTAAGGAAAAAAATCCTTTCTTTTATAGGATTGCTCCCAGGGAGGGGGAGAGTTACAGGGGTAAATCTAGGTGATGTGAAAACAAAGATCAATAAAATCTGTGTGTGTGTGTTTAAAGGATACATGATCATTGATTGTGTACTTTGAATAAACAAGAGTTGAGGATGGCCCAGAGGCTGCTAACCAGAAATAAAGGAGTTTGGAGGAGGGTAGGATTGGGGCCATCAACTGATCAACTTTAATGAGAAAACACCTGCTTACCACTCTGTGCATACTTTTGTGCTGGGCTCAGGGAATTCCTAAGATAATAATGAAATAGTCTCTGCCCTGAAGGAGCTTATTTTCTTTTGATAGAGACATGTACAGGCATGTGCCATAGAAAATAAATACATGTTGGTTGGGAAGGTGAGAAGGACTAGGGCCTAACTCCTGGGGCTAAGAAAAGGCATCTTGTGGAAGGTTGTTTCCACAATCTGGCTAGCAGCTTCTGTTGGGGTGCAAGATCCACCAACAACCAACACCCAGAAAGCTGCCAGCACCCAGAAAGCACAGGTTCTTTTGATCTGCTTAACTAAGGAAAGCAAGGTGAAGGGGTTGACAAGATTACTTTAATTCAGCACACAAATATCATTCACTTAGTTCAGGGAAAAAAAGCCAGCACCCTGAACTTCAGAGCAAATTACAAAGTACAAACATCAACAGACAGACCCAATACAGATTCATAGTTACCAACATCTAGGTTCAGCCTGGGATCTCAGAAGAAAGGCTGGCCCAGAGTCACACACGCCACCACTGCTGTGGGAATGAGCTCCAAGGAAGAGGAGGCCAAGCCCTAGTTTTATATCTTTTTCAGAGTCAGGGGTGAGTCACACATGCGACTCACCCAGGTGACCTAAAATCGTCACAAAGAGGTGGACTTAAACCCACTTGGTCTAAGAGCCTCTGCTGTCCCAGACATGTAAACTAGGCCCTCCCTGGAGTTAGTCCCACCTTGGGCCCCACCTTATTTGCTAATCCATAACCACATAGGATTTACATCTAATAGGGGTTTGGGCCTGGAGCTTAGCACCTAGTAAGGCAGAAATGGAGAAGCTTGGTGGGGTAATTTGACCCTCACCAAATGATAACACTAATAAGAAGCCATCTTAAGGTGGGAACAGAAATTAAATTTTATTCAATTGTCACGAGACTAGGGCATCCTCTACTAGCACAGACCTGAACCAGCAAAGGAGGAAGAATACAAAGGGCAAAGCATCATTATTATACCTAGTACAAAAGAATCCCCTGCCCACCTCTGACCCTTCTCACCATGTACTTTGAGGTGGGCTCACAATCTAAGCACAAAAAGCTAAACAAAGAACCTGGAAATCAAGACACAGAAACTCCAATTTCCATTCTCTTAGGTAATGATTACAGGTGGGGTGACGTCTATAAATCTGAGGGAGAAGAGAATAAGGGGAGGGGAAACCCTCTCCATTCTTTACAGTAGAGGAAAACAGGTCATTATGACCCTGTTCTTGCTGAACAAAATCTTTAAACCAGAACCATAATAAAGAACAAAAAGTTTCAGAGTTAAAAAAAAGAAACTTTCCTAGAGGCTGACTGCTGAATAAACAGATTCTCACAGCCTCAGAATCTTCCCCTTCCCTATGTCTTGATTTTTAAACACTCTTGTATATAGATATGAATATTATACACATCCTCCCCTGTGAAGTCTTCACATTTCATTTATTTACCTCACACAGGCTGAAGAGGAAAGAGGTGTCTGTTGGAGGAGATGGCAGGTCTCAGATTGAGGGTACTCACTGAAGGCTTGGTGCTGGTTAAGAAATGGGCCTCTTCTTCATCAGAGCCTGGAGAAAGGACCATGGAAAGAAGTCAAGAAGCTTTCATTGAGAGTTTATGAAATGCCTTGCACTGTGCTAAGCCCTGAGAATACAGTTACAAGCAGAAAGATACTTTGTAGTCATTGTTCAGTTGTTTCAGTCATGTCTGACTCTTCCTGACCCCCTTTGGGTTTTCTTGGCAAAGATACTGGAGTAGCCTCTCTAGTTTCGGAGCTTGAACCATGATTAAATCACCTTAGCCACTGTTTCTGCGTAGGTTGTATCAATATATTGCGGATGGCCTCACTAACCATTCATAAGACTTTCTGGACCCAAGTGCTCCTCCCTGGCCATGCCCTAATTTTGTGGGTTGTTCCCTCCCTCCCCAGGTGGCCAGCTCCTGTCTTTGTTTTTGGGTTTGTTTACCATGCTTAGCACAGCCTGGCACATGTTACTGTATTTCAAGCATGCTTTGGGTTTACAATCCCAGGACCAGGCTGCTGTATCATCCCCTTAACGGTCTAGGGGTAACTCAGAGGGGTTGGGTGTCTCTTGTCTAATGGTATCAGTGTGAGCCCCTATTGCAGGTATGTTTAGAACAGTCTGTGACCAGTGATCTAATTCCATTTAAACAATTCCTATTTATTTTACAAAGTGATAATTATTGTGAAGCTACAGCCAAGATGTGAGGGGCAGGAACCCCTCTATCATCCCAGCATCTGGGGTGAGCAGGGTGAGACAACACCTAGCTGAAGGCACCTCTAACTCTCCAGTGATGTGGTCAGTCGGCCATTGCTTTAGCAGCTGGGACAGGAAAGATCTGAGGGACTCCAGCAGGATCAGCTAGGAGAGAACAGGGGTGGGAGGGGCTCAGCTCAAGCATAAGCTTCAGAAGGCTCAAGAAGTGGCCAGTGGGAGCTCTTAAAAGGAGAGACCATGTAGGCATCCTCTGCCAGGTTGAGTGGCAGAGGGTGTCTGCTCCCCCTTGGGGCCCACCCCTCTCAAAAGGACTCTGCTCTGGGCACTCTCTCCTCCTTACCCACCAGCACAGGTTTCCACCTCCCTACCTGTTTCCGCAAGTCTGCAGACTCTTCCTCTCCACTGTGTCACACCCCACTGGAGTCCCTGCCAGTCTCCTTCCTCCTTCCCGCCCCCTTAGCATAAAGCATAGGCCCAGATTTCCTTCCTTGAATCCTCAGCTCAGTGAACAATATGTGTGGCCTGTCTCCCTTCAGGGTCCAGCCCAGGGAGCACATCTGCTGTATCTCTGCTCACCTTGGTGCCCAGCCAGGGGCTGGGGCTCCTTCTCCTTGAGCCGTTTGGAGAGGTTCCAGAGCATTGAAGTTCTACAAGAAACTTGTGGCGGTTTAGAGACACTTAGTGACTGAACCCCAGTCTGCCCCCTCCCCCCCCAAGAGAATGC
This sequence comes from Phalanger gymnotis, assembly GCA_028646595.1. NCBI lineage: Eukaryota > Metazoa > Chordata > Mammalia > Diprotodontia > Phalangeridae > Phalanger > Phalanger gymnotis. Next base: position 820,817,616 of record CM053622.1, read on the forward strand.
TTCTTTTTTGACTTGGTCTCTCTCCCCTCCACTGCCTGGACCAGGTCTTAGGCACAGTGGGTGTCTAATAACTGTATGTGAAATCTGTGTGGTGGTCCTTTGGGTGGAGGCCAGCAGCAGGAGCAAGGCAGGTGCCCACTGACCGGGGAACATGCCACCTGAATGTAATAGAAGAGTCTTGTGCCCTCGGCAACAGAGCAGGAGGACTAGTAAGAAGCTGCCAAGCCTGGAGATGTCCTGTTGCCAAGCGAGGGGTGCAGGGCCCTAAGCAGACAGCCCAGAGGACTCCTCTCTCCCCCTTTTCTGCTGAGATGGTGAACCATGGGGATGGAACCCTGCATACAGTGCCAGGCCTGGCTGATTTCAGAACTGTTTTTACCCCCTCTTTCTGGGAGGGAAAAGTGGAAAGGATATTTCTGGAATGGAAGGGGAGAGGGATAAGAACTAGACCTTTGATTTCATTGGAAAACTATTGACAAAAGCCTGTGTGAAGAAACAGTGGAGTGAATGGCGCCACAGGAACCTCAGCTCTGAGGCTGCCTGCAGCCTGGCCCCCTCTTCACTGCTCACTCCAGGTGCAGCTTTTCCTCTTCCTCCCCTCGGAAGAGCTGGCCACTGTCACCAATCCTCTCCAGGAAGGCCCTCTGTCCTTCCCTGCTTTCTATGGCCTGGCCTTCCCTTGGCTCTGACTTGCCTCAGTCACTGTCAAGGACAATGAGGCAAGGAGCATTTAGATAGAGCCTAAAAACTTTTCATTTTCTCAATTGATCTCAGACCACTCTGGGAGGTTGGTGCTATTATTATCCCTGTGTTAAAGATGAAGGAACTGAGGTAGACAGAGGGTGTGTCAGTCACCCAGCTGGCAAGTATCTGAGGCCAGATGGGAAGTCAGGTCTGTCTTCCTGACTCAGAAGGCCCGTTGTATCTGCTGCCTGCCCCTCCCTGGGCACTACAGAGAGGCAGCAGCCTAGATTCTGGCCTGAGCTGCTTCTCATCAACTCCCAGGGACTCAAGTTGGACCTTGATGTCAAGGACTCCCAATTCTGTCTCCTTCAGCTCCAGCCCTTTATAGGGTATCGCCCAAATCTTTGAGACACTCTGCATTACCAACTGCCTGTGGGACAGCTTTGGGGCATATTTCCTAGACATCTCCAGGCATTCCCCCAGGCAGAAATCCCAATGTTTGTCCCCAAGTCCCCACTCCTCCAAATTTCCCTGTACTGCCCCGCCCCATGAGAATCTTGGGGTCGTCCTTGACTGTTCTCTTTTCCTCATCCCCTTCCAAACCCAGCAATGACCAGGTCTCATCCATTGCCTCCAGACCTTTGGCCCGGCGGGCACCGCGCACTCCCAGGGCAGCTAGCCCAGCGCCGCTAGCCCAGCGCCGGGCGGTGACGTCAGGAGAGAGCTACTTAGTAGCCGCTGGGTTCCGGCCCCGCCCCGCCAGCTTATACTTTGTATCCGCGGGGGAAGGTCGGCTCGCCGAGGGGGCGGGGCCAACGGAGGAGCAAGGAGAGACGGACGCTCCGCCCCCTCGGACTCGGTTCCGCCCCCGACCACTGAGCGCCCGGGCGGGAGGACTCATCGTCCTAGAGCGGCCCGGAAACGGCTGCCGGGCGGGGCCTGTGCGGACACCGCCCGCGCACCGGCGAGCGGAGCTCCTCGGCCGCCCGAGGTCCATATTCGCCGCTGAGGGCCCGCGGGGGAGCGGGCGGCCACGGTCCCGGAGCCCTGGAGCCACCCGCGACCCTGCGGCCGGGGGAGGCGGGGCCTGGGGAGGGAACGGATGTGACGTCAAGGTCACTTCCGGTCTGTCCGGCCGTCCCCCTGACCCCGGGCCCAGAGGAGCCGCCGCCGCCGCTGCCGTCAGGGAAGAAGAGGAGGAGGAGGAGGAAGAGGAGGAAGAAGCCAGAGGACCAGGAGGAGGAGGAGAAGGAGGAGGAGGAGAAGGAGGACAAGGAGGAAGACGGAGCGGCGGCGGCTCCGGGAGTCCAGCCCCAGCCCGACCTACACGGACAGGAACAGGAACCGCGCCGGTGAGCGGGAGGGGGGGGGAAATGTAGAGAGGGGAGAGCCAGGGGACGCGCATGCGCGTTCCTCGGGGAGCGCCCCCTTTTCGGGGGTGTGTGCATGGGGGGGGTAACGCCTCGGGGATGCGCATGCGCGGGGAGAGGGAAGGACATTTCGGGGCCGCGCCCGCGCGCTCCCGGGGAAGGGGGGTGGGGCGGGGTAACGTTCCCGCTCGGGGGTGCGCGCCCAGGTAGCGGGCTCCTCCTGCTGCGCGTTCTCGCCTCCTGCGGATGTTGGGGGAGGGGAGGGGCAGGAGTGACACGTGACCCTGCCCCTCCCCCCCTCTGGCCAGGCCTGGCCTCGAGACCGGAAGCTCCTTCTGAGGCTCCAGAGGGAAGTTGAGGCCAAGAGGGGGAGGGGCGAGCCTCAGTTCCCCCTCTGGGCCCCGCCCGAACTGGATGGGCACCAGCCTCACGCCTCACTCCCTTCCCCTCGGGGTCCGGAGGGAAACTTGAGTCCTCCAGAGTGGAGTGACTGGCCCAAGGTCACCCCGTGCCCATCCCCCCCTTCCCCCTGACTCTGCAGGACGGCCCCAGGGCCTCCTCCCGGGCAGCGCCGCAGCTGCAGCCTCAGTTTCCCCCCTGGTGCCTTTCCGACCCATCCTCCCCTCCCCTCACTGTCCCTCTGGCTTCCGTCCCCGCCCCCAGGATCTGGGCCCCAGGCATGGAGCTGCGGGAGGAAGACTGGTCCCCGGAGCCCCTGGACTCCTCGGAGCAGCAGATGGCCAGCCGCGAGCACCCGGGTGAGGGGCTGGGGGGGCCGGGGAAGGGGGATGGGGGGAGGGGAAAGGGGGAGCGGGGGGGGGGAGGGGTCGGGGTCGGACCAGCCCCCCAGCCGGATGGGGGGGGGGGGGGGGGCGGGAGGGAGTGACAGACTGAGGGCATCGCCGGGCTGGGCCGCAGGTGGCTGTCTGGCTGGGCTCAGAGAGAAGGGGCCAGGGGAATCGGGGACCCGCAGCCACTGCTGCCCCTCCCTCCTCCAGCTCTCCCTTTCCTTCTTCTTCTTCCCCCTCTCTCCTGTCTTCCTCCTCTTTCTTCTCTCCTCTTCCTCTCTCTCCTGTTCTCTTCTTCTCCTCTCCCTCCTCTTCCTCTCCCTTTTCCTCCTCCCTTTTCTTCTTCCTTATCTTTCCTCCCCCTCCTCATCCTCTCCCTCTCCCCCCTCTTCCTTTCCCTCCTCTTCCTCTCCTTCCTCCTCCTCCCACTCTCACACTTCAGAAGAAGGGCCCTTGGGCTGGCAGAGGTCTCACAAGAAGGAGCAGCCAGCTCATGGTGACTTGCGTTCCTGGCTCCAGGGTGCTCCAGGTTTCCCCAGCTTGACTGGCAGTGATGGGAAAGCTCATTCATTCCCTCCCCTAGCAACCTATGCCACTTGAGAGATTTGGCAGCTCTGCTCCCTGGCACCTCCTTCTGCCTGGGATTTCAGGGGGCTCCTTACCTTCAGAGAACTGGAGACCCCTCTGGTGTTTTGGCCTGGCCTCTTCTCTGGGGCCTTCATAAAATGGGGTTCCTGGAACCAGCTGTTATACTCCATATGAGGTCTGACCGTGCTGGGGGGAAAGGCTCATACTCAAGAAACTGTTAGAAAATTGAGCATCCTGTTGTAGGGAGGCTGGGAATCCTGTCCAGGGAGCAGCAGGTGAAGGAATTGGGGACCAGGAGCCTGAAGGAGAGAAGATAGGGGTGGGATATGCTGCTGTGTGGGAAGGACCCTTTTCTTCCCCCTGAACAGAGACATCTCTGCAGGGAGACTGGGCTGAGGGCTCCCCAAGTCAACTGGATGGGACCTTGGCATGCCTAAGGCCTCTCTGGGGCTATTTGCATTTCTGTAACACTGGGAGCTTGGAATCCTGGGACTGCCGGGGTCACGGCAATGGGCCTTGTGGATCTGATTTGTGTGTGACTCATGCTTTAAGGGGGCAGGCAGAAAGGACCTTAGCCCTTGTGGAGGGCCCCTTCTTCTGATGTCCCTCCCTCCTTCCTGTCTTCTCTAGTGGACATTCTTCTCCTGGATGATGACGAGGATGAGCCCAGCTGGCCCCCTCCCAAGCCCTCTCCACCGCCACCTCCCATCCCTCCCTCAGGGCCAGGGGGCCGGCCGCGCCCACCGGCCCCCTACATCTGTAACGAGTGCGGGAAGAGCTTCAGCCACTGGTCGAAGCTGACGCGCCACCAGCGCACGCACACAGGCGAGCGGCCCAACGCCTGCACCGACTGTGGGAAGACCTTCTCTCAGAGCTCCCACCTGGTCCAGCACCGGCGCATCCACACGGGCGAGAAGCCGTACGCCTGCTCCGAGTGCGGCAAGCGCTTCAGCTGGAGCTCCAACCTCATGCAACATCAGCGCATTCACACGGGCGAGAAGCCGTATGCCTGCCCCGAGTGTGGGCGCAGCTTCACTCAGAGCAAGAGCCTCGCCAAGCACCGGCGTTCCCACAGCGGCCTCAAGCCCTTTGTCTGCCCCCGCTGTGGCCGGGGCTTCAGCCAGGCCAAGAGCCTGGCTCGCCATCTGCGGCTGCACCCCGAGCTGGCTGCTGAGGGCAAGGCGGCTGCCCGCAGAGCCAGAGCTGCTGTGGTGGCCGAGGTAGAGGCCGAGGTGGCTGCTGCCGCCGCCGCCGCCGCCGCAGCTGCTGCCGCCGCTGCTGCCTCCATGGGGGGATCCACGGTGGAGGACGGAGATGTGGCCGCTGCTGGGGATGGTGGGGGGTTGCCTTCAGGCCGAGCTCGGGCTGAGGGGGAAGTAGGAGAGAGGGTGATTAAGGTGGAAGTTGGGGCTGGTGGGGTGGTGCCCCGGCCCCGGCGAGCTCCGACTCTCAAGCCTTATGTGTGCGTGGAGTGTGGGAAAGGCTTCACACAGGGCTCGGAGCTCCTGGCCCACCAGCGGGCCCAGCATGGCCTGGGGAGCTGGGATGGGGAGGAGGAGAAGGAGGGAGAGGATGGGGAAGAGGCCACAGCTGGGGAGGAGCCTGCTCACATCTGTGTGGAGTGCGGGGAAGGCTTCGGCCAGGGGGCCGCCTTACGGAGACACAAGAAGACCCATGCTGTGGGGGCACCCCTGGTGTGCCAGGCCTGTGGGCAGAACTACTATGTGGCTGCTGGGGTCGTGGATGAGGGCCGATGTAGCGAGTGCCGGGCCCGGTAGGGGCGGCGGGGCCCGGGGGGAAGGGCTCCTCGGGCTGGAAGAGAGAGAGAAAGAGCGCAATCGAGCCAGACCAAGAGACACTCAGCAGGAGTTAGACATAGTGAATGATGGGTGGCGGGCAGGGGGAGAGAGCGGCACATTCCCCCACGGTCTAAGATAGAGGAGTTGGGGTCTGTGGGCACGAAGAATGGAATCACAGCAGATCCTCTGGTGCTGGGCCTCCCTCCACCCTGTACCCCTCCCTGGGCCCAAAAGACAGATAGACACAGTGAGAGAGAGAAAGAGAGCGCGCAAGACAGGACCCCCCCCCCTTCCCCATTTTCTGGGGAACCATGAGGGAAGGGGAGAAAATCTCTCCCCTCCTCCCTGAGCCAAGGGGGGAAGGAAAGAGGAGGACGAGTCCCTTTTCTCTCTCATTTAGCATTTTATTTTAGTTCTCTACCCCCTTCCTCCTCTCAGTCCTTTTCCCTTTCTCCCTTTTCTATTCCCTCCCCTTCCTCCAGTGGGGCAGCCATGCTAGTCTGCCTTTCCCAGGCAAGGTTGGGGGAGGGGGAGTTGGGAACAATAAATGGAGCCATCGGATTGTCCCTCCCTGTGTGGTTCTTGAGTCTGGGGGGAGAGGGCAAGGCCAGGAGCAGAGAAGGCCTAGGAGTGGGGTCTCCTTTTAAGGAGAAGGCATGGGTGGCTGGGGGTGCAGGTGTGAGGGTGGGTGTCCAAGGCCGTGGCCTTTGGAGACCCAGGTGGTAGAGGCTGGCACACCAGACCCTGGAGCTGGTGTCCAAGCCCAGATCAGCCCCAGTTTAGCTGCTACACTCGGTGGAGTAGACATCCCCTTGGCAAACAAAGCACCTAAGAGGTTAATCCTTGGAGTGTTTGGGAGTGCATTTGGTGAGATTTCCCAGCTAGGAAAGGGATGGAATAAGGGAGTCCAGCCAGGGTTGGGGACAGGTCAGCAGGGATGCCTGACGACTCAAGCAGGACTTGGGCCTGTAAGAGAGCCCTGGAGAGCAGAACTCAGGGCTGCAAGTACCTCTGGGACAAAATCCCGCAAAGGATCCCAAGTGACTGGTTGGGGGTGGGGTGGGGCGGGGCGTTTAATGCTCTTTGCGTGGGCCAGGAAACAGCTGATCCAGGAGTTGGAGGTGCCTTGTTAGTTCCCTAGGATGCTGAAGAGCGACATCCTCCTCAGATGCCTCATTGGCAGAGGTGGCCAAAACTTGGGAATGGGTCAGGGGTCACAATGGCTCCATTTTCTATAGAGGGAAGACTGGCACCTGGACATGATCAGCCAGTCTACAGGTAGAAGACTGGTGAGTAAATGGCCAGAAAGGCCAGCAGCCTGGCTCCGTTAACGAGGCTGTGCGATCAGGGTCACACTCCAGAGCTGTCTGTTACCTGAGTTTTAGCAATCTCATGTTGGAGGAAAAGAGGAGAGATGAGGCTTTGGAATGACCACAGCAGTGACAGTACGTAAGTCATTCCATGTAGGGTCGGCCAGGAGTCTCCAGTGTGTATTCCAAGCCTCTGTGCTTGGCCTTGTGTAATTTGAAATTGTTTTAAAGGACCCATGTGGCATGCTTTATTGATTGGGAGGTGTAGTTAACTCCGGAGAGCAAGATTCAAAACTATTCTGACTAAAGCATTGGGCTGATTATAAGATGGTGAAATCTAAGCATGAAATGAGGGAGAGTCATGGCCAGGGAGCAGTTCAATGGAGAAAGATCTGGGAGTAGTGGTGGGCTGCAGGCCAGCGTTAGGGAGAGGTGCAGAATGGCCCTACTCCTTTGGTCTGGTTAGTGCTGGCCAGGATGTGAAGGAGGAATTATTCAGGCCTGCCTCCATACTTCTTGATAAGCTGCCTTCTTTGAGCAGGGGCTGAGTTCGTGCAAAATGGGAAGCGTCTGAAGCTGGCTTGGGTCTGTGGCCTACTCAAACCTGTTGAAGGTATTCCTGCTCTTAACTTAGATTCGCTGAGCTAATGACTTGCCCTGGGCCTTGTGCTGGGGAATTTGGGGATCTGGAGTGAAGTTTTCCAAGACCTATCTCCCTTCAATCATTTCACCCCCAATAATGATGCTGTTGGTCCAGTCCCAGGTGGGAAGCAGTCTGAAGCATCCTCTCCTGTGCTTGTTCGTAATAAGGTGTGGATGGACAGGAGAAATTTGAGGGGAAAAGAACCTCTGAGAGGAGATGGGCTTTAGGAGGCATCCATCCCCAACCTGCACCTGGTTGATACTCGCTTAGGCAAGTCTCCAATCCAGCTTCTTTGTGGATGGAAGGGAAGGCCATCCCACCTGGGCAGCTCACATGTTCATGGTTTTCTTCCATCCTTCCAGTGATCCCCAGTCTGCACCTGCTGTATCTAGCCACAGTCCCTGGTGCTGAAACACTTCTAGCCAGCCATTATGTCTGATTGCTCCAGGCTCCATTTCCCCAGTTCCTGCAGCCAGTCCTGAGGCTGCTTTGGAGTCATCCCGGTCGCCCTCTTGTGGCCACTTTGTCCACACGCAAGCTATTGCCCTACCAGGGAGAGTGGAGGGAAACCTTGGCCTCTCCAGGCCTAGTCTCTTCCTGTCACCCCATAGCTCTCTACGAGCCTGGATCTTTTCCATACACATGAGAAAACAGCTTGAGAAGTGCAGACGGGGGACAGTGAAGAGAGGGACCGAGAGGATTTGTTAGGTAACTGCAGTGGTGTTTGCTTATAGTCCGACTTTGGACCTCAGTTTCCCTGTCTGCAAAATAAGTAGTGATTGGATTTGTTCCACTTGGCCAGGAGAGATTTATACTGGATGTTGAGAAAAAGTGGGTTTTACTGGGGGTAGTCTTCGAGCAAAGGAGGAGCCCTTATCTTTCAGGTCTAAGTTGTACTGTGTGACTGCTGGCCCCATCTGGCTTCTCTGGCCATGGTGCTGAAGGAGGCCTAGAGGCTGGCCTGGGTAGGGAAGATTTGAACCTAGGATCACAGGATTTTGAGCTTTTAGTAAGGGGCTTTAGAGAGAATCAAATTCTTCCCTGTCTCCCTCCTGCATTTCACACATGGGGAAGTGAAGGCCCAGACAACTAGCATGTCTTGTCTGGGGTTACACATGGAATGTCCAAATTTCTGGCCCAGTAGCTGAGGGCTTTGAGGCCTCATTCATAGCTGACAGCACATGGATGCATGGGGTCATGTACTGGGAGTAGTGGGTAGCATGCAGCAGGTGGAGATTGGAGGGGATCCTGGCAAGGGGCTCCCTGAGATCTCTAAGCTTAGATCTGCCCCCTCTAAAGTGGAGAGGCCAGAATAGGCCTCTAAGGTACCTTGTACCTGATAGTCTGGTACGTTGTGTCTCAGTATGTGTGTCTATCCATCCCTTTGTTTCTGGGTGTGTGTGTGTGTGTGTGTGTGTTTGCGCTTGCGGGTGTTTGCGCTTGCGGGTGCGTGCGCACCTCTGGCCCTTTGTATTTCTCTGAGACAAGCTCACGAAGGGACTCGTGGGTGGGCACGTGGACACCCCCTCAACCTCCTTGCCTTGGTCTACTTCCAGGATCTAAGCTAGTCAGGACAACTGATGTGTTTGGTAAGTGCTCTGTCCTTGTCCTCTGGGAGAGCAGACCAGGGAGTCAGAGCCTGGCTCTGGCACCCATGGGTCAGCCTAATTGCAAAATTTGACTGTCTGATTTGTCGCTAGAGCAAGGGGACTTGCAGATCCTCTGATCCAATCAGGTCCCAGAGAGACCCGAGTTCCAGAGAACCTTGACATGAGAAGGTACTTCAGGGGCCTTTACCTGTCCATTCCAAAGAAGCCACTAGTCTACACCATCCCCAGCTGCCAGATTACTGGCACTGTTTCTGCTCTCCCCTTGGTGAGGGAAATCACTGGCAGGACTGATGGTGCAATCACGTGATTCCATTTGTTCCAGGATGGGACTTGGGGGTAGTGAGAATGAAGTCACAGACTACCTGGACCAGGGCAAGCCAAGTGGGCCTTGCCTTGGGCACCGCTTCCTCCCCCATCAGATCATGGGTAACCCAGCTTTTGGCATCAGGTGCAAGATCAGCCAAGGCGTTGAGGTCCTTGTCTGGTGGGCCCCTGCTTGTCCCAAATCTCACCCCGGAGACTTCTCTCTTCTAGTTAGACCTTTTAGAAGCATTGCTCCCATCCCGCCCCCCCCCCCCAGCTACCCTAGTGAAGCTTTGGAGAGATGAACCCCCCAGCACCTTGGGGCACTCCCCTAAAGATTCTACTCTTGAATGGAAAGGTTCTGTTCATACCTGCTGGGGCGGGGTGGGGGAGGTGAAGCCAGCAGAGTCAAATCAGCCAAGTGGGGAGGATTATCTGCAAACAAATACCTTTTAAAAATGGCCAACTTAATAATCACTAACCAACACAACTACTGCAGTTTTAAAGAAAAGCAAGAGAAAATTGAGTGTAGGAAGGAGATGACCTATGGAGGAGAGTCACTTTTTCTCTGTTCCTGGTGAGGTATGGTAGCTACTGTAGCCCCAGAGTCAGACCCCAGGGGAGGGTAGTGGGCCAAGGGCCAAGATGTCTGCAGAATGAACGTGCCCCAGACATTTCAGCCAGGAAGACCTTTCTAGAGGTGCGAAATAAACACTGCTCAGATGACTATTTCCCTGGACTCAGGGCATAGATTGAGGCTTCTCTCTCCCAGATCTGTGCCCCGCTTAATGTGGCCTGCCCAGGGCACCTTCTGAGTCTTGGCCCTGGGCCTAAGCTGCTTACCTGCTTCAGGCCTCTCTGCTGTATATTCTCTTGCCTCCTTGCCTTCTCCATAGTCCACCACCAGCTTTCTGCTGCTTTGTATGTACTCCTGAATTCTGGCAAGGAAGTTACACCATCATGCCAACTGGGTCCAAGGCGATTTGTGTTCTCCTTTCCCAGTGGAGCTCTCACTGCTGCCTGGGTGTCCTTGTGCTCTTCTCTCACTGAGAAGTTCACTCTTCACAGAGGCTGTTCCATCCATCTTTCCACCTCCAGTTACCCTTTGCCTTCCCTCTCAGCAACTGACCTGAGAAAATGTGGCTCTTCCTCACAAACTCCTTCTGTCTTGTGTATCTCAGTGTTTCACCCCTCCCTGTCCATTTTCTTCTCCTTTGTTCCAGACTTTGAGGAAGAAGCAGCCCTCTCTTTAAAATCCTACTGGATTTTTAAAAAAAACATGGAATTCATTTCTCTATACCTCCCCCCCCCCCCATAGACCACTCTGCTCTAAGAAAGACCTATATGATCACTTGCATATCTCTCTCGACCTAGAAGCCATAGTTCAGCTTCTCATCTCACCCTGGAAGATTGCAGTAGCCTCCTGGTTACTGGCCCTCCTTGCAGTCTCTTCTCATCAGAGCTGTGCCGTAGTTCAAGGATCAGATACAACCTCTGCTGGGCATTGAAAGCTTGCCATATCCCCTGTATTTTGGCCAAATAGGCCTTGCTGTTCCCAAGCTCAGTATTCTGCCTTCCCCTCCGAGCCTTAAGTTAGGTTGAACCTCCATGCTGGTATATCACTCCCTGAGCTTCCATTTGTACTAGCAGGCTGTGTCCATGTAGGGTAGCTAACTGTCCCTCTCCTTGGGATTCTTGGGGATCAACCTTCCAGGGAGCTTCTAATGCTAGAAATACTGTGCTTCTCAAAGCTGATTTGCCAGTTGATCTCCCTTATCTTGGATAAAGGGATATTTTTTCTGAGAAGGAATAACAAGGAAGAAAGTACAAAAAGAATCCTCCCAAGCCCCTTGCCCTGTAGTGTGCATGGGCATGTGGGACACACACACACACACACACACACACACACACACACACACACACTTTTCCCTGGACTCAAATTTAGAGTACCATGCTCATGATGCAAATAGAAAACTCAGGACCAAGGGATCCCTCATGGATCCTGGTCCTAGAATTCCTTTCTCCCTTCAAGGAGCCCTCACCCCCACCTCCAGAGTTCACTTGGTCTAAAAAAGGGGCTCAGTTGCTCCCTTGCTCATCTCTGTGGCTCTTGTGGGACTATAATGTCTCCATTGATCAATACATGGTTGTTTTGGGTCAAACAGGTCATTTGGATGCTGTTTTTGCCTCTTTCTGTAATCTCTGCTACTGGCTTTAAGCCTCAGGTTATTGGTGGGACCTCAGGGGCCTTTGATGGAGCTCCATGTTTTCTTGGTTGCCTAGGTATTCCTATCAAAATGCTCATTCATCTAAGATAAGAGAAGAAACAGAAATGGAGGTGCCATGACCTCAGGGACATAAGATGGCCTGGTAGGAGAATGTAGGCAGCTTGCCTTGGCTCCTGTTCTACCTGGCAGCTCATAGCCATCTTCCTGGCTTGAACAGCACCACAAGACAAAGAGATCATCTGCTTAAACCTTTTTGTATGGGAACTTGGTTCCACCTCAGCTCCCAACCACGCAGAAATCTACTTGAGGATCTTAATCCTTATGGCAGAAAGACGACTCAGCAAAAATGTTTGATCCAAGCTGAGGAGAGAATACCTCTACATGCTCTGAGTGGGTCACTAGGAAAGGCTCTAAGGACTGGCCAAGCTCCCCATGGCACCTCTTGGGATCCCAGGCTCTCTGTGTTGCCCATAGGTAGCCATACCTTCCCTCCTCCAGGAACTCTTGGTGGATCCTTGTCTCTGTTCATATCCTACCTCCCCATGGGAACTTAAGCTCCTTGAGGGGAGGCGCTTTTTCATTTTGTCTTTGAACCCCCAGGGCCCCAAACATGTCAGATATGTAATAATGTTTGCTGGATTTTATGAGATCAGATTGGGAGACAAAAATTAAAATGTTTTTAATCAACAAAAAGCTGTCATTGAATCCTGCCAAAGTGAGAAAAAAAAAAAACCTCCCCCCCCCCCCCCCACAAGCATGTATAAACAAGCAAAAAAAAAAAATCTAGGATTGGCCTTGTCTTAAAAATTAAGAAGAAATCCCAATCCATCCTCCGAGTCCTTTACCTTGCCACCAGGAGGTGGGCAGCATGTTTCATTGTGAGTCCTCTGGACCATCTGGGATCATGGTCATTGTCATTCAAAATTGCTTGTCTTTACAGAATTTATAATTACTGCATAAATTGTTCTCCTAGTTCTCAATCAGACAATAAAAACTATTTAGCACCTACTATGTGCCCGGCATGGTCCTAAGTGTTGGGAATACAAAGCTTGACAAAAGAGGGGTCTCTGGCCTCAAGGAGCTTGCGGTCTGATGGGGGAGACAACATGCAAGCAGCTATGCACAAACTACAGGCAGAGTAATTTGAGAAATAATCAACAGAAGGAAGACACTAGAATTGAGAAAGGCCTCCTGTATAAGGTGGAATTTTATCTGGACTTGGGGAGGCAGTGATGAGGAGGAGGAGCATTCCAGGTGTAGAGATGGTCAGATCTAAGAGATCGAGTGTCTTGTATAGGAACAGCCAGGAGACCAGTGTCATTGGATTTAAGAATAAGTGTTCGGGAGTAAGGTATAAGAAGAGGGGAAAGGGAGGAGGGTGGGAGGTGATTGTAAAGGGCTTTGAATACCAGAGGATTTTACATTTGGGCTAGCCATGTTCGAATGTAAAACGTAAGCTTGCCAAAATGGCATTTATGGAGAATTCACACAGGGTAAGCGATCACGTGATGGTTGGAAGAAGCGATACAAGGACACTCTCAAGGTCTCTTTAAGAACTTTGGAACTGATTGTGTGACATGGAAGATACTAGCACAGGACTGCTCAGCATGACATACCCACATCAGAGAAGGTGCTGTGCTCTGTTAACAAAGCAGAATTGAAACAGTTCAAAGGAAATGGGGGAAGTGCAATTTTAGAGAATCCACCCCAAATATTCACATGGACTGTTTGTGCCCAACCTAGGGTAGAGCATTCTGAGTTCATTTTGGTCTGATCAACCACAGTGGGACACATCGAGACTTGACTCCAGCATAGTGATGATGTAGGGAGTCACTGGAGTTTATCGAGTAGGGGAATGTCATGGCCAGTCCTATGCTTTAGGTAGATCAATTTGACAGTTCAATGGATGAACCGGAGTAGACAGAGACCTGTGGGAGGCAAACCCACCAGCAGCTAATACAGTAGTCCAGGTGTGAGGTAATGAAGCTCTAGACCAGAGTGATGGCAGTGTCAGAGGAGAGAAGGGGACATATTCAAGAGATGCTGTGAAGGTGAAATCAATAGGTCTTGGCAACAGATTGGACATGGCAGATAAGAGACAATGAGTAGTCTAGGATAGCCCCTAGGTTGTTAGCCTAGGGGGCTGGAAGGATGGTGGTACCTTTGACAGTAAGTGGATGGGCAGGAAAAGAGAAGGGTGTATTTGGTCATGAGATCAAGATTTGAACATGTCTATGAGCCATCAATCCCAGGATTCCAGTGGGCAGATGGAGATGTGAGACGATGTCAGCAGAGCGGTTAGAGGCAGACAAATATGTCTGAGCATAGAGATGAAAATAGACTCCATTGGAGCTGAGGAGATCATTAAGTGAAGCAGTATGAGTGGAGAAGAGGACTCAGGACAGAAGCCTGGGGGACACATATGGTTAGAGGTGATCTGAAAGAAGAGCCAACAAAGGAGATGGAGAAGGACTGGCCAGAGATGCAGAAGGAGAACCAGGAGAGAAGGTTATCCAGGAGAGCATTGTTGTGGTTCCTGTATAGATTGTTTTCTTGGCTCTACTGACTTCACCCTGTGTTGGTTCATGTTGATCGTTGCATGCTTCTCTGTATTCATCACCCATGGTATTGCTTATAGCACAGTAATATTCCATCACATTCACATACCACAATTTGTTAAGCCACTGCCCACTTGATGGCTGTCTACTTTGCTTTTAATTCTTAGCTATCCAAAAGTGTTGCTGTTAATATTTTGGAGTATGTGATGACTTTCTTCTTGTTGATAACTTCCTTGGGGTATAAGCCCAGTAATGGGGCTTCTAATTCAAAGGGTATGGATATTTTAGTTAATTTGTTTGCATAATTCTGAATCGTTTTCCAGAATGGTTGTACCATTTCATAGCTCCACCAACAATGTCTTAGTGTACCTGTCTTCCCACAGGCCCTCCAGCAATGACTATTGCCACTGTTTACATCTCTGCCAATGTGCAGGGTGTGAGGTGAAACTCCAGGATTATTTTGGTGTGCATTTTTCAAATTGTTAGTGATTTGGAGCATTCTTTCATGTGATTGTGAATGTTTTGCGGTTCTTTTAATACCTGCTTGTTCATGTCCTTTCGCCACTTATCAGTAATTAATTAGTCTTATATTGATTTATATACACACTCAAATATACACACATATACATACACAGTACCTAGAGCACTGAGCCTGGTGGTCAGCAACACCTGAATTCAGATCCAGCCTCAGACACTTACTGGCTGTGTGACTCTGGGCAAGTCACTTTGTCTCTGCCTGCCTCAGGTTCCTCAAATGTAAAATGGGAATTATAATCGTACCTGCCTCCTAATGTTGTTGTGAGGACCAAAATGAAATAATAGTTCTAAAATGTTAAGCACTGGGCCTGGCACATGTGTTGGTAAGGCAAAATGGGCTCCTTAGCACTTGAGGAGCTTGGCTTTTGTTTACTTTGAGTGAAAGTACTTTCAGCTGTTAAGTGCTAAGCCCCAGGCCCAAAGCCCTATCAGGTGTGAAACTGTGTGGGTGTAGATTGATGACTTAAGAAGGGCCAACTCAGAACAAATGGCCTCTGGTCATTCAGGTGGGGCTTGAGGACGCCAGAGGGTCAGCTGCAAGGAAAGGCGAGCCAAGAGACAGCTACAGCTGAAGCTAAAAAAAGCCAAAGCCGAAGCAGGAGCTGTGGAAGCAGAGCCGAGCCATGTGTAGACACAGGAGTGCGAGCAAGGACTTGAGGCCAGTAAATATGAATTGGCTTAATACCATCTTGTTTTTCTGTGGCCTCCTGGTTACTCTTATGAGGCGGGCTTATTGGGCCTGGAGTCTTTTGGTCAAGATGTCAGAATGGGGAGGCTGGTTCGGGAATCTGTTGCTGTGGGGCCTAAATAAATGTTTTGATGCTTTCTACTTAGAGAATCCCTCATACCTTGAGGTTTCAAACCATTCAAATATATATGATTATATTTGAGATCATAAATTCAGCCTTTCTACTACAGCACATAGTAGGCAATAAATGTTAGCTGTCATTATTTGTCATTTACTTGTTAGCTATTATTATTATCCTAGCTACATTAATGTTTATGCAGAAGTTTTTCAGTTTCAAGTAATCACTGTTACCTATTTTATCTTTTGTGATTGCCTTCATCTCTTGTTTAGGTAAGAATACACTTCTTACTCATGATTCATTTCTCTTCTAATTTTCGATAGTATGATCTTTAATGTTATGGTTATGTGTCCATTTAGAATATATTGTAGAGTGTGGTATAAGGTGTTAGTCTAAGCCTAATTTCTGCCATACTGTTTTACAGTTTAGCAAGTTATTATATGTGTCTGTGATTTGTTCTTTGACTCCACTCATTATTTAGGATTGTACTGGTAAGTCTGCATTTGGGTCTGTATCTTTTGTTTGTGGTCCCTTAACCAATTACAATTTCTATCGTGTTATGATCTGTAAAGGAGGTATTAACTATTTCTGCCATTTTTTTTTACCATTATTTTAAATATCTCTGTGCCCTAGTACAAAATCCATTTTTGCAAACACTCCATATGGTGCTGAGAAATACGTATATTCTTTGGTAGTCTCATTTAGAAGACACTGTAAGTCTTTTAAATCTACTTTCTCCAGCAATTTGTTCACTTCTGTATTTTACCTTTTATTTATCTTCCTGTTAGATTTATCCAAAACGGAATTTTGAAGTCTCCTCTTTTCATTATTGTGTTAATGTCTATGTCTTCTGCTAAGATATTTGGAGCATATAAATGGAGATATTGCTTTCTTGTCTATGGTTCCTTTCAGCATATTGTCATTTTCTTTTTATCCCTTTTATTTTTTGAATGTTTGGGTTTTTTTGTCCACTAGCATGATGGCAACTCTTGCTTTTGCGGATGTACTTGATGCCCAGTAAATTTTTTCTCCATCCTCTCAGTTTTATTTGGTGTATGTCATTTTTTAAATGTGTTTCTTGCAAACAACAGGTTGTAGGGTTTTGTTTTCTTAACTAATCTGCCACTCTTTTTTCATTTTATTGGATTATTTTATCCATATACATTTAAAGTTATGAGAGTTAGATTTATATTTTCCTCTACCTGTCTCTGATACTGAATTTTTAAAAATGTTATGATCCCCCCCCCTTTTGCTGTAAACACAGAACAAGGTTCCTTCAGTTACTTTACCATAATCTTTGTTAATGTGGCCCTGTTTCCACTGTCTCTCCTCCCCCTTTCCCTCACCTATCTTCTCTCCTTTGTTAACTCCTTATCCTTTGGAGTTTTGCTTATTAGTTCCTTTTCATCTTCTGCTTTAAACTGGTTATGTACTTCTTTACCCCTTTTTCTTTCCTATCATTCAAGTAGATTCCCCCTTTCTCTGTTTCTCTTCAAATAGTCCTGTTCATTTGTTTTTTAAATCTCATTTTTTGTGCCCTTTTCCAAAAAGGATTTTTCTTATTCTCTTCATTATCCACCTTCTTTCTTTTTACTCTAGACCCTCACCAATTCATGATTGCTATAATTATCTGGTCTCTTTTTTCCTTCTGTATTCTTCATGCAATCAGAAATTCCAAGGTGTTTGTTCTAGGGTCTCCCCCATATACTTTCTGCTACTGCTTCATAGGGCTTACCCCATGGATTCCCCTTTTCCATTGTTCCTTAGTCCCAGAAATGTGCTAATTATTGCAGGTGTCAGAGAGAACACTGCCCCATGCTTAGGTCCCTCTCCCACCACTGATGTATACTCTCTTGACCTTACTTTCTACAACTGTCCATGATCTGACGCTCCTTCAGGTGCCAGTTGTCCCCAAGGGTTCCAACTTCCTCCTTCCCAGGACAAGTAGATGTTTTCAGTAACCAACTCCCCATAATGGGATTTTTAAAACTTTTTGACTTATTACCATTACCTGATGAAAACATGACTTAGCAGATAATATGTTAAAGAGAAGGTCAGGCTGTTTATCATAGCTGAGAGGTTGTTGAGTTGACCAAAATCTGGCCCATGGGATGTGAAAAGCCCGAGAAAGAATTTCAACTGTCTCTGACTCCTTGGAAACATGTAAATACTCCTCAATCAGCTTATTTGGGAGCTCTCTAAATGTAGTTAAATCTGTAACCTGATTTAGTTTACCTTTAGAGTTGTTTGACAGGGTTTGTTTCCTTAGAGGATGTATAAGATTATGACTTTTTAACTAAATGTGTTCAACTTTTATGGCTTTGAAGGAAGTACGGGATTATTGATCTATCTTCTCTCCAACTTTTATGGCCTAGGAGGAATGCATGAGATGGCTATATGTAAGAGAATTATTTCTCTGTCACTTGCATGCAGTTTTGCATTTGAGGCCTCGCTCGCGCCCTAACCAGCGTTCAGCTTTTCTCGGAGGTCTGAACTTACAGTTGAGCATAATAGTAAAATCCAGATTTTCCATAATTTCTGTGATGTGGTAAATATATATATATATATATATATATATATATATATATATATATGTATATATATTTGGCATCAGTTACCCACCACATGAACTTGGAGAGGAGATATTTCTCCCATAACAAATTTGGAAAGCTCTGAAAGGACAAGCAGTGAGTTGGGGAAGACCGGGGCTTCTGCTTTAGGGCAAAGTGCATATTTACCTTGGGGAATTTTGAAGGGGGCAGTTGAGCCAGGTCATAAAGACTGCTGTTCCAAAAGAAAAAATCACAGAAAGGGAGGTAAGCTTGTCTTCTCTCTGTGTCCTGTGGACTTCTGTGTATTGTCCTGTATTTTGTTTTTTGTCCCTTGCATTTAATAATGAATCTGTTCAAACTTTTGAGGGTACTTAGTCTATTAGCTGCCCAGACGTTCTGATAAACAAGCCACTGTGATTCAGGTGTCTAAAGCAGGGGCTGAACTGAGGAACTCTGGCTGTTAACAGATGGGATAAGGTATTTTTGACCCAAATCCTGTGCCTTTTTTTTAGCCTCATTTTTTAGGGAGAATGTAAATAAGAGACCTGTTTGTGTGTTGTGGCCATTGTCTAGTTCAATGCAAGTGTGGTCAGGGGCCATGGTTCTGACAGCTGGCTATGTGGTCTGGATTCAGTGGCTCTGATCTGGTATAAAGTACTTCAGTGGGTTCCTCAGAGATCCCTTTTCTGGTCTGCTTCTGATCTGACCCTGGTATGCTCCAACACTGCGGTTTGATCACTGCTGAAGTGATCCTGGTAAGAAGGCACATCCGGCTTATACTTCAGTGTTATATGAGGATAGGTCAAATATCATCTGGAGATCTTTTCTTTCTGTTTATGGTCTCAGTTATCTGCTTTACAGTGTTGCTATCACCAACCACCAAAACTTTAGACTGACATGAAATTTTATTTTGAGGGATTCAGTTAAATTCATTTCAATCCAATTTAGTTCCAAAATAATTCTTCTTTTGGGTTCCTCAGATTTTGGTTCAAATATTCCTGGTAAACATTTTTTTTTTTACTCTAAAGTATGGGATCTAGTCAGTCTGTGTCTTCTAAAGACACTCCTAGGGTTTTTTTTTCTTGCCTAATTGGGAAAAGCATTCCTCACAAGGAATTCAAATTCTCTAAAGCCCAGTTTAAAAATCTTTGGACAGGATTAACTTTAGGAGAGAGATATCCTCAGCCCTGAGAAGGAGCCTTTGATTTTAAAACCCTGTGTGGGCTTAGATGGGCTATTGTGAATCTATAGCTTCACTGAATAAAATCTTGGCACATTTGTGCAGACCCTGAGAATCACATATTCTGCCCTAAAGTTGAAAGACAGGCTGCCCAAACAATTGGCTTTGATGCCTTTCCCTATATCTGCATCTGTGGGCTATGATGATCTGAAAATCTACCACCTCATTATGCAAGCAAGGAGCAATGGTCTCCCGACTCCCAGCATGACACACTCCCCTGACTCTTCCCAAGAAAAGGGACAAGAGAGTAAGAAACGAGCATGTTGAGGGAGGTTAGCCAAGGGGCGAATGAACATTCTGTAGAATAATGGGGAAGACTAAAGACAGCCTTGAGACTGTGCAGGAATTGAGGATGCAACAAATCCTGGGTAAAGCTGCAGATGAAACCCAGGATTCTTTTTTGAACATTAGCCTATAGTTGGGAAGCTGAAACAATGATGAAATGTGTCCCTCATGACCTATGTCTATGAAAGTAGAATAAAAGAGAGGAAGGGAAAAGGATTGAACCAGAATCTCAATGAATGAAACTGTCCACAGCAGTCCCTTCCAGGGCTTTTACCTCTCTCAGGGGAAGGGTAGTACTACTGACTGCAACCATCACCTTCTCAGACTCTCAGGAGGCCAAGGAAGAGGCTTGGGATTCCAGAGTCAGCTGTCAGGCTCCTTTTTAAAGGCTGTATCTGGGTTGTAGTCAGAGAGCACACTGGAAACAGGACTGTCCCTGTAAATCTACTGGCATTGTTTCAAGTTCTTAGAGGGAGCTGATACCAGAAGCCCCATTATTCTAGAATGGTTGGGAAACTGGGATGATTCAACACTATTATCTAAGTTAATTAATGAAGTTTTATACCTAAATCCTCTCTCCCTGTTCTCTGTAATATACTGTAGTTCTAATGCTGAACTTCCCTTCCCAATAAACAGGGACTTATTTCCACTGACTCTTTGATCAGGGAGATAATAATCTCTTCTGCATCTCCCTGGCCAAGTGAGGAGGAGAGATGAGGACAAACACAAATAAAAGGAGAATTTATGGCCTTGTAACCTAATTAGAAACTAAATTTGTAACTGAAATGTAATATATTTCTGTAAATTTTTAAATTGCGTTTTGAATGTTTTTATAAATGCTGAAATATCTTAATGGATTTTTGGGGGGCAGGGGGGAGGTTTGCAGCTTCCTGAAACTAAGGTTAAATGTAAATAATGCTTAAGGCCTTTTTTAAAAAAACACTCATTCCCTAGGAAGGTGACAGATTCATCGTTTTATTATAAAGTAATTTCACCACCTGGAGGATGCAAAAAAAAAAAAAAATTGGTTGGTAGCCTGCAGCCTATAGGCCTTATCAAGTGATGCCTTCTGTGAATGATTTCACTGAATTGTTTAAGTAAATTAGAGGCAAAATACCCAAAAGAAATTTAAATAGACTATGTAACCTGAAGGGAACCTAGTTAGCACAGTGGATAGAGCGCTCAGCCTGGGCTCAGAGACACGTCTTTCTGAGTTCAAATCTGGCCTCAGATACTTCCTAGCTGCGTGACTCTGGGCAGACCTTGTCCTCTTCCAGCTGCTTCAGTTTCCTCATCCGCAAAATGAGCTGTTGAAGGAAGTAGCAAACCCCTCCTGCATCTTTGCCAGGAAAACCCCAAATGGGGTCATGAAGAGTTGGACAGGACTGAAAGTGATGGAACAATGATAACATGCATCTTGAAATGTAAATGATAAGAAAGTTCATATAAGAACGATTGAGTGGAGTGTTAGGCTTGATGAGAAGAAAGATGGAAATAAAGGAAAGTGCTGAAGGTAAGGGGAAGGGCTGAATCAGAGAGTATCAAGAGAAGGCTTCGGGGCTTTAATGAAAGTCCACTGGAAGGTAAAAGAGAGAGAAAGTTTAAGCAAATAGAGATGAGAAAAGAATGAGGGCACAGTCAAGCATTGGAGTTTAGGAAAGAGAGGTTTTAGCAGGTTTTTTTTTTTAACTTATTGACATAAGAAGGATATGAGAAATAATTTGAAGAAATGCCTGCTTTAGCAATTTGAGATTGACAGGATTCTACAAAATTGCATTTGCCAAATGGTAACTATAGGAATAAATTTACAGTATAGAATTATTTGAGTACAGCATGCCACAATTCTGTCCTTGAAGGACCATTAGAAGGGTGTGTTTCAATCTTTGTGTGGGGACTATACAGTCATAATATTATAGGTGGCAGAGTAGGTAGAATACTGGGTCTATTGTCAGGGATATTCATCTTTTTCAGTTCAAATCTGGTCTCAGACACTTACTAGCTGTGTAACCATGGGCAAATCGCTTAACCTGATTTGCCTCAGTTTCTTCATCTATAAAATGAACTATAGAAGGAAATAGCATATAACTCCAGTATTTTTGCCAAGAAAACCCCCAAAGGGGTCGCAAAGAGTTGGACATGACTAAAACAATCAACAAAAACACAATATCATGTTTATAATTTCCATAATTCAAGGGAGCCTCATGAGCCCCCAAAAGAAGGAGATAAGAATGTATGACTGCTACCATAAATCTTTGGGATTGAGCTAACTGAAAGCAGTGGGCCCTATAATTTGAGATGCTGGCAGCTGATGGTTCTTGGGGAAATTGAGATTTTGAAATGATACCATTTGTGATTGTATATCTAGATTTAATTGAGTTGATCCTGAAACTAAATTACAATGTGGTCTCATTTAAAGTGAGATGTATTCTCCTATCAGGATGATTGTTATGTTTGATCTGACTCTGGTATGCTATAGGTAGGTCAGATTTTAACGGACATTTGACATTAAGGTGATGTGCTTAGACATTTCATGAATAAGCATATTAGATTTTGAATGCAATTAATATGGAATGCCAAATTGAAAGATGGATGAAATGATTTTTTTCCTATGGAAGATGTTTTGGAAATGCATTCAAATGAAATGATGTTATTTGACTAGCAATAAATTTCCTTTTAAGTTTTAAAAATCTATAATATTATTTATGTTATTGTTAAGCTTTCTTGCATTGTGATATTTGGGAAATCATGGCATAAGAAATACCGTGAATTTGAACAGTGATAGGCAGAAGGTGATACAGTTGTATCTTTAAGAAATTAATTTCTCTTTTAATCTAGATGCTGTTAGATTATGAATTGAGCTTTTAGAAAATGTGATCACAATGCTTAGAAACTGTTACCTGTTTAATTTGGTATATTTTGCATTAAAATGAAAAATAATAATAACAACTATATGGAGAAAAATGCCAGCTATTTTTTTTCTTATTTGTGAAATTCTTTGGGGACTTACCAGGTTCCTTGGGATGTTCTATTTGGGCAAGATCATAAAATTTTATCAGGTTTGTTGACAATGCATTGTAGAATTCTGAACTAATGAAGTTGTTTTAACGAGAAGCTAGGACCTTTCACAGCTGAAGTCAGAGGGCTATTTTTTATCTGATAAATTGTTTAGCTATTGCTTAAGAGACTCTTACCTGGAATCAAACAGAGCAAGGAAGCTTTGTCCTGTTATTCTTCTGGCAGGCTGGTCCGTGCTCTTGATTTTTGTTACAGCCATGACCCTCCTCCTTTTTTTCACAGCAAGCTCCAAAATCAGGGCAGGTGAACTATAAATTTTTTTTTTGTTTTCCTAATGATGAATCTTTTTGCATCTCTGGATTACTCTAACAGGGTGCAAGTATGGAAGACCTTAATGTCTTAAATTTTACTCTTCTGAATTTGTGGTCATTATTTGTTCCACCTGCCTGACCTAAGCAAGTAGGCTTGCCATCCATCCCTTTGTTAATGATGAAGCATCCATGTGTGGCATCAGATCTGTACATGCCACCTCTTTCTAGAAGATGTGGTTTTATACACACATATGTACATATGCATACACACATATACATGTATATGTATACACACATATACATATGTGTATCCATGAGGGCCTGACTTATAAAATGAGCCCTTCTGTCTTAATATTATAAGAGAAAGACTTCAAAACAGAAAAAAGATTTAAAATTTCTTTATAATTATTAATGCAGTTTTATATGTAAAATCCTTAATCCAATTTTGAGAACTTATTACTAAAACACAATCAAAGCTATGCAACATGCGCACACGCGCGCGTGCACGTGTGTGTGTATGTATCCTCAAAGAGGGGTAATAGATGTGATAAAAACATAAAATTTTTGTTTCAAATTTGATGTAGAAGTTTTAGGTTTCAGTGGACTAGTATATTTCACTTTGAGAAAAGAAACAAGATTAACCTTTTTCCCAAGAACTAGGGTGAATATCTCTATATCTATGATTGGCTTCCAAATATTTCTGTTAAGAACAGTGAAAAAAAAACATGATGTTCCTGGCTGAACATTTTTCTTTTGACCCTGAAGACAATAACAAGACTGAAAAAGTGGAACAAAATATGGAACATTCTATAGCTTTAATTGAATACACACAGATTAAGTTTTTTGGAAAAAAATATTTTCTTCTCTTCTTTATTCTCCTGAGATGGACAGGCTTTGCTTGTGCTTTAGTAATAAGTCCTCAAAATTGGATAGAAGATTTTACATATAAAATTGAATTAATTATCATAAAGAAAATTTTAAATCTTTTTTTTTCAGTTTTGAAGACTTTCTCTGTCTTAACGAGTCTTAACGAGAGACAGTAGGGCTCATTTTATAAGTCAGGCCCTTGTGGCTCCACTTAAGGTTCTTCTCTCAGACTATAGATTGCATTTTTCATAGCAAGTACAGGGTTCAGGTAAAGATAAAAAGAACAAGTGGTATGTAAATTCTTTGAACCTCCACATAAATTATGGGTTCCTATTTGGTGTTCTTCTTACATAGCTCTGGTTTTAATAAGGTTAGCTCTATAATACTTGAACTGGTTTTCACCACATGAGGTGGTTAACCCAGGGAACTTCAGTGTGTGACTTTCCAACCAAGGAAGCTGATATACTAGGAGGAGCATCTCTTCAGAACCATTATGAGAATGAGGCCTATTCAGAATTCCCAAGGGTAAATGTTTCCAAGGACCATTTGTCTCCAATGGACAGCTAAGACTCAAGATGAAATAAGTTGATTAAATGACCATTTGGAGAAGGTTATCAGAACAAGTTGGACATAGGAGATTTACATCATTCAGCACGGACAATCATAATTATGTGACTCTTAGTTTGCTATTGTATCCAATGTTTTCTAATATTCAATATCCAGTATTTGCAATATGTTTCTAGGAATGTATGCATAAGTCCAGTTGAGAATATGCACAAGGTAGAGATTGATTGAATATATAAGGTATTACAGATTTGATCAAAAAGGGGGAAACTGTAATGGGAATATTTGATTTTGACTCATTGACCTCACCTAACTAAAATCTGACTCATGGAATGATAGTGTTGAGGAAAGGTCAGGGCTCTTTTATCTAGCTGGAAGACTGTTGAATTGACCAAAACCTGTCTTATGGGTGGTAAAAATTTACTTAACCAGAGAAAGACTCTCAAATGTCCCTGACTCCTCGGCATCATGTAATTCTTCCTCCTCAAGTCAGCTTATTTGTGAACCTTCTAAATGTAGTTTGATCTGTAACCTGACTTAATTTACCTATCAAGTTAGTCTGGTGAGGTTTATTTCCTTAGGGAATATATGTGATTATAACTCTGTCTAATTAAGTTTGTTCAATTTTTATGACACTGAAGGAAGCATACTACCTATGATGGATCTACCTTTTCTTTAACTCTTATGGCCTAAGAGGAATGTACAAGACTGCAATATGTAAAAGAATTGTTCATCACTTTTTATTCTAAACTATCTATTTTTCTTTCAGTTCTTTCCCCAGGTGCTTTTATTTCATATAATGTTTATGGAAAATTCAGTGTTTCCTTTGAATCTGCTTGCACCTGTTGTGGGTTAAATTTGCCATAATTTTAAATCTTTGTTATTTATTATTATTATTATTTGGTCCACTCATCTCTCCCAGCTTTTCGACATTGCCTGTTCTTCAGGGCAGCTGCCTTACAGGTTAGTTCACGGTACATCTTCTCTATTTATATTTAATTTTTTATTTTGAACATAAATGCCCCCAAAAGAATTATTGCCTTCCATAGAGCAGAACACAAAAAACTTGGTGAAACCATGAATCTCCATTGAATACTGCCTTTAAAAAATAAATT
>CM053622.1:820843288-820861453 GCA_028646595.1 Phalanger gymnotis
AACATGAGTATTGTGGAACGGTTATACATAATGTTACGCATGTGGCCCATGTTGAATTGCTTGAGTTCTTAAGGAGGGTGGATGGGAAGGGAAGAGGAGAGAGAATTTGGAACTCAAGGTTTTTAAAAAATAGATGTTCAAAAGCAAAAAAAAAAAAAGAAATTATTCTCTTCAGTGAGCTTTTGGACCTCCTTCTCCATTTGGCCAATTCTGCTTCTTAAGATATTCTTCTCCTCATTGGCTTTTTGGACCTATTTTACCATTTGGCTTAGTCTGTCTTTTAAGGTGTTATTTTCTTTGGTATTTTTTGTGTCTCCTTTATCAAGCTGTTGACTCCTTTCTCATGATTTTCTTGCATCACTCTCATTTCTCTTCCCAGTTTTTCCTCTACCTCTCTTCTTGATTTTCAAAATCCTTTTTGAGCTTTTCTGTGGCCTAAGACAAGTTCATATTTTTCTTGGAGGCTTTGGATGTAGGAGCTTTGACTTTGTTGTCTTCTTCTGAGTGTGTGTTTTGATCTTCTTTGTCACCATAGTAACTTTCTATAGTCAGAGTTTTTCCTCATTATTTGCTTATTTTCTCAGTCTATTACTTGACTTTTAACTCTTTGTTAAAACAGGACTCTGCTTCCAGGGTGGAGGGCACACTATCCTAAGTTTCAAGGGTTTATGCAGCTGTTTTCAGGGATACTTCTGGGACCTGTAAATTTTCAGTTCTTTCAAGGTGGTATAATCTAAGAAGAGGTGTTTACTGCTCTCCTGGTCTAATCTCTGGTTTGTGAATGACCACAAGCATTCCTTTCTGCCCTGGAACTGTGAAGAGGGTCCTCCTTTCACTGTGGTCACAAGCTCTGCCATGCTAGTATTCCTCCTTGCCATGAGACTACTACCTAGGACTGCAACCAGGATCTGAGTATGGGCAAAGCTTCAGTGCTGGAAAAGAGACCCCTGTAGTCTCCTTCTGAACAGTTATTTGACCCCCTTACCATCTGTGGGTTGAGAGCTCTGGAAGCAGCTGCTGCTGCCACCATTGCTGCCAGTTATTCAGTCACCCCAAAGCCTGCTCTGGGTTTGCTTGGGCCAGGTCTGCACTGGTGTGGCCTGTGCTGGCTTGCACTCCTCTCTCCCTCTGGTGCAACAGACCTTTCCGTCAACCTTTCAAATTGCGTTCGGCTGGAAATTTGTTTTCACTCCTTCTTTTGTGGGTTCTGCTGCTCTAGAATTTGTTCAGAGTCATTTTAAAAGTATATAGAGGGGTTTGGGGAAGAGCTCAGACTAGTCCTTGCCTTCACTTCACCATCTTGGCTCCACCTCCCTAAATAAACCTATTTTAGAAAAATAAATTAAATATAAATGAGATTTCTAAGAAACAGCAATAGGACCAGATGGATTTACTAGCAAATTCTACCAAACATTTAAAGATCAACTAATTTCAGTATTAAAGAAATTATTTGGTATAATAGAAAAAGAAAAAGTCCTACCAGACTGCCAGACTTGTTTTATGAAGCAAATATGGTGCTAAGAGCAAAAACAGAAAAGATACAATTTTCATTAATGAATATGGATACAAAAATCCTAAATAAAATATTAGCTAGTATACTACAACAATATACAACAAGGATTATACATTATGATCAAGTGGGATTTATGCCAGGAAAGGAAGGATGGTTTAACATAAAGAAAACTATTAACATGATTATATGAATAACAAAAGTAACAAAATCATGTGACTATTTCAATAGATGAAGAAAAGACTTTTGATAAAAATACAGCCCTAATTCCTATTAAAACATTTGAAAGCATAAGTTTAAATGGATTTTTCCCTAAAATGTTAAGAAGCATCTGCTAAACCATCAGTAAGCATTTTTTGTAATGGAGATGGGCTAGTTTTCCCAATAAGAGCAGGAGTGAAATAAGGATGCCCCTTGTCACAAACATTATTAAACATTGCATTATAAAAGCTAGCAATAACAATAAGACAAGGTAAAGAAATTGAAGGAATTAGAATGGGTGAGGTAATTAATCTCCCTCTTTTTGCAGATGATATGACAATATACTTGAAAAATCCTGGAGATTCAACTAAAAAGCTAGTTGAAACAATAATTTTGGTAAAGTCGTTGGATATAAAAAAAAAACACAAAATCATCAACATTTCCATACATCACTGACTAAACCCTGCAAGAAGAGATAATATATGTTCCACCATTTAAAATACCCTCAGACAGCATAAAATGCCTAGGAGTATACCTGCCAAGACAAAGCCAGGAACTACATGAATATAATTATAAAAACACTTTTTATACAAATACAATCAGATCTATATAATTGGAAAAATATTCATTGTTCATGAATGGGCAGAGCCCACAAAATAAAAATGACAATTCCACCTAAAAGAATCTATTTATTTAATGTCATCTCAATTAAATTAACAAAAATTTATTTTATTTATTAAGAAAAATAAATAACAAAATTCATTTGGAAGAGCAAAATGTCAAGAATAACAAAAGAATTAATGAAAAAATGTAAAAGAAAGCTGTTTAACAGTACCCGATCACAAACTATATTATAAGGTAGATCAAAATGATCTGGTACTGGATAAGAAATAGAAAGGTGGATCAGTGAAACGGAGTAGACATAAAATACACATTAGTAAATTATTATAGAAACCTTGTGCTTGACAAATGTAGAGATTTAAGTTTTTGAAATAAGAAGTCACTGGTAAAAATAATTGTTGGGAAAGCTGGAAAGCATGTGGCAGAATTTGGGTATAGACCAGCATCTTACACCATTTACCAAAATAAGATCAAAATGGATACATGACCTAGATTGGAAAGGAGATATTATAAGTAATTTAGAAGAAGATGGAACATATTATCTATCAGATGTATGTATAAAGAGGACAATATGTGAATAAACAAGAGATAGCATAGTGAGATGTGAAATGGATAATTTTGATTACATTAAATTAAATATGTTTTGTACAAATAAGACAAATCTAGCCAAAATTAGAAGGAAAGCAGAAAACTGGGGAAAATTTTCACAGTTTCTTGTATAAGGACCTCATCTCAAAAATATAAAAAAACTTCTTCAAATTTATAAGGAAGTGTCATTCCCCAGTTGATAAATGGTCAAACAATATGAACAGGTAGTTTTTCAATGAAGAAATCAAAACTATATGTAATCATATCCAAAAAATTCTCTAAATCATTATCGATTAGAGAAATGCAAGTTAAAATGACTGAGACCTCATCATATACCAAACAATTTGGGTAAAATGAAAGAAGGGAGAAATGCCAAATATTGGAGGATATGTGGAAAAATGGGGACACTAATACACTGATGGCAGGACTGTGAGCTGACCCAACCATTCTACATCAAAAGTTGTAAAACTGTCACACCTAGCAATTAAGTCTGTTTCCCAAGGTGATCAGGTGAAACGCAAAGAACCTCTATGTTCTAAAACATTTATAGTAGCTCTCTTTGTGTTGGCAAAGAACTAGAAATTGAGGAGATGCCCATCAATTCAGGAATGACTGGGCAAGTTGTGATACCATCCTTCCCAAGATACGTCAGGCCTAGGCCAACACCTAGCCTAATTACAATGTGACTTTTTTTTCTATGCTTTCTAGTGTTTTTAATAGGAATGGGTGCAGTATTTTTTTATTTTATTTTTAATTTATGGAATGAAACAAGCATTTTCATAACAAAGCGCAATGAAAATCACAATTGTACATGAAACTGCAAATCTACTCTGCACAACTTACAATTCCTTTCAAATATACAAAGAAATCATCATATTTTTTCTGTTTTTTCTTGCTACTCTCCTCACCCTAGAGATGGCTACCATTAGACACACACACATGTGTGTATGTATGTATGTATGTATGTATTTATGTATGTATGTATACACCCGTATATGTAAAATTATTCTCAAAATACTTCTATTTCTCAGTTCTTTCTCTGGATGCAAATAGTGTCTTACTACATACGTCCTTTATAGTTAATTTGGGTACTTATAATAGACAAAATAGCTTCCCCACTCAAAAACGTTCTTAAACAATATTGCTGTTACTATATACAACGTTCTCCTGGTTCTGCTCATTTCACTTTGCATCCATTCATGTAAGTTTCAAAGTTGTTCTTAAAATAACAATGCTGTTGCTGTATACAATGTTCTCTTGGTTCTGCTGATTTCACTTCATTGTTTTGTGCAAGTCTTTTATGTTTTTCTAAAATCATTGAGCTCATCATTTCTTATAGCTTGGTAGTAGTTCATCACAATTATATCCCATAAACTTGTTCAGCCTTTCCCCAATTTATGGGCATCTCTGCAATTTCCAGTCTTTGCCACCACAGAGAGAGCTGCTATAAACATTTTAGAATATGTAGGTTCTTTTCTTTTTTCCCTTATCATCTTTGAAAATATTAGGGGTATGGCTGGGCCAAAGGGTGTAGGCAATTTAATAACTTTTTGGGCATAATTCCAGATTGCTCTCCCAAATGGTTGGCTCATTTTGCAATTCCACCAACAATGAATTAGTGTCTCAGTTTTTCTATATCCTCTTATGAACTTTTTCCCAATTGGGAAGAGACTTGAAGCAGGCAGACACTCTCCACAGTCCCCACAGCAGGCTATTGAAACAGTCCAGGCATGAGGTAACAAGGGCCTTCACCAGGCTAAGGTCAGTGCCTGAGAGGAGAAGGGGGTGAATTTGACAGATGAGGCAGGGGTAAAATCAACAGGTGTTGACACAGTAGTCTTAGAACCTACTCTAACTTCCATCCTTTGTTGTTGTTGTCCTTCATTCTCAAAGAGGACCAAAATGCCATCACTTTGTTAGAGTCAAGTTATGATGCATCTGCCTATACCCGATCAGACCAATACAAGCTTGGAAGGCTCTCCCGCAGGTCGGGCACAAATAGTCCCTGTGAACATTTGGGGTAGATTTTCTAAATCTACACATCTCCCATTTCTTTTGAGCTACTACAATTACTCTTTGCTCATGGAGCGCAGCACCTTCTCTGATGTGGACTTTCTATGCTGAGTGGTCCTGTGCCAGTGTTTCCCATGTCACACAATCAATTCCAAAGTTCTTTAGAGAGACCTTGAGAGTGTCTTTCTATGACTTTTTCTGACCTCTACGTGAGCACTTGCCCTGTGTGAGTTCTCCATAAAATAGTCTTTTAGACATAGGTACATTTGGCATTTGAACAACATGGCCAGCCCATTGGGGTTGCATTCTGCAGTGGTGTTCAAATGCTTAGCCGTTTGGCTCCAGAAAGGACCTCAGTGTCTGGAATCTTATCCCACCAGAAGATCTTCAGGATCTTCCTAAGACAATTCAGATGGAAGCCATTCGGTTTCCTGGCATGGCACTGGTAGACTGTCCAGGTTTCACAGGCATACAACAACGAAGTCAGCACCACAGCTCTGTAGACCTTCAGTCTGGTGATCAGTCTAATATCTCTTCTCTGCTATACTTTCCTTTGGAGCCTCCCAAACACTGAGCTAGCTCTGGCAATGTGCGCATCAACCTCATTATCAATGTGTGCATCCCTGGAAAGTACACTACCAAGGTAAGTGAACTTATCCACAGCATCCAAAACTTCTTCATTTGCTGTAACTGACGGTTCCATCTATGGATGGTGTGGTGCTGGCTGATGGAGCACCCGTGTCTTCTTGGTGTTCCTTGTTAGGCCAAAATTAGCACAAGCACCAGAGAATTGGTCCATACTTTGTTGCATCTTAACTTCAGAGACTGTATTGAGTGAACAATTATCTGAAAATAAAAAACCTTGCACCAACACTCTCTCTGTTTTACTTTTGGCTTGTAGCCTTTTCAAGCTAAAGAATTTACCATCCATGTGGTAACTGACCTTAATGCCATGTTCATCCTCATTGAAAGCATTTGACAACATGGCTGAAAACATCATGCTAAAAAGCATGGGAGCCAGCACACAGCCTTGTTTCACTCCATTGGTGACTGTGAAAGTGTGTTGGTAAGCAAAATGGGCTCTTAGCATTCAGTCCAACCAAGTGCCCTTGAAGAGTTTGGCTTTTGTTTCCTTTGATTAATTCAGTGTATTTCATTGAGTCTTACTAGGTGCTAAGCCCCAGGCCCACACCCTTATTAGGTGCTAAGCCTATGTGGGTGTGAAGCTCCCAGGGTACTAAGAGGAGGTGCTAACTCAAGAGCCAATCATAAGAGCCTAAGTTGTGGTCATTCAGATGACTCTGAAACAGTATAAGAAGAGAAGACAGAGGTATTTGTGCAGGGCTCTCACACTTGCTGATGCAGAGACTCCAGGCAGCTGTAGTTAAGAGCCCTCCAGCTTGTAAACCCGGATGTTGGGACTTTGTTAAACTCTGGTAACTATGTATTGGGATTTGAATCAGACAAGGTCTGTCTGTCGATGTTTGTACTTTGTATTTTGCTCTGAAGTTCAGGTTGCTGGCTTTTTTCCCTGAACTAAGTGAATGATGTTTGTATGCTGAATTAAAGTAAGTTTGTCAACCCCTTAACATTGCTTTCCTTAGTGAAGCAGACAAAAAGAACCTGGGCTTTTGCAGTGTGCTGGTAGCGTGCTTGTTGTTGGACTTGTGTTGGGTCTTTCACCCCCACAATAGCTGCTAGCCGGGTTGTTGAAACAGAAAGTAAGAGAGCATCATGCATTATCCAGAACCTGGGCAAGCATGCTGTCATGAAATTGACCTATAATGCTGATTGAATTTCTCCACAGAAGCAAATTTTGACATAATTTTCCACAAGCCCTCATGACTAACACTATTGAAGGCCTTGGTCATATCTACAAATGTTACATACAGACCTCTGTTCTGCTTCTGGCATTTCTCCTGGAGTTGTCAGGCAGCAAACTACATATCAACAATTCCTCTCAGCCCTTTCTGAAGCCACACTGGCTCTCAGGTACATGATGATCTTTCAGGTAAAGGTTCAGCCTATTAAGGAGGACTCTTCAAGAATCTTGCCAGCAGTGACTAAGAGAGAGACCCTCCTGTAATTGTCAATTTCCTTTACCTTTATAGAGATGGACAGTGGAGACATCCTTGAACTCCTGGGGGGGGGGGGTAACCTTTTCTTGCCATATAACCCAGAAATTTCAGTCAGCTTTTGTATGATCAATGGACCCACTGCCTTGTAAATCTCAGCTGGGATAGAAGAAGCACCAAGTGCTTTGCCACACAAAAGGAGCCTAATGGCACTCAAAACTTTTTCTCCATTTGAAACTTCACCTCAGGAGGGATTGACTTCAACCTGAAGTACGTGATCTATGGCTTCAGCATTGATTGACAAAAGTCTGTTGAGAACATTATGAAAGTGTTCAGCCCATCTCTCTAGGATCATGTCGTTATCAGTAATCAATGTGGCTCCATTAGCATTGAGTACTTGAGATGCACCATAGGTCTTTGGCCCATAAATAGCCTCAGGGCATCACAAAAGTGCTTTGGAGCATTACTATCAGCATAAAACTGAATTTCATTTACTGAGCAAAGAATCCTGCATTTCTTTGAGCTCTGCTTGTACCTTACTTTTGATGGAATTAAATGTTGCCTTCATAGACATGAACTATCCTGCTGGTAAACACTATAGAGTTCTCATTTTTAATTTGGCAGCTTCTGAATTTCTCCAACATTTTTATCAAACCAGTCTTTATATTTGTGAGTGTTCTGACCCAGATGAGCACATGCAGTGCTGTACACCAAATCTCTGAAAGCTGCCCACTTTTTCTGCTCCACTATTGCTAACTGCATATTGGCTCAACTTTCCCTCCAAGTTAGCAACAAACTGTTCCCACTGAGAGAAAAGTTCTAATCTGTTGACTTTAATTCTTCTGGTAGTCATTTTGCCTTGGGGCTGCTTCTTTTGTTGAATGAGAATATTTAGTTTGGAGAGGATAAGTCTATGATCAGTCCATCATTCTGTACCACATATTGCCATCATCACTGTCACAGCCTGTCTGTCTGTTCTCCTTATAATCACATACTCTATTAAGTGTAAAGTACATCCATGAAGTTTTATTGCATACAGGTAAATGGAAGACAGTGTTGGTGATAAGAAGGTCATGCAGTGCATAAATATTCAGTAGTATTCATTGCTGTGGCTGTTTCCAATTCCATTCTTCCCACAAACTCTCCAGCATGTCTGGCAGTCTGAGCCTGCTCTGGCATTAAAATCACCCAGAAGTATAAGCTTGTCGTCTTTCAGCACATTGAAGATGAGGGGTCTCCAGGCCTTCAGAACATTTTTCTTTGACCTCATCAGGATTCGTCATGGTAGAGCATAGGCACTGATGATGATGATGTGGCATTTTCTTGCAAGTGGCGATCACATTGTCACGAGCCTGTCACTCACTCCTTTTGGCAGGCGCAAAAGTTTGTTCACTAGATTAGTTTTGACTACAAAGCCTACACCAGCTTCGTTGTGCTCCCCTTCACTGTGGCCACTCCAGAAAAACATGTATCCAGCTCCAACTTCAGTAAGCTGGTCTTCATTTGCCAGTCTGATTTCACTCAGGGCTGCTATTGGGATATGATACCTGCTGAGTTCTCTTGCTACAAGAGCTGTTCATCTTGTAGATCTACTCAATTTTGTGTTATGTATAAGTGTGTGCACATTCCATGTACCAATGGTGAGTGCAAAAGTTTCTGTACATTTTTTTGTGTGTTTTGACCACAGGGTGGGATCCCTGCCTGCCATAGTAATCAGGCCAGGGTTGGGTAAGAAGACGATTTTAGGGCACCTTTTCTAGCCCCTTCCTCACACCAGGAGGTGAGCAGTGTGACCCTTAAAAGGCTGCTCAGAAACCCAGGTGTCTGCCAAATCCCACTGCTGCTTCCAGTGAGAAACAACTCCTATGTCCTGGGCCCCCAACGTGCAGGATTGTGACTACAGCTCCCAGTGTATCTGCATCTGCTGCTTCACCACTTGCTGCTGTCACAGGATTTTGAGATAGGTTTAATGGTAAAATGGTATGGGTGATGTCTTTCGATTCATGGGTAAATTTGTTTTAAGTGAGGCAGAGTTGCATAAAGCCATCAGCCTTGCTCTTTCCTCCAGTCATCACAGTCCAGTGGCACAACAGTCCAGATGACTGGTAATGGCTCGAGATGCAGTGGATGACCTTGGCATCCTTGATGTCTAACCAAGCAGTAAGTGCTCCATGGTGCCTGCTTCAGCTGCCTTCATGGCCATTGGAACAAACTGCTCTTATCTGCTCATTCCACTGGAGGAAGTCATCACATACTTGGGGTACATACCCCCCCTAACTCACCAATGAGTGTGAGACTCTTCAGTTACCCTTAACCTAGTTTAGACTATCTACTGAAACAGTTCACCAGGGTGTGTCCTCTGTCCCTGCTACAGCTTCCTGGAGCCACAGGTGAGAGGCAGAACAGGTGAACACCAAAGGTGGAAAACAGCCCCAAAAGGGCTCAACAGCCTTCACACCAGAGGTACTAGTCTTCCCTGAACACACCTTACACCCTTCCATCTTCCATACAAGCCTTCTCAAAGTAGAAGTTGCTGAACAAACTATCCTTTCAGATCAAAACCATTTTCTTTAGAGAAAGCCCCATTATTATGCAATTGGGATGATTTCTCTTTTGTCTTCAGAATTTCGTTCCCAAGAACTTTCCATCCACTCTAGACCCATCCAGTCTAGATTACCTTCCTCAGTTCCATTTTGGGCCATGGTCTCCCATTTTGGATTCTGGAATCTTCCTTCTCAAAACCAAAGGTTCAAGTCAGACTATTAGTAGCCTTCTTCTCTTCTACTATGAATCTGAAGACCAAATGGTGCCTCTCTGCTTCCCACTATTTTTGTTCCAGGGACTAGGTCTTTATTATTGGTCAGAATCAGAACTGAAAGAGTAGCTCTATCACTAATTCCTCATCCTTTAAAGGATGATGTGATGAATAAGATGATGTAGTTATTTTCCAAAGATTTCTCCAACCAAGAACCTCAGACAAATGAATTCTATTTCAGATGTTCCAGATATCAAGTCACTAAAACTAGAAAGAAGAACACAGAAACATTGTACAAGGTTTAAAAAAAAAATCTGAGGAGCTGAAACCCTTGGTACTGCCCCTTCACTTCCCAACCCAAAATAGAAGGCAGGAGCAGGAAATGAAAGCAATCTGGTAGGTTTGAGCTTAGAATCAAACCATGAAGGTTCCTACCAGATACCTCCAAGGAACCGATTTACTCTGAACATGACATAATACCATGAAAAGCCACAGATATTGACTCTTTCTAGCAACGTGAAGGAGAGGGAGAGAAATTGGAATACGATGGACAAAGTGAGCTAGGGAAGAAAGATCTTTGACAGCTGATGGAATGGAACTGGAAACCCAGTTGAGGCTGGTACTTTCTACCCCAGAGTTTACTCTGCTTATGGAAAAACTCTGGGCCCCCATAACAACTAATGTGTAGAGGCTGAGAATTTCCAAATGCAGAGAACTAGGAGCCCTGGAGTCAAAGAATGAGGGGAAAGCAGACACAAACAACTGGGGATAGGATAGACCACACATGTCCCAGTGAGAAAGCCTGAGTATCAACCCAGCTTGACAATAGAGGAGCTGACAAAGAGCAAGGAGGAATGAGTTACAACTGAGAGGTCAGACCCCCATAAGCCAATTCTTGGCTCTGAAGACACCAAGGTATAACGTGGCCTCTCATTAAAAAGTGATTGTTCTTTACAGTCATTGCCAGCTCTGGCCCTGGGTCCATCCTCTGGTCCAGTCAGGTCACCTCACTCTGAACCTCTCCTCCATGGAGAGATTCTGGGGTGTGTCAAGTGTTCTTTCAAGGATATTTCCATGTCTGACAGAGGTTTCTCCTTATGACAGCCACATGAGGCTGGTTTACTCTGCATAGGTTGTGAGCTGGTGAGAGGAGCTCCCACAATTCTGAGTAAGAAGGATTTTTCCTCCCCAGGAATCTCTTGGGCTTTCCCTTGGCGATTCTCCATGTCTACTTTCCCTTCTGTCTGATCTTCTTTTCCTCTGTCATTCCGGTTTTGTTCCTCCTTTTTCTCTTTTGTCTTTTGATTGTCATCCTGTCTCTCTTTCTCCTAATCTTTTTTTCCCTCTTAATTTCTTAGCTCTTTATTTTTACTTCCTCAGTGTTCTCTTGCTTTCCCCTCTACACCCTTCTATTACCATTCTTAATTTTTATTTTCTCTAATTCTTCTTCTCTTTCTCCTTCCTATCCACCACCATCCCTCTCCTCTTAATTGTATGCTTTTCCACCTTTCCTGGCCTCTCAAATTCCCTTAACCTCCCCCCTCCAACTCTTGTTCATGTTTTCTCTTTCTTTCTTTTGTTCTTTCTTTCTTTTCTCCTGTCTTTATTTTCTCCTTTCTTCTTTTCTTTATCTCTCTCCTTCTTTCTCTTCCTCCCTTCCTTTCTCTCCCTCCATTTCTTCCAGATTTCCCTTTATTTCTTTCTCTCTATTTCTTCTTTCTATTTCTGTCTTCACTCTGTCTCATTTTCTGATTTTTCTCTTCCCTTCTCTATCCCCCCAGCTTTTCTGTCTCTTTTTCTGTTTCTCCATCTTTTCTTTCTGTTTTGTCTTCCTTTCTCTTTCCTTCAATTTTTCTTCTTTTCTCTTCCTTTCTCTATTTTCTTCCATCTCTTCTTCATGTTTTCTCTTCCTTTCATTTCCTTCAATTCTTTTTTTCTTCTTTCTCTCTTTATCTCCATCTGCCCTGCCAGCTCTTCATCCATCCCCCATAACCTCTACTTTCATCTCCTGGTCCTCTTCCCTAATCTCTCCCCAAATCCTCATCTTCCTTTCCTTTCTTTCTTGATTCCTTTCCCACTCCTGCTTCAGATCTTGTTCTCCCTCCCACCCGCAGTCCCTTCTGCTTCCCCCCAATTCCTCTTCCTCCTGAACTTAGGTCTTTCTCTCTTCCCCTCAGATCTTTCCCCATGGGATCTTCTTTCTCTTTCCTTCTCCTAAAATCCCTTTCTGATTCTCTTCCTCTTCCACTTTTCTTCCCAATCTTCCTCCTCATCTGCTTCTTATCAACTTCTTCCTGATCATTTTCATCTTCTTCTTTTTTCTCATATTTGGCATGTCCCTTTTCATTCTTTTTCCTTCTTCATGATATTTCACCCCAGAATTGTTGGGTGTGTATTTTTCCCTAGGATCTTAAGGCCAGTGTGCAGATTTGTCAATTCCTGGGAGAGGAGCAGAGTGAGGAAGAAATCAGCTCAGTACTAGAGAATGCCTCCTTCCAGGTCATAAAAAACCACATTCTGGAAAACAATGAAGTTTTGCCAACAGAAGATAACAAACCTGTCAAAGTTATGGTGATGAGCAAAGGTGAGGAGGAATGGTCTAGGACCACAAGGGAATTAAATGAGTGGGTTGTCTGCCAAGCTAAAATCTAGACACCCAGAAACAGAATCAGAGGTGTGAATCAGAAAGCAATAGGACAGAAAGAAACTAGCCAAAGAATTTACTCCATGTACACCATAGAGAGTACCAGATGTTTATGCAATGATCCACTCAGAGATGGGATGCATGAGCATCCAAGGAAACCTTCCCCAGGTTTTCCTTTCCCAGAGGAAAAACAAGAAAAGGAGGAGTAAGAGGAAAAGGTAAGGTCAGGCAGACTCATCATCTGTACTCTTTGAATGATGAACGATGAAAAGAAGAGCTCGCTGGTTGCAGGGGAAGGTGCTGTCTCACAAATCTCAGTCACTAAAGGTCCATCCTGTGTCTCCTTCTTGGGACAGGGAGGGAGGGAGAATAAGATGGAAAGGGATGAATACCAACAACCTGTCACCAGAACCTGTTGCCCTCATTCCACATGTGGCAGGAATCTATGGAGACTGGAAAAACTACTTCACAGTGACCCAAATGGAGGTCTTCAACAAGCTGTACCAACCAAGAGATGATGGAGGGGCTGGGCCAGGACCTGTTCCCATGGGATCAATGTTGAGATGAGCTATGGAAGATCTGGTGTTCTCAAGTTCACCTGTATATGATCTGCAGATAGAGAGAATTCTGCCTCCCCTCACCCATACCCATTCCCCTACTTTCTCTTCTCTTCTCTTCTTTTATTAGTGTAGTTAACACAAAGAAATAGTCATGTGAGAGACTTGGGGCATCCATGTTTCTGCCCAGATGAAAGCTTCCAGTGGGGGTCCGTAACTGATTATGCTAACTCTCCCTTGACCATCATGCTTTGGATGATGCCATTGCTACTGTGCTGTTGTGGAATGGTCCTTTTAATCCTGTGATTTTGAGTATTTCAAATATAAATGAATGCTTAATGTGGTAGGCTTTTTTCTGTCTATTGATATAATGGTGATTGCAATCACTTTTCAATAAATTAATTATGCTAAGAGACTATACACTATTAAACAATGCTAGCTCCTCTGAAATAACTGCAGTAATTACAACCTGCTCACGGAGAATACTTTCAAAATACCATATTTTTGTATTACTATTGATCCATTGGTTTCTGGACCATTTCTGGCTTAAAATAGCAGAACAACAAGTTCCCAGTTGAGGATGGATTACAATAAAGAAGTCTGGTGTGAATATATTTTCTGGAGTTTTGCAAACATAATATGAAGAGCTTTAAATTGGTAAGGAAGGGTGAAAGAGAAAACTGTCTACCTATATTGGCCCAAGTAGAGACTATAGAGAATTATAGCCAGGTCCTGGTTAGTGTGAATAATGAAGCTCACATGCTTCAAATTCATATTGAATATTTCAATTAGGCTGGAACCAATGGCTATATTTTACATAATGACAACTTCAAATGGCCAAAATTAAAATACATGGGACCACTTTATGGGAATCATTATTTGTGTTAATTGAGACCTAGTTGTACCTCAAATGTAGAAAGAATAATAGACATGAAGACACTCAGTAGTTCACGGGAAACAAAATCCAAGAGAGGAGTGAAACCTATACCCTCAAATATCTATAAACAAAATTTTAAAGTACAGGTGTCAAGATAATA
The DNA here is from genome assembly GCA_028646595.1 of Phalanger gymnotis. Taxonomy (NCBI): domain Eukaryota; kingdom Metazoa; phylum Chordata; class Mammalia; order Diprotodontia; family Phalangeridae; genus Phalanger; species Phalanger gymnotis. The sequence goes on from CM053622.1 coordinate 820,857,290, forward strand.
AACTAGGGAGCCTAATAAAAGGAATCAGACTTGGATAAAAAAGAATAAAGAATGAATGAATGAGAATGAAAGTTTTTATTATGTGCTGGGTTAAGTGTTAGAGCTACAATTCTAAAAAGCAAGAGAGTCTCTGTTTTGAAGGAGTTTACATTACAATGGGGGACCCATTGTCATAGGGAGGTAGTGCCCAGGGAAGCCAAAAGAAGTGCAGTTAGAGGGTGTTTGGAGCAGACTGATATGAGCTAGTATCTAAGTAGCTTAGGTTTGGGGTGGGAATGGAATGAGACAAGTGTTGAGCATTCAACAGATAACAAAAGGAGTTTTATCAAGACACAAGCGAAATTTTACATAGCAGGATATTCAGCAAGGATAGGCACTGAGGACGTGTTGAGTTGGTTCATCCTAGTCAAGCTTCCCTGCCCTAGGTGCCCATCATAGTCTATAGCCAAGTGGCCACATGTACCTGGAGCTCCTTTTGGCCGTTTGGTATTGAGGTGAACAGGAAGTGATGTAATCTGCCTGAGCCAACCAAGTCACAAGGATAGATAGTTTCAAGAGCTTTTAAGGAAAAACCCACATAATTTGCATGGAGACAGGGGATAGAACATTGCTTCTACCACACAAGGCAATTGGCTGATGCTTGCTTTCCAGGAAATTTGGGGTTAATTTGGTTACTCTTCCAAAGCCAAATGAAAGGAATGTGGTCCTAGTACATTGGTGCACCATGAGAATGGCTGGGGAGAAGCAGCAGTGTGGTGGATTTGGGGAAGGTTGGTTATGGTGAAAACATACCAATCAGAAAGTCAGGCCAAAGAGTAGAGGTCCTTTGGGGAATGAGTACTATTACTGGAATATGACTCAGTAAGAATAGGCCTGATTCTAAGGCAGCAAAGAGCTATGTAGTACATGAGGCCTCTAGGAGGGAGCCACAATGCACAGAGTCTGGATTCAGAAAGATTTGAATTCAAATCTAGGCTCAGAGGCATCCTAGCTGTGTGACCCTGGATAGATCACTTCATCTCAGTATATTACGAAGGCAGAATTCACGATTTCAAAGAAAATTATGTATATGCCTGAATGGTTCAGAACCACAGGACATAAGGAATTCTCTAAGTAGAAGGCAGAAGAATTAAAGCATTTATTCAAGCTCCAAAGTAGCAGACCCATGAACCAGTGTCCCCAATTCAACATCCTGGCCAAAAGTTTCCAGGCCCAGTAAGTCTGCCTCACAAGAATAACCAGGAGGTTACAGAAAAACATGATGACATTAAACAAAATCATATTTGTGCTTCCCCCCTCCAGTATGAGGATTACCCATTGGCCTCAAGCCCTTGCTCAGCACTCTCTCGTCTGCACACGGGTCAGCCCTGCTACCAGCAGCGCCTGCTTCTTCAGCTCCTTTGGCTTGGCTTCAGCTTCAGCTGTCGCTCTTGCTGTCGCTGGCTCCGACAAGTCTTGATCTCCAAGCTGTGTTCTCTCCTTTTACACAGTTTCAGATGTCATCAAGCATCATCTTCATGTGCTGGAGGTAGACCCCCCACCAACTCACCAGTGGTTGAGCCTGTCTGCTGAGATGGTTTACTAAGATGTGGTCATTATGCGTGCTACAGCTTCTTCAAGCCTTAGGTGAGAGTTTAGTGCCAGGTAGACACAAAAGTGGATGAGTTGCCTTTAGAAGGGCTTGACAAGCCCTCACTCCAGAGGTGCTAGCCCTCCCTGAACACCCCATAAATCCCTACTGTACTTGTACTATTGGACCAGTACATTGTAGAATATATGTGAAAAAAAATTTTAAAGGGATAAGATAAAGAGAAAATAAATAATATTTTAAAATATTTTATTTTACTTACAGTATAAAACCCTTTTTATTCTCACTGAAACATTTTTTAGTGATATAGTTCTGAATGGGAACAATATCATTAAATATGCTTCATCATTTTTTAAAATTATTTAACACTTTGTGTAAGGGGCTCTTGAGAGCCTGATGAGATTGGGAGTTGAGGCCCAAGGACAATCCCTTGGGAAATAGGAATTATCTGGGGCTACACAGTCTGGCCCAGCTCCTCCTCCTTTGATAAGGCAGGCTATGAACAGTACATGCCCTTTTTCCAAATAAGCACTGGACACAAGTTGTCCACGAGCTGTGATGCATGACCCTGGGGCTCCTGATAGGCTTAGAGGATCATGCATGAGCTTGCTTGCACACAGATAAGAAGGCTAGTATTGCATAAAAATCCTGCTCACTGTAACAATAAATGGAGTTGCCCACCATCTTGCCTCCTGCTTCATTTATTGTCTGTGAGATTCTTCCCTCCTGCTGGTCAGGAGCGGGAGGTGGGTGGTAGAGACCTGCAACAACTTTGTAGTACGGTGATTCCAAAATTTGAGTCTAAGTCTGAGTTCAGGTCATTTAAATACTTAATTCCAATTGTCATCATCTATTTTCTACTTAATATTTCATTTTCCCCCCAATAACATGTAAAACCAATATCATCTATTAAAAAACCAATAACACCTTACAATGTCATGTAGATGTAGTTCCTTTTGAGCTTTATCTTCCACTGGTTAAGTACATCAGCAAAGTAATCAATCAATCAACAAATAAACTTTTATAAGTACCAACTAAGTACTAGGGACCACCATAAGAACAAGGGATGTCAAGAAGGGTGAAAGACATTCCCTTCCCTCAAAGAGTTTACATCCAAATAGGGGAGATAGCATATAAACAAATATACACAACATAATCTACATACAGGGTAAAGAAGATATAATTTAACAGAGGGAAGGCACTGGAATTAAGAGAAGTTGTGGAAGCCTTCCTGCAAAGGGTGGAATTTTATTAATTTTATTTTTAACATTTATTTTTTAAATTTTAATTACAAAATTTTCTCCCTCCCTCCAACTTCACCTTCACCTGTTGAGAAGGCAAGTAGTATGGTACCCATTGTATATGGGAAGTCATGCAAAACATATTTCCATATTAGCCGTGTTGGGAGGGGAAAAGCAAGAAAAATAAGGTGAAAAAATATGCTCCAATCTGTACTCAGAGTTTCTCAGTTCTATCTCTGGACTTGGATAGTATTTTTCATCATGAGTCCTTTGTAATTACCTTGGAGAATTGTATTGGTCAGAGTACATGAATAGACCACACTTCATCACAACAATCTTATTGTGGCTCAGTGATTTCTGTTGTGCTCAAATCTTTGTGACCCCATTTGAGGTTTTCTTGGAAAAGATACTGGAGTGGTTTGCCATCTCCTTCTCTAGTCATTTTACAAATGAGAAACTGAGGTAATCATGGTGAAGTGACTTGCCCAGGGTCACACAGCTAGTAAGTGTCCAAGGCCAGATTGAACTCAGGGAAATGAGTCTTTCTGATTGTGGGCCCAGCGCTCTATCCACTGTACCCCCTAGCTGCCCATCTTGCCATTACTGTGTACAGGTTTTTTCTGAAACCATCCCCTTTGTTGTTTCTTATAGCACAATAGTGGTCCATCACAATCATATATTACAACCTATTCATCCATTTCCCAGTTGATGGTCATCCCCACAATTTCCAATGTTTTGCTAACCACAAAAAGAGCTGCTAGAAATATTTTTAGACACGTAGGTCCTTTTCCTCTTTCTTTGATTTCTTTGAGATACAGACACAGAAAATGTATTGTTCGGTCAAAGAGTATGTACCAGTTGATAGCCCTTTGGGCATAGTTTCAAGCTGTTCTCCAGAAGTTGAACCAGGTCACCACCAAAAGTGCATTTCTGTCCCTATTTTTCCACATTTCCTCCAGCAGTTGCCCTTTTTTCTTTTTCTGTCATTTTAGCTAATCTGACAGGTATGAGGTGGTACCTCAGTGTTGTTTTATTTGTATTTCTTTCATCAATAGTGATTTAGAGCATTTTTATGTGCCTATCAATAGCTTTGATTTCTTCTTCTGAAAACTACCTTTCAGATCTATTTCAACAATCCGGCTAGCAGCTGCTGTGGGGGGTGTAAAATCAACAACAATCAGCTCACAGAATGCTGCAAAAGCCCAGGTTCTTTTGATCTGCTTTACTAAGGAAAGCAACATTAAGGGGTTGACAATCTCACTTGAATCCAGCATATAAATACCATTCACTTAGTTCAGGGGAAAAAGCCAGCACCCAGAACTTCAGAGCAAATAC
>CM053622.1:820868242-820879145 GCA_028646595.1 Phalanger gymnotis
CCCCTTTTTTTGCTCTCTTTCGTTTTTGTCTTTGGGTTGCTTTTTTTTTTTTTGGTTCTGTTTCTTCTTTCTCATGATTCATTCCATTGGTCATAATTCTTCTCCACAACTTGACTAGTATGTAAATTAATTCAATGCGAAGTTATACGTGGAAGGTATATGGGATTCCATGCCGTCTTGGGGAGGGGAGGGGGAGGGAGGGAAGAAAATCTGGAACTCAAAATTATGTAGAACCATGTGTTGTAAACAAAAAAAAAATGTTCCTAAAAAAATTAGAATCGAACAAGTGGAAACTAGTGACTCTACAAGCCATCAAGATAAGATAAAACAAATTGAAAAAAGTAAAAAAAAAATGTGAAATTTCTCATTGGAAAAACCATTGATCTAGAAAATAAATCTAGGAGAGATAATACAAGAATTATTGGACTACCTGAAAGCCATGATCAAAAAAGAAAAGAGAAAAAAAATCTTGGACAATATTTTTCAAGAAATTATCAAAGAAAACTGCCCTGATATATTAGAACCAGAGGGCAAAATAGAAATTGAAAGAATCCACCAATCAATGCCTGAAACAGATCCCAAAATGGAAACTCCCAGAAACATCAGAGCCAAATTCCAGAGCTCACAGATCAAGGAGAAAGTATTGCAAGTATCCTGCCCCATTTCTCTTATCTCCTTCCCTGTTGGGTAAGATAGATTTATATACCCAATCAAGTCTCCCTCCCTCCCTCTTTCTCTCTCTCTCTCTCCCTCTCTTTATTCTGTTGTCTTTGAACCATTTCACATGAGAATAAGATTTAAGCATTGTCCACCCCGCCATTTTCTCCTCTACTGTAAAAATTCTTCCTTGCACAACTTTTTTATGTGAGATAATTTTCTTTTCTTTCTCTCTCTTATCCAATGTAAACCTTTTTCTCAGTAATACATTTTTTAGATTATTCTGTGACAGATTGGTAAAAGTTAGGGAAAGTTAGGTTTCCACAGAACAGTTAATTAAGTTCCACAGAATAATTAATTAACTGTCAGTTTGAACAAAGAAGAAGTAAAAATTAACCAGGATAAGGATTCCCAGCTAATCCGAATAAAGCTTGTGGTTTCGTGAAAACCACAGAGTCAGTATGTTAGGAAAACTGGTCTAAATCGGCCAGGTAACAGTCAAGATTGAAGAGACAACTGGGTCAAATGGCTACATGCATGCTTAATTGCCTAATTGAATATTACCTTATATATCCACAGGGAGGAGTTTTCCACCATTTTTGAACATGGGATGTATGATAAGGGGAGGGAGACAGGCTTACACATATCAAGGAAAGAACATATGAAGAGATGTGTCAGGAAGAGTGGAGTGGACCAATCCACTCTCTGAGGGGAGGTACTGAGTTGATAGTACATCAGTCTGCGTTGATCTAACACTATAAAGCTGATCTCACTTTTGTAAGCAGTACTTCCTCTTCCTAAAGAAGGCCAGAGTCTGCTTTTGGCCAGGAACATTTCCAATTCCTTTGGATTCCTCAATAATAGTAAATTGCCCTTGATACCTGAATTTCAGTGTCAAGTGTATTTCTAACAATTCCAACAAAATCAACTTATTCCTATGTTCTCTATCTATATGTATTCCTTCTAACTGCCCTAATAATGATAAAGTTCTTAGGAATTACATATATAATCTTCCTCTATAGGCATTATAAGGATTGAAGGATTATACTATTTGTCTGGGTGGACTATTCTTGGTTGTAATCCTAGCTCCTTTGCCTTCCAGAATATCAAATTCCAAGCCCTCCCCTCCTTTCATGGGGAAGTACCTAAATCTTTTGTTACCTTGACTGTGGCTTCATAGTATTTGAATGTGTGTGTGTCTTTCTGCCTAATTTTAGTATTTTTCTCTTTGACTTGAGAGTTCACTAATTTAGCTATACTATTCTTGGAAAATCTGTTAGTTTAATTTTATTAATCTCTTTTGTGATTTTTATTTTGGTGTTTAATTGAAGATTTTTATTTTGTTCTTTTTTCTAGCTTTTTTAGTTGCATGCCCAATCCATGTTCTTCTTCTCTTAGTGATATACACATTTAGTAATAGGAATTTCCCCTAAGTATTGTTTTAGCTCTATCCCACTCGTTCTGTGACCCACTCATTCTTTTTTTTAATAGAAGTACTTCTTTTTGGAAATTTTATTATTTAATATTTTTAGTTTTCAACATTGATTTCCATAAGTTTTTGAGTTACAAATTTTCTCCCCATTTCTACCTTCTCCCACCACAAGATGGCATATGTTCTGATTGCTCCTTTCCCCAGTCTGCCCTCCCTTCTGTCACCACCCCCCTTTATCAACAATCTGGCTAGCAGCTGTTGTGAGGGTGAAAGACCAACACAAGCCCAACAACAAGAATGCTGCCAAAGCCCAGGTTCTTCTGATCTGCTTTACCAAGGAAAGCAACATTAAGGGGTTGACAATCTAACTTTAATCCAGCATACGAATACCATTCACTTAGTTCAGGGGGAAAAGCCAGCACCCTGAGCTTCAGAGCAAATATAAACAAATTACAAACATCGACAGACCAAATACAATTCATAGTTACCAACATCTGAGTTCAGCCAGGGAGCTCATAACAAGGGTTGGCCCAGAGTTATGTGTGCCACCATGGTTGTGTGTAAGAACTCCAAAAAAGAGAAAGCCAACCCTTAGTTTTCTATCTTTTTCAGCGTCAAGGGTGAGTCACACATGTGACTCACCCACATGACCTAAAATCATCACAAAAACGTGACAAACACACATGGTCTAAAACCCTCTGATGTCCCAAACGTGCCACTCAAACCCATGTAAACTAGGCTCTCCCCTGAGGCAAGGAGGTCACCAAGGACTCCCAATCTAATCAAGGAAACAAAGGCCAAACTCTTCAAGGGCACTTGGTTGAACTGACTGCTAAGAGCCCATTTCGATTGCCAAACACCCCCATCCCCTTTCTCCTTACTTTCTTTTAGGGCAAGATAGATTTCTATACCCCATTGCCTGTATATCTCACTTCCCAGTTGCATGTAGAAGCAACTTTTTTTGAGCATTTGTTTTTAGAATTTTGAGTTCCAAAGTCTCTCTTGTCTTCCCTCTATAACACCCTCCTTGAGAAGGCAAGCAATTCAAGGTGGGGCACACATGTATCATTATGCAAAACACTTCCATAATAGTCCTGTTGTGAAACTAACTATATTTCCCTCCATCCTATCTTGTTCCCCTTTATTCAATTTTCTGCCTTGACCCTGTCCTTTTTCAAAAGTGTTTGCTTTTGATAACCTTCTCCCCTGATCTGCCTTCCCTTCTATCATCCCCCTTCTCCTATCCCCTTCCCTCCCTACTTTCCTGTAGGGTAAGATACCCAATTGAATGTGTATGTTATTGCCTCCATAAGCCAAATCCAATGAGAGCAAGATTCACTCATTCCCTTTCACCTGCCCCCTCTTCCCTTCCAATTGAACTGCTTTTTCTTGCCATTTTTATGTGAGATAATTTACCCCAGTCTATCTCTCCCTTTCTCTTTCTCCCAATATATTCCTCTCTCACCCCTTGATTTAATTTAATTTTTTTTTTATATCATCCCTTCATATTCAACTCACCTTGTGCCCTCCATATATATATATATATATATATATATACATATATATATATATAACTGCGAAAGGTCTCATGAGTTACAAATATCATCTTTCCATGTAGGAATGTAACCGTAATGGTGCACTTTTAGTAAGTTCCTTATGATTTCTCTTTCCTGTTTACCTTTTCATGCTTCTGTTGATTCCTGTATTTGAAAGTCAAGTTTTCTATTCAGCTCTGGTTTTTTCATCGAGAAACCTTGAAAATCCTCTATTTCATTGAAAATCCATGTTTTTGCCTTGGTGTATTATACTCAGTTTTGCTGGGTAGGTGATTCTTGATTTTAATCCTACCTCCTTTGACCTCTGGAATATCATATTCCAAGCCCTTTGATCCTTTAATGTAGAAGATGCTAGATCTTGTGTTATCCTGATTGTGTTTCCACAATACTCAAATTGTTTCTGGCTTTTTACAATATTTTCTCCTTGATCTGGGAACTCTGGAACTTGGCTACAGTATTTCTAGGAGTTTTCTTTTTAGGATCTTTTTCAAGTGGTGATTGGTAGATTCTTTCAATTTCTATTTTACTCTCTGGCTCTAGAATATCAGGGAAGTTTTCCTTGATAATTTTTTGAAAGATGATGTCTAGGCTCTTTTTGATCATGGCTTTCAGGTAGTCCAATAATTTTTAAATTATCTCTCCTTGATCTATTCTCCTGGTCGATGGTTTTTCCAAGGAAATATTTCACATTGTCTTCCATTTTTTCATTCTTTTGATTCTGCTTTATAATTTCTTGATTTCTCATAAAGTCACTAGCATCCTCTTGCACCAATTAAGGCAGTATTTTCTTCAGTGGTCTTTTGGACCTCCTTTTCCATTTCGCTAATTCTGCCTTTTAAGGCATTCTTTTCCTCACTGGCTTTTTGGAACTCCTTTGCCATTTGTGTTAGTCTATTTTTTAAGGTGATGTTTTCTTCAGTATTTTTTTTTGTCTCTTTTAGGAAGCTGTTGACTTGTTTTTCATGATTTTCTTGCATCACTCTCATTTCTCTTCCCAATTTTCCCTCCACTTCTCTTATTTCATGTTCCAAATCCTTTCTGAGCTCTTCCATGGCCTGAGACCAATTCGTATTTTTCTTGGAGGCTTTTGATATAGGCTCTTTGATTTTCCTGACTTCTTCTGGCTGTGTGTTTTGATCTTCTTTTTCACCAAAAAATATTCTGTAGTCTGAGTCTGAGTCCTTTACACTGCTGGCTCATGTTCCCAGCTAACTACTTGACTTCTGAGCTCTTTGTCAGGGTATGACTGCTTCCAGAGGGGACAGTGCTTTGTACCAAGCTTCAGGGACCATGCACTGCTTTTTTTCATAGCTATTTCTATTCTGTGGTGGTATGATACTCTTCTCATGGCCTGTGCTCTGGTCTGTGAGTGCAAGCATCCCTTTCTGCCATATAGCTCCCAAGAGGACTCCCTTTCCACAGTCACTGCTAGCTCTACCACACCAGCATTCTTCCTCCCCCAAGAATTGCCAACCAGGACCATGACCCAGATCCAAAGAAGGCAAAGCAAGAGAACCCTGCTGCAGCTCCAGTAAAGCACTTCCTACACTCCTGCTCTGATCTACTGCCTGATTCTTCCCACCGTGTGGGCTTGGGGCTGGAAGCAGCTGCCACTTGAGCTCTAGAAGCAGCTGCCAGAGCTTCTTACTGCTGCTGCCATGCCACTTCCACCACCCCCGGGGCTGGGGCCAGACCACACACTTCTCTCACCCAGATCCAGCAGTTTTCCCACTGACCTACTCTGTGGTCTCTGGTCTTTGTGGGTTGAGAAGTCTGGTAACTGCCACAGCTCAATGATTCATGGCCCTGAGGCCTGCTCTGCCCAATCTCCTCCATCCTGGTCTGTCCTGGCATGGCCTATGCTGGGCTGCTGCACACCACTCCCAGTACAGTGAGATAGACCCTTCCCAGCAACCATCCATGTAGCCCTGGGCTGGAGATCTGTTTCCCTCTGTTATTTCTTGGGTTCTGTAGCTCTAGAATTTGTTCACAGATATTTATACAGGTGTTTGGAGGGATTTGGGGGAGAGCTTAAGTGAATCCCTGTTTTCCAGCTGCCATCTTGGCCTGACCCACTCATTCTTAAGAATTTTATTACTTAACTGATTTCTAATCTGTGCTTAGATGATTAATTATTGAATGTTATTTTATTGTATTATAGTCTCAAATGTGCGCATTTAATATTTCTCCTTTTCTGCATGTGTTTGTGAAGATTTTATGCCCTAATACATGGTAAGTTTTTGTGAAGGTACCAAACATAACTGAGAAAAAAGTATATTTCTTTCTATTTTGATTCAATTTTCTACAGCAGTATATTATATCTAACCTTTCCAAAATTCTATTCATCTCCTTGGGGGGCAGCTAGGTGGTACAGTAGATAGAGAGCTGGGCCTGGAGTTAGGAAGACTCATCCTTTTGAGTTCAAATCTGGCATCAGGCATTTATTAGCTGTGTGACCTTGGGAAAATCACTTAACCCTGTTTGCCTCAGTTCCTCATCTGTAAAATGAACTGGAGAAGGAAATGGCAAGCCACTCCAGATTATCTTTGCCAAGATAACCCCAAACAGGGTCACAAAAAGTCAGATATGGCTGCAAAACACAACTAAACAATAACATTACTCTTTATCTTATTTATTTTATGGTTAGATTCATCTAGCTTTGAAAGGGGGAAATAGTTTTACTGTCCATAACCTCCTGCAACTAATTTATCTTTTGAGAATCTGGATGATATTCTATTTCGTGCATACATGTTTAGTTCTGATATGACTTCATCATCTATTGTATGTTTTAACAAGATATAGTTTCCCTGCTTCCCTCTTTTTAGGTCTATTTTTGCTGCTGCTCTGTCCATTTTTGCTACTACCCATGCCTTTTTTGTCCACTTCAGCTGAAGCCTAATAATTCTGCTCCAGCCACTTATTTTAACTCTGTGTGTCTTTCTGTTTCATGTATGTCACTTGTAAACAACAAATTTTTGGATTCTGCTTTCTAATAAATTCTGCTATCCATTTCCATTTTATAGGTGAATTCATTCCATTCACATTCCTAGTTATGTATTATCTATACATTTCCTTCTATCATATTTTCTCTTTTTCATTCTTTTCTCTCTTTTTACTCTGTCCCTCCTCAAAAATCTGTTTTGCTTCTGACCACTGCCTCCCTTGAAACAACCTTCCCCTTATCACTGTCCCCTCTCTCTTATCCCCTTCCCTGTTGAGGAAGATAGAGTCTGTGCCCAATCAAGTGAATGTTTACATATATTCTTTCATCTTTGAACTAATTCAGATAAGAATGAGATTCTTCAAGCCTTTTCCACCCTGCCCCCGTATTTATCCCTCTGTGTAAAAGCTTCTTCTTGAACATCTCTTTTATGTGAGATAATTTTCCTTATTCTTCCTCTCCATGCCTTCTTCTCCCAGTGGAAGCCTCTTTCTCACTAATTCATTTTTGGAGGTCATTCCAACAAAATCGCCTCACTCCTGTGCTCCCTATCTGTGTAGAATCTTTCTAACTGTGCTAATAATGATAAAGTTCTTAGGAATTACCTGAATCCTCTTCCTATGTAAGAATGTAAACTGTTTAACCTTATTGACCCCTTTATGATTTCTCTTTGCCTTTTTATGCTTCTCCTGAGTCTTGCATTAGAAAATCAAATTTTCTATTCATCTCTGGTCTCTCCATCAGGAATGGCTGAAAATCCTCTGTTCCATTAAATATCCATTTTACCCATGAAAGATTATATTTATTTTTGCTGGGCAAGTTGTAATCCTAGCTCTCTCCTATAGTATCAAATTCGAATCCCTCCACTCCTTTCCGGGGAAAGGTGCTAAATTTTCTGTGACCCTGAATGTGTCTTCATGGGCATTTGGATAGATTTTTTTTTCTGGCTTCTTTTAGTATTTTCTCTGACATAGGAGCACTGAAATTCCGGTATAATATTTTGGAAAGTTTCATTTGCTGATCACTTTTAGGTGATGATCACCGGATTTATTCACTTTCTATATTACCCTTGGATTCTAAGATAGCAGGGTAGTTTTCCTTTATAATTTCTTTTTTTTTAATTTTTAGCTTAAAATATTCAGTTCCACAGGTATTGGGGTTCCAAATTTTCTCTCCCTCCTTTTCCTCCCTCCTGCCCCCTACCCCGGATGGCATGTAATCCAATGTAGGTTCTGCATTTACCTTCACAGTGAACTTATTCACATAATAGTCCAGTGGTAAAGAAGAATTATAACCAATGGAATGAATCATGAGAGAGGAGAAATGAAACTAAAGAAGGAGAAAGGAAGAGAGCAAATAGTTTGCCTCAATCTCCATTCAGACTCCATAATTCTTTCTCTGGATGTGCATAGCTTTCTCCATCATAAATCTTCTGAAGCTATTTTCGAACCTTGTATTGATAAGAGGAGTCAAGTCTATCAAAGTTAGTCCTTACAGATACGATGTGTCTGTAATCATATATAACGATCTCCTGGTTTTGATCCCCTCATTCAGCATCAGTTCATATAAGTCTTTCCAGGTTGTAATGAAGTTGGTCTGTTCTTCCTTTCTTATTGCACAATAGTACTCCAATACATTCATATACCACAATTTGTTTAGCCATTCCCCAATTGATGGGCATCCCCTTGTTTTCCAATTCTTTGCCCACACAAAGAGAGCTGCTATAAACATTTCTGTACATACAGGACCATTTCCCACTTGTGTCATCTCTTTGGGATACAGCCCTAGAAGTGGTGTTGCTGGGTCAAAAGGTATGCACATTTTTTATAGCCTTTGGGGCATAGTTCCAAATTGCTATCCAGAATGGCTAGATCAGGTCACAACTCCACCAACAATGTAGCAATGTTCCGATTTTCCCACATCCTCTCCAGCATTTATCATTTTCCTATTTTGTCATGTTAGCCAATCTGACAAGAGAGATGTTGTACTTAAGAGTTGTTTTGATTTGCATTTCTCTAATCAATAGTGATTTAGAACATTTTTTCATATGCCTATAGATAGCTTTAATTTCTTCCCCTGAAAACTGCTTGTTCATATCCTTGCACCCTTTCTCAATTGGGGAATGACTTGTATTCCTATAAATTTGGCTCTGTTCCCTGTATATTTTAGACATGAAGCCTTTATCAGAGACCCTGGGTGTAAAGATTTTCTCCCAATTTTCTGCTTCCCTCCTAATCTTGGTTGCATTGACTTTGTTTATACAAAAAACTTTTCAATTTAACATAGTAAAATAATCCATTTTGCATTTTGTAATGCTCTCTATCTCTTGTTAGCTCATCAATTCTTCCCTGTTCCATAAATCTGGCAGGTAAACTATTCCTTGCTCTCCCAAACTGCTTATAGTATTAGCCTTTATTCCTAAATCATGAGCCCATTTTGACTTTATTTTGGTATACAGTGTAAGATAGTGGTCTATGCCCAGTTTCTGCCATACTATTTTCCAGTTTTCCCAGCAGTTTTTGTGGAATAGTGAATTCTTAACCCAGAAGCAGAATTCTTTGGGTTTATCAAATAGTAGATTGCTATAGTCATTGATTACTGAGTCTTGTGTATCTAACCTATTCCACTGATTTGTCACTCTTTTTCTTGGCCAGTACCAAGCAGTTTTGATGATTGCTGCTTTATAATACAGTTTAGTATCTGTTATGGGTAGGCCACCCTCCCTAGCATTTCTTTTTGTTAATTCCCTTGATATTCTGTACCTTTTGTTCTTCCAGATGAATTTTGTTATTATTTTATCCAGCTCTGTAAAATAAGTTTTTGGTAGTTTCATTGGTGTGGCATGGATAAGTAAATTAATTTAGGTAAAATTGTCATTTTTATATTAGCTCGGCCTAACTGTGGGCAACTAACATTCTTTCATTTATTTAGATCTGACTTTATTTGTGTGAGAAGTGTATTGTAGGTATGTTCATATAGGCCCTGGTTTGTCTTGGTAGGTAGACTCCCAAATATTTTATAGTGTCTATGGTAACTTTAAATGGACTTTCTCTTTCTATCACTTGCTGTTGGTCTTTGTTAGTAATATATGGGAATACTAAGGATTTATGTAGGTTTATTTTATATCCTGCAACTTTCCTAAAGTTTTTTATTGTTTCAAATAGTTTTTTACTTGATTCTCTGGATTCTCTAAATAAATCATCATATCATTTGCAAAGAGTGATAACTTAGTTTCTTCTTTGCCTGTTATAATTCCATCAATTTCTTTTTCTTCTCTTATTGGTAAAGCCAACATTTCCAGTAGCAAATTGAACAATAGGGGTGATAATGGACATCCTTGTTTCACCCCAGATCTTATTGGGAATGCATCTAGCTTATCCCCATTACATGTAATACTTGCTGATGGTTTTAGGTAGATACTACTTATTATTTTCAGGAAGACTCCATTTATTCCTATGCTTTCTAGAGTTTTTAATAGGAATGGGTGTTGTATTTTGTAAAAAGCTTTTTCTGCATCTATTGAGATAATCATGTGGTTTCTTCTAGTTTCGTTATTGATATTATCAATCATGCTGATAGTTTTCCTAATATTAGACCAGCCTGGTGTTTCTACAATCTGGCTAGCAGCTTCTGTGGGGGTGAAAGATCCACCCACAGCCAGCACCCAGAAAGCTGCTGGACAGCACAGGTTCTTTTGGTCTGCCTTAATAAGGAAAGCAAGGTTAAGGGGTTGGCAAGCTTACTTTAATTCAGCACACAAATATCATTCACTTAGTTCAGGGGAAAAAGTCAGTACCCTGAACTTCAGAGCAAATCACAAACAAAGTACAAACATCAACAGACAGACCCAATACAGATTCATAGTTACCAACATCTAGGTTCATCCCGGGAGCTCAGAACAAGGGCTGGCACAGAGTCACGAGCCACCACCACTGCGGCAAAGAGCTCCAAGGAAGAAGAGGCCAAGCCCTGGTTTTTATATCTTTGTCAGTGTCAGGGGTGAGTCACACATGCGACTCAGCAGCGTGACCTAAAATTGTCACAAAGAGGTGGACTTAAACCCACGTGGTCTAAAAGCCTCTGCTGTCCCAGACATGTAAACTAGGCCCTCCTTGGAGTTAGCCCCACCTTGGGCCCCACCTTAGTTGCCAATCCACACCCACATAGGTTTTATACCTAATAGGGGTTTGGGCCTGGGGCTTAGCCCTCAGTAAGACTCAATGAAATACACTGAATTCCTCAACAAAAACAAAAGCCAAACTCTTCAAGGGCACTTGTTGACCTAAGTGCTAAGGAGCCCATTTTGCTCACCAACAC
>CM053622.1:820896759-820918624 GCA_028646595.1 Phalanger gymnotis
GGGAGGGCAGACTGGGGAACAGGGCAACCAGAGTGTATGCCATCTTGGAGTTGGGGGCGTGGAAATGGGGAGAAAATTTGTAATTCAAACGCCTGTGAAAATCAATGCTGAAAACTAAATATATTAAAAATAAATTAAAAAAAAGAATTTAGATGTATCTATAATGGTGCGGTGTCTACAAAAGAAAAAGGGAGGATTGATTGGAAATCTGAATTTGCGAAACACCTCCTTTGCTAGTATTAATCCAGAGGAGGTAGCAAAAAAAATTATTGATATTTTCAAAAAAAATTAACACATTTAATAATGTATTTTTGACTATTTTCCTTATGCCACCTCATATTCTCTGTTTGGTCATAGTAGTTTTGTGCCTTCTTTGTGTCCTTAGGATAAGGAACGCTATGTTGAAGCCACTTAAAATTACAGAATAAAAAGGGGGAAGATGTGGGGAGCTAGCCATATCCTGGTTAATGTTTAGGCCTCATTAAACCTTTGCAAAGCAGCCTCTTAGATCTCTGCATGGCAGGATCACTTGAGGATAGATCTATGCACAGCAAAGTCCATTTTAAGGATAAGAAGATGTGGCAAAGAAAACCTGCCTCCATAGCTGATTATTCTCATGGGAAAGAACTGAAATGTTTCAGTATGGTTATCTACATGGGAAAGAACAGAAATATTTCAATTTGGTTAGACTGTAAGAGACTGGCATCTCATTCCCAGGAACAAGGAGATAAAAAATATTAACCAATGCTTCATTGTACTCTTCTTTGAAGTCAGGATGACTCAGCAATTAACCTGTATAAAATACTGTCAGTAACTCCATTAACATCAGTCTATAGCCAGACTATATGACTCGTCTAGTCCCGTGTTTTTGTCTTTTTGTGTTCATTACTTCACCCTATACTAGCACCATCTGCTGGCCCACTCCATCCTATTCCCCCTACCGCCATTTTTCTATTCTCCCTCTCCTTTCACTCTGTCCCTCCTCAAAAGTGTTTTCCTTCTGAGTACTCCTTTACCCAATCTGCCCTCCATTCTATAACCACTTCCTTCCTATTATCCCCTTCACCTTCCCCTACTATTTTCCTGTAGGGCAAGATAGATTTCTATATCCCATTGCCTGTATATCTTATTTCCCAGTTACATGTAAAAACAATTTTTAACATTCATTTTTTAAAACTTTGAGTTCCAAATTCTCTCCCTTCCTCCCCTTGCCACCTTCATTGAGAAGGCAAGCAATTAGATATAGGTTATACATGCATAACAATTTCATAATAGTCATGTTGTGAAATACTAACTCTGTTTCCCTCCATTCTATCCTACCCCCACTTATTCTATTCTCTCCTTTCACCCTGTCCCTCCTCAATGTGTTTCCTTCTGATTACCCCCTCCCCCAATCTGCCCATCCTTCTGTCACTCCCCCTCTCTTATCCCCTAGATAGATTTCTATACCCAATTGAGTGTGTATGTTATTCTCTCTTAAGCCAATTCTGATGAGAGTAAGATTCACTCATTACCTCTTACCTCCCCTCTTATCTCCTTCACTGTACAAGCTTTTTCTTGCCTCTTTTATATGAGATAATTTACCCCATTCTCCCTCTACCTGTCTGCTTCTCCAAATACATTCCTCTCTCACCCTTTAATTTTATTTTTTAGATATCATCCCTTCATATTCAACTTACCTTGTACCCTCCATCTATATATATTCCTTCCAACTACCCTAATACTGAGAAAGGTCTCATGAGTCACAAATAGTCACATTTCCATGTAGGAATGTAAACAGTTCAACTTTAATAGGGTTCTTACTATTTCTCTTTCCTGTTTACCTTTTCATGATTCTCTTGAGTCTTGTACCTGAAAGTCAAATTTTTTATTCAGTTTGGGTCTTTTCTCAAGGATGCATTAAATTCCTCTACCTCATTGAATATCAAAATTTCCCTCTAATGTATTACACTCAGTTTTCCTGGGTAAGTGATTTTTGGTTTTAATCCTAGCTCCTTTGACCTCTGGAATATCATATTCTAAGTCCCTGATCCTTTAATATAGAAACTACTAAATCTCGTTGTACTTGATTGTGGTTCCACAATATTTGAATTCTGGCTGCTTGCAATATTTTCTCCTTGACCTGGAAACTCTGGAATTTGGCTATAATATTCTTTAACTTTGGATGTAGGAGCTTTAACTTTGTATTCTTCTGAGTGTGTGTTTTGAAACTGAGGTGAACAAAGGTTAACTGACTTGCTTAGGGACACAGAACTAGAATCTGAGGTAGGATTTGAATTCAAGTCTTTCCAGATTATCACAGCACCTGGCTCATAGTTGGTACTTAATAAATGTTTATTAATTGATTGATTGCTTCTAAGTAACAATAATTCTGCTAGCAGCTGTTGGGGAGGGGGTTGCAGGAGGAGGAAGGGAGAGAATTTGGAGCTCAAAGTTTTAAAAAAACAAATATTAAAAATTGTTTTTACATGTAACTGAGAAATAAGATATACAGGCAATGGGGTATGGAAATCTATCTTGCCCTACCCTGTTAACCTGCAAAGTGCTTCAGGACCCATGTGGTTCAAAGCCGAGCATTATCTACAGGGGCCATTTATATTTATCTATAAAGCACTTTATAGTTCACAATATCCAATTACAGTCTGCCCAGGGCTCTCCTGTGGAGACTCCTGTCACTGTGGGCCCAGCCCTATGACCATTTACAAAACACTTTACAGTTTTCAGAGTCCCACCACTATGAGTTAATTGGTCATTTACAAGGCCCTGTACAGGTCAAAGATGTCAGTGGCCATTGATGAAACACCAAGAATTTCTTGAGTACTGCACAATCACTCTGTCACCCAATAAACACAACAGGTCTAGATTATGAAACACCATGGTCTCTCACAGAGAAGCCAATGACCACTTATAATATCCAATCCCACCTCCTCCCCACCACTCAGTGTCAATGGAACAGCTCTCACCCTAGGTCCAGAGGAAAGAAATGACTTGCCCCAGGACACATGGAAAGTCTTGGTCTGAGCTGTGATTGGCAATTCTCTTGGCTTGGACCTGGCTCTGCCCCCAGAGCCATCCTACTTGCCCACATTGTGCCAGGTGAGTGGCACAATGATGAAATGAGTGGAGGGGCAGCAAGGGATCATGAGGCAGGTGAGGGGTCCAAGCAGAGGAGGAGTCCTAGAATCACACAACCTCAGGACTGGGAGGAGGCTCTGAGGACATTTGGTCCAATCTCTGCCTGAACAGGGATCATTGATATGCCACACCTAACAAGTGTCCAGGTAGCCTTTGCCTAAGGCCCTCCAGGGTGGGGGAGCTTCCCATCTAACTGCACTTCCCCATATAGCCCCTCCCGTGCAATCTCAATGCCTTCCTCTACATTGGGCCTCTAGGAAGCTTCCTCCCAATTGTACAATCCACTGAGGCAGGAACAAGCAAGGCAACTGGGGCCTTATCACTCACCCTTGGCTTCCCACTGGGCTGTGAGCTCAAGCTCCAGGGCTAAATTCCAAGGAGTATAATGGCCTCCCCATGGTAGGTGAATGACTGCAAGACAAGAAAAGGTAGTATTAGTTTAAGTTGTCCCAACCTGGAGCCCAGAGCTCTGACACCCAAGGATTCAAGGCCAGGGGAACTATTATCTCATCTTCCCTACAGAAAAAAGTGTTGACCAGAACTCAATGGAAAATGCAATATAAAAGATACTGAAGAAATTCATGGGAATCATTGAAGACTAATTATAAGGCATTGATTAAGGTAAAATTCTTTACTTATGTTACATGAAAATGTTATCCATATTGGCAACTATTAGTTGTTATCAGTAGTAATAGAATTCTTAAAACTGTTATCATTATTAAGCTAATTTGAAAGTTTGGTGCTGAGTTGTGTATGATCAGATGATTCTAAAGAACAAAATTTATTAGAAAAGGTTAAAAGGAGAAATTATCTCATCAAAATGGGGTGTGAAAGGAAGAACTAATTCAGAGGAAACAGGTGGGAGTGGAGAGCTGGTAATCTTGGAACCTTGCTCTCCCCTGGGTGGAGGAGGAAAGAAAGTATACATCTGAAGAGGTTTAGAAGACTTCTGAACTTCTAGAGAGATGAGGAAACTGGGGGATAAGGTGGAGGAGGGACTTTTAGTACGGGGTATAGATTAAGATTTGGAGGTTGGGGTGAATAGATAAGGGAGAGACTTTTAGAGTTAGAATAAAATAAGGAATAAGTGGGTTAATGGAGAAGATAAGGTAACAGGGACAGGGAGAAAAGAGGTGGAGAAGGAAAATAGTGAATAAAAATAAGATGAAGGGAAATTCATAAATAGCAATTAAACCTTTAAATGAGAGTGGGAAATGAATTGAGGATGGCTGAACAACTTGGTATATGATTGTCGTGGAATCCTACTGTGCTGTGAGATGATCTTAGAAAAACATGGGAGGACTTGCACAAAACAATGAAGAGTGAAACCAGCGGAACCAAAAGAACACTGTAAACAGTAACAACAATATTGTTTTAAGAATGGCTTTGATAGACTAAGTCATTTTCACTATTATAAATACACATATTAGCTATAAATTACATACAAAGACAGACACTATGTGCATCCAGAAAAAGAGCTGATCTATAAAAGTATGTATAGAATTCCATACATATACATTTACATACACAGAAACATATCATATAAATACACATACATACATGCATATGTATACATACATACATACATATATGGACCTATTTGTGTTTAATGGTAATTATCTCTAGGGTGGGGGGAGGGAAGAAAAAAGGAAATTTAAATGATAATTTTGTTGTATATTTGAAAGGAGTAGCAAGTTGTGCAGAGTAGATTTGCAATTTCATGTACAATCTTTTTTCATTATACTGCGTTATGGAAATGTTTGCTTTATTCCATAAATTAAAAATAGAAGAAATAAAAGAAAACCTGTTACAGAAATTTAATACCAATTTAGATTTGAAGATATTTCCCACCCATTAATAGTCCATGTGACCTGCTTATATTACAGGAAGCCTAAGTCATGTGTGGTGGGAGGATCTTGCTGAGAAGAAAACGAAACTGTGTCACAGAAAATACTGAGAGAGCAGTTACTACAGTTATGAGGAAAAGAGCAAGGGTGTGGTGGCTGTAAATTTTGGGGAAGGCCCCAGCAGGGGGACAGAGAGGTTTTGGAATAGAGTGGTCCTCTGTAGTGATGTTGCAGACTTATTGATTACGGGATCTGGTTATTTGGTGTCTGAATAAATGGTTTACTTCTTCTACCTTCTATGTGGAGAGTCTTGTATGTTTTGGGATACAGAGCCACATAGACATTTTGACAATTATTGTTGGCGATGAATAGGATGAGGTCGCAAGGTATATCTCTATTTGGAGGTAGAAGGACTTTAGAAGAAGAAATGGTTATCCCAGGATGGGATGATGTAACAGATTCCTCGCTAGCAAGGGAATGGTCTAAAGGCACTACTTTCTGTGAGGACTGGAAACAGAAGCTACAGAGGGGAGAACCTAGAGATTTGGAAAGATGTTTGCAAGAAATTAAAGTTAAGCCAGAGAGAGAATTGCCAATAGCACTCTCTAGGAGAGGCTGCATTTTACTCACAGCATATCATATTTTATATGAAAGCAGGGACTGATTGTTATGAGAGAGAACTGTGAAGATTAGAGAAACATCTGGCTCAGATGAGAATATTTCTTTACCACAACAAGATGGAGAATCTCAGGTGGCAGAACAAGAGATTATTGTTCAGAAATCTGCTGATTTTGCAGTTAGTTTGGCTAAAAGACAGAGGGAGCCAAGGAGGTCAAGAGTGCCTTTCAGTTCAGCCCAGGTTGAATCTAACTGTCCTAACTGCCAGTCTGGTTGCCGTGGTTACAGGGCGAGAGAGTCTAGAAAGGATAACACAATATCAGAAGCTTGGGATGCAATGTTACTTTGTGGTATGATGGTATGGAGCCAGAGAATGATGAAGTATCAGACCAGGCTCCTTAAACAGCAGTGTGCCCCATGCAGTGAAGGAGGCAAGAAACCCAAGTTAATAATACAGTGTCTAGAGAGATGTTGGAGGATTTTACACAGCAGGAAATCATAGATATCTTGAGTAGGTTCACCCAGAGAATGAGAGATTCATTAATATCTTGGAGGGTGAGAATCGGTGATGAAGAGGCTGCAGCAGTATCTGTAGATACTGTGAATTGCATGAGATTCATAAGTATTAGACAGAATCTTTTTGTACAGCAAGTTTTTAAAGATTATCATTTGCAAGGAAGTAATGAAACAACCAATCTGATAGCTTTAGCTGTAACAGGTTGTAATAGAGAAGAATATCCTGCTGATTCTATATGGCCTACTGCAGATAGACCCTAGTATTCACTTAGGGATTGTATGAGAAAGTTAAAGGAGGAGGCAATGAAGACTGCTATTATGTTGGGAAATGCCAAAGTTTATTTATGTATTTATTCATTTCTTTCTTTCTTTCGTCATTATTTATTTATTTAATATTTTTTGTTTTCAGCACTAATTTTCACAAGAGTTTGAATTACAAAATTTCTCCCCATTTCTACTCTCCCCCCTACTCCAAGATGGCATATATTCTGATTGCCCCATTCCCTAGTCAACACTCTCTTCTGTCACCCCACTCCTGCCCATCCCCTTTTCCCTTGCTTTCTTGTAGGGCAAGATAGATTTTTATGCCCCATTGCCTGTATATCTTATTTCCTAGTTGCATACAAAAAGTTTTTTGAACATCTGCTTTTAAATCTTTGAGTTCCAAAGTCTCTCCCTTCTCCCCTCCCCACCCACCCTCCCTAAGAAGGCAAGCAATTCAACATAGGACACATGTGTATCATTATGCAAAACCCTTCCACAATACTCACGTTGTCAAAGACTAACTATATTTTGCTTCTTCCTACCCTATCCTCCTTTATTCAGTTTTCTCCCTTGACTCTGTCCCTTTTCAAAATTGTTTGCTTTTGATTACGTCCTCCCCCTATCTGCTCTCCTTTCTATCACCACCACCCCCCTTTTATCTCCTTCTTCCTTCTTTCCTGTGGAGCAAGATACCCAATTCAGTGTGTATGTTATTCCTTCCTCAGGTCAAATCCAATGAAAGCAAGATTCACTCATTCCCCCTCACCTGACACCTCTTCCCTCCCAACAGAACTGCTTTTTCTTGCCACTTAGATGTGAGATAATTTACCCCATTTTATCTCTCCCTTTCTCCCTCTCTCAATATATTCCTCTCTCATCCCTTAATCTGATTTTATGTTTTTTAGATATCATCCCTTCATATTCAACTAACCCTGTGCCCTCTATCTATATATATGTACATATGTATATATATATATATATATATATATATATATAATGTGTGTGTGTATGTATGTATGTATGTGTGTGTATGTATGTATGTTCCCTTCATCTACCTTAATATCTCTCATGAATTATACATCATCTTTCCATGTAGGGATGTAAACAAAACAGTTCAACTTTAGTAAGTCCCTTATGATTTCTCTTTTGTTTACCTTTTCATGCTTCTCTTGATTCTCATGTTTGAAAGTCAGATTTTCTATTCAGCTCTGGTCATTTCACTGAGAAAGCTTGAAAGTCCTCTATTTTTTGAAAATCCATATTTTGCCTTGGAGCATGATACTAAGTTTTTCTGGGTAGGTGAGTCTTGGTTTTAATCCTAGCTCCATTGACCTCTGGAATATCATGTTCCAAGCCCTATGATCCCTTAACGTGGAAGCTGATAGATCTTGTGTTATCCTGATTGTGTTTCCACAATACTCAAATTATTTCTTTCTCGCTGCTTGCAGTATATGCTCCTTGATCTGGGAGTTCTGGATTTTGGTGACAATATTCCCAGAAGTTTTCTTTTTGGGATCTTTTTTCAGGTAGGCAATCCATGGATTCTTTCAATTTCTATTTGGCCTAGTGGTTCTAGAATATCAGGGCAGTTCTCCTTGATAATTTCTTGAAAGATGATATCTAGGCTCTTTTTTTGATCATGGCTTTCAGGTAGTCCAATAATTTTTAAAGTATCTCTCCTGGATCTATTTTCCAGGTCAGTGGTTTTTCCAATGAGATATTTCACATTGTCCTCCAGTTTTTTCATTCCTTTGGTTCTGTTTTATAATATCTTGATTTCTCTCAAAGTCACTAGCTTCCACTTGCTCCAATCTAATGTTTAAGGTGGTATTTTCTTCAGTAGTCTTTTGGACCTCCTTTTCCATTTGGCTGATTCTGCCTTTCAAGGCATTCTTCTCCCGATTGGCTTTTTGGAGGTTTTTTGCCATTTGAGTTAGTCTATTTTTAAGGTTTTATTTTCTTCAGTATTTTTTGGGGTCTCCTTTAGCAAGTCATTGACTTGTTTTTCATGGTTTTCTCACATCCTTTTCATTTCTCTTCCCAATTTTTCCTCTACTTCTTTACAATGCTTTTCCAAATCCTTTTTGTGCTCTTCTGTGGCCTGAGACCAGTTCATGTTTTTCTTGGAAGCTTTTGATGTTGGCTCTTTGACTTTGATGACTTCTTCTGGCTGTATATTTTGGTCTTCTTTGTCACCAAAGAAAGATTCTAAAGTCTGAGACTGAATCTGAGTCTATTTTCACTGCCTGTTCATGTTCCCAGCCAACTTACTTGACCTTTGAGTTTTTCATCAGGGTATGACTGCTTGTAGAGTAAAGGGTACTTTGTTCCAAGCTTGAGGGGATGTGCTGTTGTTCTCAGAGCTATTTCTACACAGCAAGCTCTGCCACACCAGTGCTCCTCCTCGACCAAGAACCACCAACCTGGATTGCAACTCAGATCTTAAGCAGGCTCTGCACTCCTGCTCTGATCTTCTACTTAATTCCTCCCATCAGGTGGTCCTGGGGCCAGAAGTAACTGCAGCTATAGTTCTGTCCTCAGAGCTGCACCACCTCCACTGCCTTCAGGGCAACGGCCGCACTGCAAACTCCTTTCACTCTGTTTCAGCAGCTTTACCCACTAACCTTCTCTGTTGTCTTTGGTGTTTGTGAGTTGAGAAATCTGGTAACTGTCACAGCTCACTCATTCAGGGTGCTAGGGCCTGTTCTGCCTGGCTCCAGGTCTGGTTGGTCCGGACACAGCCCATGCTGAGCTCTGCTCTGCTCTGCTCTGCTCCTAGCTCTATTGTGAAAGACCCTTCCCCGTGACCATATAGGCTTTCCTGGGCTGGAGCCCCTGCTTCCCTCTCTTATTTCACGGGTTCTGCAGCTCTAGAATTTGTTCATAGCCATTTTTATAAGTTTTTGGAGGGGATTGGGGGGGGGGAGCTCACACAAGTCCCTGCTTTCCAGCCACCATCTTGGCCCTGCCCCCAATGTCAAAGTTTATTATGATACTCCCTTGGGAATCTCTCATAGGAATGATAGTTAAAACAGTTACCCCTGCTTATAAACACCTAATTCTGACTCTGCTAGTTGTGGAAGTAGGGAACCCTCTTTCAGTGGTGCTGGACAAGATTTTACAGTTAAGTGACTTTGGAGACTGGGGAAAAGATAAGTTTCTTCGAGAGAGAAGAGTGAATAGCGAGCAGATTCAATGACAGAATAGAATGACAAGCAAAGAAATGTTCATTACTCTATTGAGAGTAAGGGTAGATTTTAGAAGAATAGATGGTATTCCAATTAATGAGCTATAAAAAAATGTACTGAGATAAAGGGCTTATTAATAGCACATGGGAAGGATAACACAATAATAGTTGTTTATCCAGGAGAAAATGATTATGCAACTTGTATGTATTCTTGATTTATGTATTCTATCATGAATGAGACCATGATGGTCTCCTTGTTTAGTTTTAGATTTTTGTTTGTTAGATTTGTTTCCTGCAGGCTTAGTACCTTCCATCTGCAGATGCCTGATCACTTAAGCCAGATGTCATCCCTGGACCTGTCTATCACTGTAATGTGTCATCCCTGGACCTGGTGTCAACCAAGTTCCAGATGCCAGTTTGCTAAAGAACTGACCTCTTGAATGGGACTCTTGACCTCTTGGGGCAGGGACAGCTCCACATCCAATTTCAGCAGGAAGAATGACAAGGAAGAAGGATGACAAGACCTTTGCCCCTTACCCCAAGATTTTGAGCCCCATTAATTTGAGGGGGGAATGATGACATTGTTTTATATGCTTATCTTGTGTTATCCCTGTTATATTTTTGTATAAAGTTCTGTTGACACTAGTGATCCCAAAACTCCCTTTGTCCTATGTAATAGATAAGAAAGATCTTGGGGCTGAAACAATGGTAATTTGATTTAAAGATCTTTCCCACCCATTAATAGACCATATGACCTATTTACATCACAGGAAGCCTAAGTCGCGTGTGTTGGGAGGAGTTTGCTGAGAGGAAAAAGAAATTGTGTCCCAGGAAATACTGAGAGAGCAGTTACTACAGTTAGAGCTGAGGTTAAGAGCAGGCATGTGGTGGCTGTGAGTTCTTGGGAAGGTCCCAGCTGAGGGAGGGGGAGGTTTTCGGATGGAGTAGTTCTCTGCTGTGATATTGTGGATTTCTTAGTCATGAGATAGAATAAATGGTTTACTTCTTGTATCTTCTATGTGGAGAGTCTCATATATTTTGTGATACAGAACCATATAGGCATTTTGACAATTATCATCTATGTTGTGATTATTGCCTTGGTAACACAGGCAGGGACCTGGACACTGGAAGGCATTGGAGGCAGCAGACAGCTCCCCAGAAGGCCAATGCACAAAAGTGTACCTACCAGGGCCTAGAAAGTAGCCAGCATTGTTTAGTGTACACCCTCAATTTCTCTGCCTCAAGACAGAGACTGGGAAAAACAAAGTCAGATTCCCAAAGAGCCCATCAGAGCCCAGAACAGCTGTGTATGTGGGTGGTGGGGAGGGTGCCTGGCAATTCTTATGCCATGACCTCCTCCACATCTATAATGTAGGAAAATGTCTGTGTTCCTTCTCTCCCCTCAAGTTTGTCCCGTTCTGATGAACCACAAATGGGGAGCTCAGATAGTTTCCCCACACCAACTATCAGTTCCCCAGAACTTATAAAGTAGAAGTGATAAGAGGGGGAAGGGATTTAGATTTGGTTTTGTCCTAGCACCCATTATTCTACTAAAGAAAATGGGGTGAGGTAGAGCCAAGATGGTGGAGTGAAAGCAGGGACCTACCTGAGCCCTCTCACAAATTTTTTCATACACCTCTTAAAAAGTGAATCTGAACAAATCTGAGAGAGGTGGAATCCACTAGGAGACAGAGCGTGGCAAATTTCCAACCCAGGAGAGTCTGGTAAGTCCATGAGAGGGATCTGTTGCATCAGGTTGGGAGAGAACTGAGCCTGCGGAACTACACCCAAACATACCAGAGCACAATACTGGAATGGGAGCAGGCCCAGCCTACCAGCTGCAGTAGGGATCCCCAGGCCTCTTAGCTCAGGATGGGAGTCTGTCAGAGCTAGGCAAGACAGAAGCACAGAGCCTGCAGCAGCACCAACAGCTACTCCTGGAGCTATCCGCCCACAGTCTAAAGGTTTGAAACTCACCGTATTGAACTTCTGGGAACCATGATGACCAAGTAAACTCTTAGAGCTCTCATCCCTTCCTTGAATAACAAAGAGAATACTGCCCTAGGAGAAACCTTGGAATACAGGAGCCAGAAGTAGGGGTTCAGTGATCTTTTAGCTCAGAAAGCTAGGGAGACCACCTTTTGTGGTGATGGAAGGAGACCAGTGCAGGAAGGGAGGCATCCCAGCAAGCCCAATCTTAGCAGACCAGTGAGAGTTCTTGAGCCCCAGAGGTGTGGAGCCAGCAAACTTTTTGTGGTGGCAAAGACTGGAAATCAAGGGGTTGCCCATCAATTGGGGAATGGCTAAACAAGTTGTAGTATATGAATGTAATGGTATGCTATTGTGCTATAAGAAATGAGGAGCAGACAGACTTCATAATAACCTAGAAAGACTTATGTGGTCTGATATTGAGTGAAAGAAGCAGAGCCAGGAGAACATTATACACAATTACAGACACACAATATCTGTGATGACTAAGTTTGATACACTTGGCTCTTTACAGCAAAAGACTCAGGATGGAGAAAGCTATCCAAATCCAGAGAGAAAATTATGGAGTCTGAAGGTAGATTGAGGCAAACTATTTGCTCTCTTGTTTTTCTTCTTTTTTGGTTTTGTTTTTTCTTTCTCATGGTTCATTCCATTGGTCATAATTCTTCTTTACAATTTGACTATTGTGTAAGTAAGTTTAATGTGAAGGTATATGTAGAACCTATGTCAGATTACATGCTATCTTGGGGGTGAGGGGAGTGGAGAGGGAGGTGGAAAAAATTTGTAACTCGAAAACTTGTGGAACTAAGTGTTGTAAACTAAAAACAAAAAATAAATTTAAAAAATGAGGCTCTGGGATTGGGAAAGCCCTGCCAAAGACAGCTTGGATGAGAACCCAAATTTTGCTGACTCCTAACCCAGCTGGAATCCAAGCTTCATGAGACAAGGGGCAGTGGTAGGGGTACGAACTAGAGCTGGGGCAAGGGCAGGAGCAGAGCCTGGGGAAGGGACAGAGACATGGAGGAAGGAAACTGTAGGGTGCAGGGAGTGGGAGCAGGGACTGAGAAGGGAGAGGAATCAGGGAGGAGTAAGGACTAAGAGAAACAAAGGACAGGACCCAAAAGAAAGTCAAGGAAAGGGAAAGGACAGGACAATGGACAGCGATGGGGCAGAAGCAAGGGTTGGGGGAAGGACTATTACTAGGGACAAGGACAAAGACAGGGCTAGAACAATGGCATAATATCTCTTACCCTGTGTCCTGGTGCAGCCTCTGGATCCCCAGGCAGGCTCAGGAGGATGAAGAGAAGAATAATGGTTGGAGGTAGAGTTGCTCTCTGAGGAAGGGAAATCTAAAGTCAGTGACTTGCATATCAAGAAGAGGCATGGGGTGGGGGAAGGGGAGAGAAGAATGAAGAAGAGAGAGACAGACAGAAAGACTGAGAGTCAAAGATAGAAAGACAGAGACAGACAAAAACAATGACAGGGATAGAGGGAGACAGGAAAGAAAGGGACAGAGAAATAGAAAGATAAAGACACAGAGATGGGGGAGAGAGGGAGATGAGAGGGAGTGGAAAGAGACAGACATACAGACAGAGAAAGATAGAGTCAGAGAGAAAAAGACATACAAAGAAAGAGAGAGACAAAGAGGGTTAGAAAGAGACAGAGAGAAAGAGACATGCAGAGAGTCAGGGTGATAGACATAGAGAAGAGGGGGAAGCAGAAAGGAGGAGAAGGAAAGGAGAAACAGAGAGAGGGAGCCAGCAAAATAGAGACAGACAGGAGAGGGAGCAGGGGAAGGGGAAAGGAGGAGGAGAAAAGTGAGACAAAGAGACACACAGATAGAGAGATTTGGAAGGTTGATGGACAAAACCAAGGGTAATTGAGGGAAAGAGACAGAGATCGAGTGAATGAGGCAGAGAGAGCAGTTTGGACAGAGTGAGCTCCAGAGAAATAGATCTGAAGTCCTCCCATCCATCCTTCCTCCCCTGTCCCAGCCATCCAGAAGCAAACTCTCACCTCTTTAGCTCAGGGATAGCAAGGCAGTCAGAATCACTGAATTGTGAATATTGGAGGATGATGTATGGTGTTAGAAGACTGGAAAGGCCTTTCTCACTTCCTGGCCATCTTGGCAGCAGGTCTCTGGCTGAGGGTCCTCCTGCACCACAGGCAGGAAGATGGTGGCCGCAAAGAAGATGAAAAAGTCTCTGGAGTCCATCAACTCGAGGCTCCAGCTGGTCATGAAAAGCGGCAAATATGTGATGGGCTACAGACAGACCCTGAAAATGATCCAACAAGGAAAAGCCAAATTGGTCATCTTAGCCAACAACTACCCAGCCTTGAGGAAATCAGAGATTGAATATTACACTATGTTGGCCAAAACTGGTGTACATCACTACAATGGCAATAGCATCGAATTGGGTACAGCATGTGGGAAGTAACACAGAGTATGTACACTGGCTATCGTTGATCCAGGTGATTCTGATATCATTAGAAGCATGCTAGAACAGACCAGTAAGAAGTAAACTGTACAAAAGTATACTTTAATAAATGGGCCAAAACTTGTTTTAAAAAAGACTGGAAAGGTATTAGGGGCATGGGTTGGAAGAGGATTTGAGCATAGACAGAGAGAGACAGAAGCTGAAAGAGACAGAGAGAGGGAGACAGAGAAAGAAAGGCAGAAGATAAAACAGAGAGATAGAGACAGACAGGTCAGGTGACAATTTAATATTTGATCCTGCATGCAATAGGGAACCACTGGAGTTCATCAGTTGAGGTTGGAATAGGTAGATGGCATGGTCAGATCTGAGGTTTAGCAAGCTTATTTTGGCAGCTCAGTGGAGGATGGACTGGAGTGGGGAGAGACTTGAGGCAGGGGAACAACCAGCAGGTTCTTGCAACAGTACAGGCTGGAGGTGATGAGGCACCAGAGTGGTGGCAATGTCATTGGAGAGAAAAGGATGGGTTGCATATGAGAAATTTGAGGAAGGTAAAGTTAAAAATCCTGGGAGGGAGAGAGACCTAGTAGGTTAGGCGGTAAATAAGAAGTCAGTCATGTCATTGTATGCAAGTTTACGGTAAAAATGAGGTTTAATGAGGGGATGGAGCCAAGATGGTGGCTGGAAAGAAGGGACTTACTTAACCTCTCCCCCAAATACCTCCAAACACCTGTAAAAATGGCTCTGAACAAATTCTGGAGCTGCAGAACCCACGAAATAGCAGAGGGAAATAGATCTCCAGCCCAGGATGGTCTGGATGGTTGCTGGAAAGGGTCTATAGCATGGTGCTGGGAGCAGAGCACAGCCCAGCGTAGGCCATGCCAGGACAGACCAGATGGATAGTTGGCCAGCCAGAGCAGGCCTTATGGCCATGAACCACGGCACTGTCACAGTTACCAGACTTCTCAACCCACAAACACCAAAGACCACAGAGCAGGTTAGTGGGAAAGCTACTAGATTGGGGTTAGAGTGGTCCAGCCCCAGCCCTGGCAGGAGTGGAGGCAGTGTGGTGGTGGAGGCAGCATCAGCAGCAGCAGCAGTGAGCTCCTGAGGCTGCCTCCAGAGCTCCAGTGTTGTCTGCTTCCAATGTCCCTGGCCCATGTGGTGAGAGGAATTGAGTGGTGGATCAGAGCGTGAGTGAAGGGAGTGCCTTGCCCTGCTCAGGTCTGGGTCAAGGTCGTGGTTGGTGGTTCTTGGGGGAGGAGGAACACTGGTGTGGCAAAGCTTGCGGTGATGGTGGAGTAGAAGTAGCTCTGAAAACAGCAGCGTAGCCCCTCAATCTTGGGACAAAGTACTCTCTATTCTACAAGCAGTCATACCCTGATGAAAAGCTCAAGGGTCAAGTAGTTGGTTGGGAACATGAACAGGCAGTGAAAACGGACTCAGATTCAGACTCAGACTTTGGAATCTTTCTTTGGTGACAAAGAAGACCAACACATAAAGCCAGAAGAAGTCAACAAAGTCAAAGAGCCTACATCAAAAGCCTCCAAGAAAAACATGAACTGGTCTCAGGCCATGGAAATGTGCAAAAAGGATTTGGAAAAGCAAGTTAGAGAACTAGAGGAAAAATTGGGAAGAGAAATGAGAGTGATGTGAGAAAACCATGAAAAACAAGTCTAAAGGAGACCCAAAAAATACTGAAGGATATAACACCTTAAAAAATAGATTAACTCAAATGGCAAAAGAATTCCAAAAAGCCAATGAGGAGAAGAATGCCTTGAAAGGCAGAATCAGCCAAATAGAAAAGGAGGTCCAAAAGACCACTGAAGAAAATACTACCTTAAAAATTAGATTGGAACAAGTGGAAGCTAGTGACTTTATGAGAAATCAAGTATTATAAAACAGAACTAAAGGGATGAAAAAACTGGAAGACAATGTGAAATATGTCATTGGAAAAACCACTGACCTGGAGAATAGATGCAGGAGAGATAATTTTAAAAATATTGGACTACCTGAAAGCCATGATCAAAAAACGGCCTAGATATCATCTTCCAAGAAATTATCAAGGAAAATTGCCCTGATATTCTAGAGGCAGAAGGTAAAATAGAAATTGAAAGAATCCACCAATCGCACCCTGAAAAAGATCCCCAAAAGAAAACTCCTAGGAATATTGTCACCAAATTCCAGAGCTCCCAGGTCGAGGAGAATATACTGCAAGCAGTCAGAAAGAAACAATTTGAGTATTGTAGAAACACAATCAGGGAAACACAAGATCTAGCAGCTTCTCCATTAAAGGATTGATGGGCTTGGAATATGATATTCCACAGGTCAATGGAGCTAGGAATCACCTACCCAGCAAAACTGAGTATAATGCTCCAAGGCAAAATATGGATTTTCAATAAAATAGAGGACTTTCAAGCTTTCTCAGTGAAAAGACCAGAGCTAAATAGAAAATTTGACTTTTTAAAGACAAAAATCAAGAGAAGCATGAAAAGGTAAACAAGAAAGAGGATTCATAAGGGACTTACTAAAGTTGAACTGTTTTGTTTACATTCCTACATGGAAAGATGATGTGTATAATTCATGAGACCTCAGTATTAGGGTAGCTGAAGGGAATATATATATATATGTATATGTATATGTATATGTATATGTATATGTATATGTATATGTATATGTATATGTATATGTATATGTATATGTATATGTATATGTATGTATGTATGTATGTATATAGACAGAGGGCACAGGGAAAGTTGAATATGAAGGGATGATATCTAAAAAAATAAAATCAAATTAAGGGATGAGAGAGGAATATATTGAAGAGAGAGAAAGGGAGAGATAAAATGGGGTAAATTATCTCACATAAAAGCGGCAAGAAAAAGCAGTTCTGTCGGAAGAGAAGAGAAGGCAGGTGAGGGGGAATGAGTAAATCTTGCTTTCATCAGATTTGACCTGAGGAGGGAATAACATACACACTCAATTGGGTATCTTATTCTCACCTGGGTTGAAGAAGAAATGACATATACATCTGAAGATGTTTAGATATACCTTCTAGAGAGGCGAGAAAACTGTAGGATAGAGTGGGGAAGAGACTTTGAGAAGGGGTTATAGACTAAGATTAGGAGGGTGGGCTGAATAAGTAGGGGAAGGAATTTTAAAGGGCTAAGTAAAATAAGGAATTAGGGAGTGTGGGGAGAAGGTAAAGTAACAGAGAAAGGGTGAAAAGGGAGGCTGAGAAGGAAAGTAGTGAGTAAAAATACAAAGGGAAATACACAAATAGTAATTATGATTTTGAATGTGAATGGGGTGAACACACCTCCCCAAAATAGAAACAGATAGCAGAATGGATGAAAAATCAGAATCCAAGAACATGTTGTTTACAAGAAACACATTTAAAAATGAGAGATACACACAGAGTTAAAATGGAGGGTTGGAGTAGAATTTGTTATGCTTCAGTGGATGTGAAAAGGGCAGGGGTAGTGATTATGGTCTCAGACAAATTTATGGCTAAAGTAGAATTAATTAAAAGAGATAAACAGGGTAACTACATTTTCAGGAAAGGTACCATAGACAATGAAGCAATATCAACACTGAACCTATATGCCCCCAATATTATAGCATCTAAATTTTTAAAAGAAAAATGAATTATAGGGTTAGACAGCTAGTTGTACTATAAAATAGGGGAATTTAATCATCCCCTTTGAGAACTTGATCAATCTAAAAAAAAATAAATAAGAAAGAGGTTAAGGAAATGAATAGAATTTTAGATAACTGAGATGTGATAGCTATCTGGAAAGAACTGAATGGAAATAGAATGGAATATACGTTTTGCTCATCAGATCATGGTACCTTTACAAAGACCGGCCATGTATTAGTGCATAAAAATGTTATAAGCATAAAAGCAGAAATGTTAAAAGCACCCTTTTCAGATCATAATGCAACAAAAATCAAGTTTAATAAAGAAACAAGGAAACATATATTAAAAAAAACTAATAGGAGATTAAAGGACCAATCTTAAAGAATGAGTTGGTTAAAGAAAAAATCATAGAAACAATTAATGATTTCGTTAAAGAGAATGACAGTATTGGGACAACATATCAAACCCCATGAGATAAAGCAAAAGGAGTGATTTTAACTTTAAAAACTAGAAAAAGAACAAGTTAAAAATCCCTGATTAACCATTTGTTTCAACAATCTGGCTAGCAGCTGTTGTGGGGAGTGTAAAATCAACACAAGCCCAACAACAAGAACACTACCCTACCAGCAAAAGTCCAGGTTCTTTTGATCTGCTTTGCTAAGGAAAGCAACGTTAAGGGGTTAACAAGTTTACTTTAATCCAGCATACAGACATCATTCGCTTAGCTCAGGGGAAAAAGCCAACACCCTGAACTTCAGAGCAAAATATAAACAAATTACAGACATTGACAGACAGACAAATTACAATTCATAGTTGCCAATATCTAAGTTCAGCCCGGGAGCTTATAACAAGGGCTGGCCCAGAGTCACGCTCACCACCACTCCTGTGGGTAAGAGCACTGAAAAAGCAAAAGCCAGCCCCTGGTTTTATATCTTTTTCAGGGTCAAGGGTGAGTCACACATGTGACTCACCCATGTGACCTGGAATTGTCACAAAGAGGCAACTTAAACCCACGTGGTCTAAAAGCCTCTGGTGTCCCAAACATGTCACTCAAACTCATGTGTAAACTAGGCCCTCCCCTGAGGCAAGGAGATCACCAAGGACTCCTAAATCTAATCAAGGAAACAAAGGCCAAACTCTTCAAGGGCACTTGGTTGAAGTGAGTGCTAAGAGCACATTTTGTTTACCAACATACCACTAAATTGGAAAACCTAAAAATTAAAAGCGAGACTAGTAAAAATGAGAGTAAAAAAATCATTGAATTAATAAATAAAACTAAGAGTTGATTTTATGAAAAACAATATTATTATTTTATCTAGCTCTATAAAATATTTTTTAAAGTTTGATTGGTATCACACTAAATAAATGAATTAATTTAGGTAAAATGGCCATTTTTATTATATTACCTTGGCCTAACCATGAACAACAGATGTTTTTCCATTTATTTACATTTGATTTTAGTTGTGTGAAGAGTGTTTTGTAATTGTGTTCATATAGTTCCTGGGTTTGTCTTGGCAGGTAAACTCCCAAATATTTTAGTGTCTACAGTAACTTTAAATGGAATTTCTCTATCTCTTGCTGTTGGGCTTTGTTAGTATTATATAGGAATGCTGAGGATTTATGTGGGTTTATTTTATATCCTGCAAGTTTGCTAAAATTGTTTATTATTTCAAGTAGTTTTTTACTTGATTCTCTAGGATTCTCTAAGTAAATCATCATATCATCTGCAAAAAGTGGTAATTTACTTTCTTCTTTGCCTATTCTAATTCCTTCAATTTCTTTTGTTTTCTTATCCCTAAGACTAACATTTCTAGTACCAAATTGAATAATAGGGATGACAATGGACATCCTTGTTTTACTTCCCCTTTTATTTTATTGGAAATGCATCTAGAGTACCCCCATTACATATAATGCTTGCTGATGGTTTTAGGAAGACTTCAGTTATTCCTATGCTTTCTAGTGTTTTTAATAGGAATAGGTATTGCATTTTACCAAAAGTTTTTTTTTGCATCTATTGAGATAATCATGCTTTCTGCTAATTTTGTTATTGATATGATCAATTATTCCGATAGTTTTCCTAATATTGAAGCAGCCTTGCATTCCTGGAATAAATTCTACCTGGTCATAGTATATTATTCTTGTGATAAGTTGTTGTCATCTTTTTGCTAATATTTCATTTAAAATTTTTGCATCCATATTCATTAGGGAAATTGGTCTATAATTTTCTTTCTCTGTTTTGGCTCTTCCTGGCTTAGGAATTTGTGCCATATCTGTGTCCTAAAAAGAATTTGGTAGGAGTCCTTCTTCCCTTATTTTCCCAAATAGTCTGTAAGGGATTGTAATTATTGGTTCTTTAAATATTTGATATAATTTGCTTGTAATTCCATCTGGCTGTGGAAATTTTTTCCTAGGGAGCTCATTGATGGCTTGTTCAATTTCTTATTCTGAGATGGGCTTATTTAGGTATTTTACTTCTTGTGTTAGGCTGGGCCATTCATATTTTTGCAAATATTCATCTACTTCCCTAAGATTATCAAATTTATGGTCACACAGTTGGGCAAAATAATTGCTAATTACTGCTTTAATTTCTTCTTCATTTGTGGTGAATTCACTCTTTTTATTGTTGGTACAGGTAATTTTTTTCTTTCTTTAATCAAATTGACCAAAAGTTCATGAATTTTATTGTTTTTTCATAAAACAAGATCTTAGTTTTATTATTAGTTCAATAGATTTTTTGGGATTTCAATTTTATTAATTTCTCCTTTGTTTTCAGTATTTCAAATCTGGTATTTAATTGGGGATTTTCAATTTGTTCTTTTTCTAGCTTTTTCAGTTTCATGTCCAATTCATTGATCTTCTTTATTTTATTCATGTAAGCATTCAGAGATATAAAACTTACGCTAAGAACTGCTTTTGTTGCATCCCATAAATTTTGGTATGTTGTTTCATTATTGTCATTCTCTTGAATGAAGCCACCAATTGTTTCTATGATTTGTTCTTTCACCCACTCATTATTTAGGATTAGATTATTTGGTTTCCAATTAGTTTTTAGTCTATCTTTCCATGGCCCTTTATTACAAACAATTTTTATTGCATCATGATCTGAAAAGGAGGCATTGACTATTTCTGCCTTTCTTCACTGTATTGTAAGGATTTTGTGCCCTAGTACATGGTCAATTTTTGTGTATGTGCTATCTACCACCAAGAAAAGGTATATTCCTTTCTATCCCCATTCAGTATTCTCCAGCATTCAGTCTATCATATCTACCTTTTCTAAAATTCTGTTCACCTCCTTAACTTCTTTCTTGTTTATTTTGAGATTAGATTCATCAAGTTCAGAGAGGGGGAGGTTGAGGTCTCACACTTGAATAGTCTATTTCTTCCTGTAACTCCCTTAACTTCTCCTCTAAGAATTTGTATGCTATGCCACTTGGTGCATATATGTTAAGTAATGATATTACTTCACTGTCTATGGCGCCTTTTAGTAGGACATAGTTTCCTTCCTTATCTCTTTTAATTAGATCTATCTTTGCTTTTGCTTTGTTGAGATTGCTACCCTCCTTTTTTTTCACTTTACCTGAAGCATAATATATTTTACTCCACACTTTTACCTTTACCCTGTGTGTATCCCCCTGTTTCAAATGTGTTTCTTGTTAACAATATATTGTAAGATTATAGGTTTTTAATCCATTCTTCTATCTACATGCATCATCTTTCCATGTAGGAATGTAAGCACAACAGTTCAATTTTATTAAGTCCCTTATGAATTCTCTTTCTTGTTTACCTTTTCATGCTTCTCTTGATTTTTGTATTTGAAAGTCAAATTTTCTATTCAGCTCTGGTCTTTTCATTGAGAAAGCTTGAAAGTCCTCTATTTTATTGAAAATCCATATTTTGCCTTGGAGCATGATACTCAGTTTTGCTGGGTAGGTGATTCTTGGTTTTAATCCTAGCTCCATTGACCTCCAGAATATGATATTCCAAACCCTTCTATCCTTTAATGTAGAAGCTGCTAGATCTTGTGTTATTCTGATTGTGTTTCCACAATATTCAAATTGTTTCTTTCTGGCTGCTTGCAGTATTTTCTCCTTGACCTGGAAACTCTGGAGTTTGGTGACGTTATTCCTAGGAGTTTTCTTTTGGGGATCTTTTTCAAGAGGCGATCAGTGTATTCCTTCCATTTCTATTTTACCCTCTGGTTCTAGAATATCAAGGCAGTTTTCCTTGATAATTT
>CM053622.1:820919124-820945342 GCA_028646595.1 Phalanger gymnotis
AATGGAAAAGGAGGTCCAAAAGACCACTGGAGAAAATACTAGCTTAAAAATTAGATTGGAGCAAGTGGAAGCTAGTGACTTGATGAGAAATCAAGATATTATAAAACAGAACCAAACGAATGAAAAAATGGAAGACGATGTGAAATATCTCCTTGGAAAAACCACTGACCTGGAAAATAGATCCAGGAGAGAGAATTTAAAAATTATTGGACTACCTGAAAGCCATGATCAAAAAAAGAGCCTAGATATCATCTTTCAAGAAATTATCAAGGAGAACTGCCCTGATATTCTAGAGCTGGAGGGTAAAACAGAAATTGAAAGAATCCACCAGTCGCCTCCTAAAAAGATCCCCAAAAGAAAACTCCTAGGAATATTGTCACCAAATTCCAGAGTTCCCAGATCAAGGAGAAAATACTGCAAGCAGCCAGAAAGAAACAATTTGAGTATTGTGAAAATACAATCAGAATAACATGAGATCTAGCAGCTTCTACATTAAGGTATCAAAGGGTTTGGAATATGATATTCCAGAGGTCAATGGAGCTAGGTTTAAAACCAAGGATCACCTACCCAGAAAAACTGAGTATCTTGCTCCAAGGCAAAATAAGGACTTTTAATAAAATAGAGGACTTTCAAGATTTCTCAGTGAAAAGACCAGAGCTGAATAGAAAATTTGACTTTTAAACATAAGAATCAAGAGAAGCATGAAAAGGTAAACAAGAAAGAGAAATCATAAGGGACTTACTAAAGTTGAACTGTTTTGTTTACATTCCTACATGGAAAGATGATGTGTATAATTCATGAGAGGTATTAAGGTAGCTGAAGGGAATATATATATGTATGTATGTATGTATGTATGTATATAGACAGAGGGCACAAGATGAGTTGAATATGAAGGGATGATATCTAAAAAAATTAAATTAAAGGATGAGAGAGGAATATATTGAGAGAGGGAGAAAGGGAGAGATAGAATGGGGTAAATTATCTCGAATAAAAGTGGCAAGAAAAAACAGTTCTGTAGGATGGGAAGAGGGGGCAGATGAGGGGGAATGAGGGAATATTGCTTTCATCAGATTTGACCTGAGAAGGGAATAACATACACACTCAATTGGGTATCTTACCCCATTGGAAAGAAGGAGGAAGGAGATAAAAAGGGGGGGCACAAAAGAAGGAAGGGCAGATAGGGGGAGGAGGTAATCAAAAGCAAACACACTTTTGAAAAGGGACAGGGTCAAGGCGGAAAACTGAATAAAGGGGGATAGGATAGGAAGGAGCAAAATATAGTTAGTCTTTCACAACATGAGTATTGTGGAAGGGTTTTACATAATGATACGCATGTGGCCTATGTGAAATTGCTTGCCTTCTTAGGGAGGGTGGGTGGGGAGGGAAGAGGGGAGAGAATTTGGAACTCAAAGTTTTAAAAGCAGATGTTCAAAAAAAAGTTTTTGCATGCAACTAGGAAGTAAGATATGCATGCAATGGGGCATAGAAAGCTATCCTGCCCTACAAGAAAGAAGGGGAAAAGGGGATGGGGGGAAGTGGGGTGACAGAAGGGAGGGCTGACTGGGGAATGGGGAAACCAGAATATATGCCATCTTGGAGAGGGGAGGAGGGTAGAAATGGAGAGAAAATTTGTGATTCAAACTCTAGTGAAAATCAATGCTGAAAACTAAAAATATTAAATAAACTGAAAAAAGAAAAATAAAAAAAGATTTTAAAATGTTAACACAAGCAAAGTTAATAAAGATAAGATTAAAAAAGGAAACAAAAAAGAAAAACCTCTAAAGTCTTATATTAGTTGATACAAAGTGAAATATATTGGGTACAAAGTAACAGTAATATTGTAAAATTATCAGCCATGAATGACTTAGCTACTCTCACCAGTACAATGATTCATGTTGACTCTGAAGGACTTAGGATGACAAATGCTATCCATCCCCAGAAAAAGAACTGATGGTGTCTGAATACAGATTAAGGCAACTTTTGGGTTTTTTCACTTTCTTTAGAGTTTTTTTTATCTATGTTCTCTTTCACAACATTGCTATTATGGATAGGTTTTGCAAGACTTCACATATATAGCCTATATGGAATACTTGCCTTCTCAGTTAGGGGGTGTGGAGGAAGGGAGAGAATTTGGAACTCAAAGTTTTAAAAACAAATGTTTAAAAATTGGTTTTTCATGTAATCGGGGAAAATTAAATATTAAATAAATACTATAAATTTTTGTGTGTGTGTGTACACGTGTGCAAACAGATATAGATATATAAGTATCAGGCCTACCCTTTCTGAGTCATATAAAAATAAGGTACTAATTCCACAAAGTCTCCATGATAGCTCCACTCTAGGGCCTGGGTTACTGATTGGTGAGCTTTCACCAGAATCAACCCTACCAAGATTCACCTCACTGCTGCTTCTCTCCAGTCCTTCTCATGGCACACTAATGTGCTAGGCCACATTCACTCATCCCCTCTGCTAAAGTGAAAGACAGGCATCAAGTTGTAGTCTCAAAAGAATTGAGACTTAGTCTTTAAATCAAGTAAAGGCATTTATTTGGAGTAATGCACCCAGCAGGCTTTTCTCCTTAAGGAAGATAACAGCTCAGCCAAGAGAAGGTAGGGGTTTATAAAGGTGAAAAGTGCCATGTTGGCAGAAAGATTAAGTAAGGAGTGACAGGCAGGCAAGAGGCTGTAGCTCAGAGTTCCATGGATGCAATTTACCAACATGCAGTCCAATGCCTCTCAAGGTGGGGAGGGGGAGCTAACTGCAATGTAAATGAGATGCTTATGATCCTAGGGTTACTGAAGGGTTATTAAGGAGCAA
Organism: Phalanger gymnotis; assembly: GCA_028646595.1. NCBI lineage: Eukaryota > Metazoa > Chordata > Mammalia > Diprotodontia > Phalangeridae > Phalanger > Phalanger gymnotis. The sequence goes on from CM053622.1 coordinate 820,921,942, forward strand.
TAACAAGCAGGTGCCAATGTGGCAAAGTGCCTTCCTCAGTTTCCTGGCCAACATCCTGTTTAGACCATGTGTGGGACATGCAGAGTTGCTGCTTATCTTGTGCCTGCAGCAGGAAATTACTGTCTTGCTTGATTGGGGCCCACTCAGATACTGGGTCCTTGCCACAGACATGGTCTTTCCCTGATGTTCAGACATATCACCTTTGGCTTTGGAAGAGTAACCAAATTTACCTCAACTTTCCTGGAAAGCAAGTATCAACCAATTGCTTTGTGTTGTAGGAGCAATGTTCTATCCCCTGTCTCCATGCAAGTTGGGTTAGTTTTTCATTAAAATATTTTGACATTATCTTTGTGGCTTAGTTGGCTCTGGTAGTTGACACCATCTCTTGCTCACCCCAGTAATAGCCAGAAGGAGCTCCAGGTAGGTGTTGCCACTTGGCTGCAAACCATGATGGACAACTGGAGGAAAGAAGCTTCACTCAGCTGAATCAACTCTGTGAGTCCTCGGTGCCTATCCTTGTTGAATATCCTGCTATGTAAAGTTTTATTTATGGCTAAGTAAAGCTCCTTTTCTTTCCTGTTGATTGCTCTACTAGTGTGCCAATGCATTCTGACCCATAACCTAAAGAAACCAAGATAACAGCCTGTGTTAGCCTGCTCCAAACACCCTGTGACTCCACTCCCCGCCTGGGTGGCTTCACTAACCACCACTGTCCTATAACTATGTCTTCCCCTATTGGAATGTAAACTCTTTCAGTGCAGGCGCTGACTTTGTATATTTGTATTTCCAGCACTTCACGTGGTGCCTGACAAATAATAAGCACTTAAATTCTCATTCATTCATTCATTTACTTGCTCTTCATTCTTCTTTAAGTTTAATTACTTGTTTTAGACTTTGTAGCTCCAACACTTAGCATGGTGCCTGACACATAAGAAGCACTTAAATTGTCATTCACTCATTCATTCATTCATTCACTAGTTCTTCATTTTCTTTTATTTCAGCTTAATTCCTTGTCTTAGACTCTCTGGTTCATCTTTTGGCAATCCATACTTTAAAATTTATCTAGGTATAGGTTTTATGAAGCTATAGCTTTCACAGCTTTCTTCGATTTTGTTTCCTTTGAACTCCTGAGTGTCTCTCCTCCTCTTATGCTTCCCACATTTGACCTACAAATAGGTCCCAATTAGTGCTAATAATAAGTACCATAAAGTAGCTGAATGTACTTTAATTTTCATTATTCAGTGTCATCATTTTGTAAACTGTAGCCTGTGGTTCCAGCCCAATTGAAATACTCAATATGAATTTGGGTCGTGCAGCTCCTTTATAAAATTAATTTTTCCCCCCTAACCAAGATTTGACTAGTTGTCTGTCATCTCTACTTTGACCAATATCTGTAGTTTTCTCTTTGTCTTCATTTCCTGTTTAAAGCTCTTCAGATTATATTTGCAGTACTCCAGAAAAAGCATTCTTCAAAGCCTTCTTCATGTACAATCTGTCCCTTGTTGGGAACTTGATGTTTTGCCATTTTAAGCCAGAATGGGACCAGAAACCAATAGATTAATTGTTCAGTTAATTCCATGGTGTCAAATTCTTCATGATACTTTTTGGGGTTTTCTTTTTTCCCTGTTTATTTATTTTGCTTGTAAATTACAGAATAAAACAAGTATTCCACAACAGTGTACAATGAAAGAGATGAGCATGCCCAAAACTGTAAATCTAGTATATACATCTTGCTATTCCTTTTAAATGTATAATGAAGTTATGTAAATTTGTTTTTTCCTTTTTTCTTCCATTCCCCTACTGCCCCAGAGATGGCTACCATTAGGCATAAATACATATATGTATGTGTATCCTAGAACAAGGGGTGGAGTGTGTTGTTAAGCAAAATTGTCTCATTAGCATGGCTTTTGTTTCTTTTGAGAGGAAGTACTTTCAGCTGTTAAGTGCTAAGCCCCAGGCCCAGGGCCCTGTCAGGTGTGAAACCTGTGTGGGTGTGGATTGGTGACTTAGGAGGGGCCAGCTAGGGAACCAATGGTCTCTGGTCATTGAGGTGGGGCTTGAGAACGCCAGAAGCTCGGCTGCGAGGAGGGGGAGCCAGGAGACAACTCCGGTGGCAGCGGAAGGTGTAGAAGCCGAAAGCTGCGGAAGCCAGAAGCTGCGGAGGCAGAAAGCTGCGGAAGCAGGAAGCTGTGGAAGCAGGGCTTACCCGAGTGCGAGCAGGAACATGAGGCCAGTGAACATGATTTGGCTAAATACTATCTTGTTTTTCTGTGGCCTCCAGGTTGCCCTTGTGAGATGGGCTTTCTGGGCCTGGAGTCTTTTTGTCAAGATGTTGGAATGGGGAGGCTGGTTCAAGTTTTTGCTGCGGTGGGGCCTAAATAAATTTCTTGTTTTCTCCTTAGAGAATCTCTCATACCTTGCGATTTTGGACCATTCAAACATATACATGATTATATTTGAGGTCATAAATTCGGCCTTCCTACTACAGTATGTAGAATTGTTCTATACATCTATTTATCAGTTCTTTCTCTCGATATAGTGTTTTTCATCATATGTGCTTCATACTTAATTTATAAATAATAGATGAAATGAGTTATTTGCTGAGACATTCCTAACACAACGTTGCTATTACTATATACAATGATCTGTTGGTCTTGCTCATTTCACTCTTCATTATATGTGCAAATCTTTCCATGTTTTTCTAAGATCATTGGGGTTTTCTTGGCAAAGTAATGGGGTTTGACAGTTCATTCTCCAGCTCATTTTGCAAATGAGGAAACTGAAGCAAATGGGATTAAGTGACTTTTCCAGGGTCATCCAGCTAGTATTTGTGTCTGAGGCCAAATTGGGACTTAGGTCTTCCTGACTTGAAGCCTGGAGTTCTCTCCACTGCATGACCTAGCTGCCCCTATGGATCAATGGATGAATAGTGATACAAAATTTGGCATTTTGAAAACTGTTCTCCATGACCTGATTGGTGTTATTGCAATTATCTTTGAGATGCAAAAATTGTTTAACATTATGTAATCTCTTAGCATAATAAATTTAATGAAAAATGATTACAACAACCATTACATCACCTACAACATTTGAAGTACTCAAAAATCACAGGATTAAAAGGACCATTCCACAACAGCATCTAAGCATGATAGTCAAGGAAGAATTAGTGTAATGGTTTCCCACTAGAAGCTTTCCTTGGAGAAGAAACACAAATGTCCCAAGTCTCTCATATTACTATTTCTTTGTGCGAGCTACACTAATAAGAGAAGAGAAAGTAGGGAAAGAGGTATAAGGAAGCGGAGGCAGAATTATAACTATCTGGAGATCATATACGGGTGAATTAGAGAACACTGGATCTTCCACAACTCATCTCAGCATTGATCCCATGGGAACAGGTCCTGGTCCAGCCCTTTCATCTTCTCTTTGTAAAGCTGACTGAATGTTTCCTTTTGGGTCTACTGTGAAGTAGTTTTTCCAGTCTCCAGATTCCTGCCACATGTGGAAGGGGGACAACACATCTTAGAGATAGGTCCTTTGTGATCATGCTCTTCCATACTGTTCTCCCTCCCTCCTTGCCCCAGGAAGGAGACATTGGGTGGACCTTTGGTGGCTTCTCTTGATGGGGTTAGGGTTAGGTGACCTTCTCCTGCAACTAGTGAGCTCTTCCCTTCTTCATTCGTTATTCAGAGGATGTGGACTTTGAGTCATCCAGGCCTTACCCTTTCCTCTTACACCTTCACTTCTCACTTTTCCTCTAACACATGAAAACCTAAGGGAGGTTTCCTTGGCTGCCTGTGCATGCTGTCTCTGAGTGGGTCATTGCAGAGACATCTGGTACTTTCAATGGTAGAGATGGAACAAATTCTTTGGCTCCCTTCCATCTCCTTTGTGATTCACACCTTCTCTGACCCTATTTCTGGGTGCCTTAAGTTCAGTTGGACAGGAGGGAACCCACCCACATAACCCCCTAATGGCCCTAGACCATTCCTCCTCACCTTTTCTCAGTGTGATCATTTTGAAACTCTCCATATTTTCCATTGGTACAAGTTCCTTGTTTTCCAGCATGTGTTTTTTCATGACTTGGAAGGAGGCATTCTCTACCACCAAGTTGATTTCTTCCTCTCTGAGCTCCTTGTTCAGGAATTGACAAATCTTTTTCACACTGGCCTTAAGATTCTAAGAAAAATACCACACCCTGTGGTGGGGGGTGGAGGTGATGTCAGGGAGAAAGAACGGCAGGACAATGGAGGGGCCAAAAGTGAGAAGAACAAAGAAGGATAGTATAGCAGAGAGGTAGAGAAGTATCAAAGTGGAGTAGGAGGAAGAGTTTGAAAAAAAAAGTGCAGGGAAAAGAGAAGTAGAAACAAGGGATTTAGGAGGAGAGAAAGGAGAGTCTGAGGGGAAGAGAGAAAGGACTATGTGCAGAGGGGAGAGCAACTGGAGGGGAAAGAGTGGGTGGGGTGGAGTAGGAAGCAGGGGGTGAGAATAAGATTTGAAGCTAGAGTGGGAAGTGTCTCAAACCAGAAAGTAGAATAAGGTGAGGATTTGGGGAGAGACAGGGGAAGAGTAATGTGAGGTGAAAGTAGAGGTTATGGTGATGGAATGAAGAGCTTGTGGGGGAGGTGGAGATAAACAGAGAAAGGAAAATGAAACAAGAAGAAAAAGAAAGGAGAGGAAAAAAGAGAAAATGGGAAAATGAGATGGAGGGAGTGAGATGGTGAGTGTCTGAGGCCAGAACGGAGCTCAGGAAGAGGAGTCATACTCACTCCAGGCCCAGCACTCTATCTACTGCACCACGTAGCTGCCCCTCAGGGCCCCTAGTCAGCTACATTTAGGCATCTTTGAGTCTCTACACACTGGTTGTTATGGGGACCCAGGCTCTTTCTGTGAGCAGATGTTTCAACAATCTGGCTAGCAGCTGTTGTGGGGGTAAAAGACCAACACAAGCCCAACAACAAGAATGCTACCAGCACGCTGCAAAACACGGGTTCTTTTGATCTGCTTTAGTAAGGAAAGCAACATTAAGGGGTTGACAAGCTTACTTTAATCCAGCATACAAATATCATTCACTTAGTTCAGGGGGGAAAGCCAGCACCCTGAACTTTGGAGCAAAATACAAAGTACAAACATCGACAGACAGACCTTGTCTGATTCAAATCCCAATACATAGTTACCAGAGTTTAACAAAGTCCCAGCATCCAGGTTTACAAGCTGGAGGGCTCTTAGCTACAGCTGCCCACAGTCTCTGCGAGCCACCAAAAGTGAGAGCCCTGCCCAAATGGCTCTGTCTTCTGTTCTTACAGTATTTCAGACGTCATCAAATGTCATCCAAATGACCAGAACTTAGGCTCCTATGATTGGTTCTTGAGTTAGCACCTCCCCTTAGTTAGCCCCGCCTTGGGTCCCACCTTAGTTACCAATCCATACCCACATAGGTTTAACACCTAATAGGGGTTTGGGCCCGGGGCTTAGCACCTAGTAAGACCAATGAAATACACTGAATTACTCAAAGGAAACAAAAGCCAAACTCTTCAAGGGCACTTGGTTGAACTAAGTGCTAAGAGCCCATTTTTCTTACCAACACAGCAGAGCAATCTCTGGGGTGGAAAGGATCAACCTCAGCTGGATTTTCACTTGTTTTCCCTTAGCTGATGAAATGCTTTCTTCTCTAGTTCACTTTGTCCAACCTGCTCCAATTTCTCTCCCTCTCCTTTACATGGCTGGGAAGATGTAATATTTGGAACAGAATTCCTTTTTCAGAGTTTTGGGCTGGAGCAATCTCTGGAAAGCAACTACTTCATCATCTTCATCACATGATCCTTCAGAATGATGAGGAATCAGTGATGGAGGCTACTCTTCCAGATCATGTTTTGAATAATACTAAGGAACTGGTCACTGGAATAAAAACAATGAGGAGTAGAGAGGCAGCCATTTGGTCTGAAGTTTGATGGTAGAAGGGGTGGGGAAAGTCTGACAGGAACCTTGGGTTTTGACAGAGAAGATTTCAAAGAGTCTGAAGTTTGAGACCATGGCTTAAAATGGAACTGGAGAAGGTGGTCTAGATTGGATAGGAAGTTCTCAGGCATGGGATTCAGAAGACAAAAGAGAAATCATCCCAATGAACAGGATAATGGGGTTTTCTCTGAAGAGAGTGGTTTGGATCCAAAAGGGATAGTTTGCTCAGCAGCTTCTACTTTGAGAAGCCTTATACAGCAGACGGACATGAGAGAAGATTTCAAGTGTAATGTGGTCTCACAATTTAATTGTCAGGAACAATAAAGGTCACCTTGAGCTAAGGCTGACTTCTAAGATTGAAGATAACACATTTATTTTGTGTAATGAGTGGGATATGAAGCAGCCTAAAGGAAGAAGAGGACCATGGCTTGGAGTGGCTGGAACTACAATGACCTACAGGGAACAAGGAGACCTAGGTGCTCTGCTTTTTCTTCCTTCCTTCTTTCCTTCCTTCCTTCCTTCCTTCCTTCCTTCCTTCCTTCCTTCCTTCCTTCCTTCCTTCTTTCCTTCTTTCCTTCTTTCCTTCCTTCCTTCCTTCCTTCCTTCCTTCCTTCCTTCCTTCCTTCCTTCCTTCCTTCCTTCCTTCCTTCCTTCCTTCTTTCCTTCCTTCTTTCCTTCCTTCCTTCCTTTCTTGCTTCCTTGATTTCCTGCTTTCTTTTTCTGCCACAGAGAATGATCATTGTGACTGGAATCTGAAAACTAACTCAGATGACAAAATAATGCAATGTCTCTTGCTGGCCTGTGTATATGGAGGGTCCCACAGGGGGTGGGTAGGAACATGCAGGGAACATGTGTGCCTATGTCCAGGATTCATGTTCTGACATAGATTGGGAGCTCCTCTTGGTGAGGTGCTGTCATTCACCTTTCTTTTTATTCTCGGTGCCTGGATTATGGTAGGTTCTCAATCAGTGCTGACTGACTGAGCTGACACACTGAATTCCAGGTCATCTCTGAGGGCAGGCACTAGGAGCAAAAGGGCCTGGCAAAGGTTTTTCTTTTTTTCGTGAAGTGAGATTTGAGCCGAGGCTTCAAGAAAGCCAGGAGGCAAAAGGGAAGAGGGGATGATTCCACATATAGAGGGCCAGCTAGTGGAACAGACTGGGGAGATAGAGTCATGTGTATAAGGAACACTAAATGGTGGGGGAAGGGAGGGGGACAGACATTTATTAAGAACCTACTATGTGCAGGCACAAGCTCAGGGCTTTACAAATACTAACTCGTTTGATCTCCATGACAACCCTATGAGGTGGGGGCTATTATCCCCATTTTACAACACTAGAAACTGAGGCAGACAGAGGTTGAGTGAGTTGTCCAGGGTGACACAGCTAGGAAGTGTCTGAGGTCAAATTTGAACTAAGGTCTTCCTGACTCCATGTCCAGTACTCTGTGCCACTGGCTCCCTGGAAGGCCAGGAAGGCCCAGATGAAACATTAAATGGGGAAAGGTAAGATGTTGGGAGACTGGAAAGGGAGTAAGGGGCTGGGTTGTAAAGGGATTTGAAAGCAACACTGAATGTTTTGTGTTTTCTCTAGGAAGTAACAGGGAGCCACCAGAGGTTACTGGGTAGGTGGAAGATGTGGTTGAATCTGAGTTTTAGGAAAATCAATTTGTTGGCTGAATGGAGGATGGACTGAAGTGGGGAGAGACTTGAGCGCCACCCCCACCTCTGCCAGGAGGCTACTGGAAGATTCCAGGTGTGAGGCGATGTAAAGTCTGATCATGTCACGCTCCCACTCAATCAACTCTAAAGGCTCTCTATCGCCTCCAGGATCTAATACAAAATCACCTGTCATTCAAAGCCCTGTCACAATCTCTCTCCCTTCTGCCTGTCAAATCTTCCTTCACTTGACTCCTCAGCATATAACTTGATCCAGGTACACGGCCCTCCTGTCTGTTTCACAAACAAAACCCTCCATCTCTTGGCTCTGGACATTCTCTCTGTCTGCTCTCCCTCCCCTGCTCTGACTGCTGATCTTCCCAGCTTCCTTGAGGGGGCAGACAAGTTGCACAGTGGATAGAGCGCAGGGCCTGATTCAGGAAGATTCATCTTCAAGGGTTCAAATCAGACCCCACACACTCAGTCCTTTTGTGGCCCTGGGCAAGTCCTTTGGCCCTGCTTGCCTCAGTTCCTCATCTGTAAAATAAGCTGGAGAAGAAAATGATGAACCACTCCAGTAACTTTCCCAAGAAACCCCCAAACTGGGTCACAGAGAGTCTGACATGACTGAAATGACCTGACAACGGAACCCAAGTTCCTACAGGAAACGATGCCGAAACATTCTACATTCTAGTGCCCTCCTTCTGTTGAATGTCTTCAATTTATCATATACAAACTCCACACATGCATGTATGTATATATACATATATATGTAGATAGATAGACAGATAGATAGATAGACAGATAGAGAGAGAGAGAGAGAGAGAGAGAGAGAGAGAGAGATGTGTTTATATGTCTCTGGATATACACACACATACATACATTGTTTGCGTGTTGTCTGCACTTTTGGACAGTGAGCTCCTTGAGGGAATGGAGTGTCTTCTAAGCCTCTCTTTGTATTCCCAGTGCTTAGCTCAATACCTGGCACAAAGTAAGTGCCTAATGGTTATTGACTGAGACGACATGGAAACAGCTGTATAAAAACAAAATCTACATGATAATTGGAGATAATTGAGAGGGTGAAACCTCCAGTATTAATGAAGACCACGGGAGAGATGAAAAAGGAAACAGACAGGAAGCTTACCTGATGGAGTTCTTCATAGGTTACAAACAAGAAATTCTCTGAATCTCTCCTGGACAGCCATCCTTTGATGTGGTCAAACCAGGATCCATAGTTCGCTGGAGGGGAATTGGGAAAGACAGATTCGACTTGGGCATTTCTCTTTCACACATTCATAAAGGGTTTATTCAATCTCAGATGCTGGCCAGAATGAGAGTCTTGGACAGAGAAGTAAGTTCTGCCTCGACGTGACTTAGTCTGGGGGAGAAGGGCATGATTCTCAGATTCAGAAAAATGTCACCCAAGAGAAGGCTAGCTAGAAGAAGGACCATGAAAACCTCACAGGGCCGGCTTGGGTTAGGAGATAGCCTCAGCCTGAGAGACATTGGCAAGGATGGTGGAACTTGATGGAGATATCTGCTTGGGTTCACCGGAGAAGGTGCCATTAAAAGTGCATTAAAACCATGGAGAAGACAACCTGTATTCCAATCCAGGCCCTGAGCTGGTCTCTTAAGACTCAGTTCCTCAGAAAGTTCACGGCTCATCTATTCAGAAGACCTAGGCTCAAATGTAGGTCAACTCTGATAATTTTTTTGTCAGGTAAGCTGGGGAAAGTCACTTCCCCACTCTGGGCCCCCATCCCTCTTCCCTAACAAGGAGGTGACAGCCCTTTCACTGTCTCTGTTCCTGGACCCCTGAGAGAAATGTGCCTCCCAGCAAATAGAAGGGTGCTTTCAACACAGGGGCTTTCATTATGGTGTCAGGGAGAATGAGGAGGAAGAAGAAAAGGAGTAAAAGGAATGGGAATAGTATCTGGTTCTACCCTTCTCCCATCACTCACCATTTCCTTGTAGGAAGCCATCAAAGAATTGCTCAAAGTTTGACCATAATGCGTGAAATGGCCCCTGACTACAGAAATGGTAAAGAGATACAATGATATCCCTTGATTCCTGGCAACACAGATCGTCTGAAAGCAAAAACGGAACCATAAGAGGTCAGCACATCCATTTTCCTTTCTCATGAAGCTTCTCTGGTAGGGCACTCTTGGAGCTGCTACCACTCCTTGGATCTGATGTCCTGCCCACTCCTTGTATCCCTCATACTCAGCTCTGTACCTGGCATTCAGCAGGTGTTCAATAAATATTTATTGATTGATTGAATTGTGAAAAGAAAAGGGGATAATGATCCAAATGACTGGATGAGGATGCTTTGGAACCCACTGAATAACACACTTTTATAAATGCCCAGTTGATGGACGAGGACACAGAGAATGGTCACTAAAGCAAAGACTGAGTGTGGGTAACATGTTCAAAGAAAATGGAGAGGACCCGACTGGTCAGGAGGAGCCCAAACATGCTGAGATCTTCAACCTCCCAGAAGAACTGATTCAGAGATGGCCCAGTGAGTGTGGTGTCCCAGGCATCAGTCTCTCCTCAGATGTGCCAGATATCAAGGGGGCCTTGTAGGAGTGAGGAGACACAAGATGTGAGATCCTTGACCTGCTTCTTTTCCACCTTCAACCTGAGTCCTTCTGCTCCTCTTCCTTCACCTCAAGTCATCCAGAAACATTTTAAAGCTAATCTGAACCACTTGAAAGCTGTTATAATGAAGTTTTCAGATGCTGGTCAATTTATGAGACTAAAATCAGAATTCTACTTTCAATCCCATGAATATTTAACAAAGGTCTTGATGAAGATGTGGAAAATTGTCAGATCCAGATGATTCATATCTCTGCTTCTCTGATGGACAAGAAATTGAGAGTTGCCTATGGAGTCAGGTAGAATGGGGAGAAAACATCACTTTGAAAACTATTAAGAAAAACAGAGACACGAACACCATAGGAAAATGCACGCTCTGAAGAACGCTGTTTCTGAAATTTTTCTTCAATTTGTTTCTCCTTCTGAAGTAACTCAGAGGTGAGATCTGCATGATGATGCAGATTTCCAAATAGTTACCTTTTAATTTAGCCTCTGTAGGTTCCCAGGACCACTATAATATCCTAGAAGAGAAGGGAATAGGAGGATAAAAATGATAATGATGGTTATGATGACGATAAAGAGCCAAGTAGTGTGGTGCTAATGTGATCAAAGATCTTCCCTGCCTGTTCAATAGGCCTCAAGTGGAGCTAGTTAAGGAGAACTTCTTTAGGAGAGGCTTGTTTATAGGCAGGCCCACTACCTTTTGCTATTAGGTGCTGAGCCCCAGTCCTACACAGGGTATTTATGCCCTGTGGGTAGCCAGTAAGCTCATACTAGAGAGCTGTGGAGACTAGAGAGCTACAGAGAGTGGACACAAGTGTGCTGTGAAGAAGACAGAACCGCAAGAAGAAGAAGAAGAGAGAACTGTGAGAGAGAGACATGGAAGGGCTCTGAGAACTGCAAGGTCTTTCAGAACTGCTGGAGAGTACAAAGGCAAGCAGATAGAATTCATGAGTGAGTGTCTATGGAAAGGCCTTGGTGGAAGGGAAGATTACAGGATGGCTTGGGTCTTTGTTGTGATACTGTGTTTTAATCTTCTTGCTGTTACATTGAGGTGAAATTACTGCTTTTGTAATACAATTACTGCAATGTCAAACTGGGGTTATTCAGTCTGGGATTTGATCCTCTGGTGTCTGGACAAATGTTTTACTTCTTCTGCCTTCTATACAGAGAGGCTCTTATATTTTGTGATTCCAGACTACACAGGCATATTTATGGTCACCGTCAATATCATGAATGTTGCCTTACTGATGCAAGTAGAAGAAGGAGAAGAAAAAAGTAAAGGAGAAGAATGAAATAAAGGAGAAAGAGGATGGCAAAGAGAGGGAGAAGGAGTAGAAGGAGAAAGAGGAGGAAGAGAAGGGAAAGAAGAGGAGGAGTCAGGTTTCTGATGAGGAAGGGGAAGGGGAAGCAGATGAAGACATAATCCAGAAGGTGACCTGAAGAAAGACCAAAACCAGTGCTACATAAGCAGCCCAGCATGGATGTAGCCTGGAGCACTGTCAACATTGACATAGCTTGAATAAAATTCTTAGTTACATAGGGTTTTTTTTTTCTTGGTAGAATCAGTGAAAAAATTCTTGTTAAATAAAGAGGAAAAAGATTAAAATGAACATTGAAGAACCAGATCGAGATATGGCTTCATTCTACGCATATTTTAATGTCATGATTTCCTGCCAGATGTGTGGAGCATAGAACATCCCCTAAAGGACATCTGTCACGACATCCTGTTGCTCTTGTGAAGTCATGTAGCCATTAGACTGTTGCTGTGAACATTATCCAGACTGTTCACTGAGACCAATATTGGATTAGGAAAAATAAATCTGAAGAACTGACCAAAGCACTATTTCGGCCTCAAAGTTGAAATGGGTTATGTCTGCTTACAGTAGCTGTGCCTTCATTGCTTTGATACAGAAATGAAGTGACTTATACTAACCAGGAGATACGATGTATTTTCAAGTTTGATTGGAGAAGAGAGTGGTAGATGATTAAGAATTTCCAGGAAGAGGGGCAGCTAGGTAGCCCAGTGAGTAGAGCGCAGGCTCTGGAGTCAGCCTCAGAAACTTGACACGCATACTAGCTGTGTGACCTTGGGCAAATCACTTAACCCCAATTGTCCTGCCCCTCCCCAGACCCCCTCAAAAGAAGAACTTGCAAGAAGAACAGTTCGATGTTCCTGTCTGTCGATGAGTTTTTGCATTGTAAAATAGACAGAGAGAGCTGCAAAGAAACTTAGACATTATTTTAACGTTATCGTTCATTGCTGGGGTATGAAAAAGTTGATATTTTCACTTACAAAAGAATACTCACTAGTACATCCACGGAAATGCGCCCTGAGTTTCTATCTGAGCACCTCCAGAAAGGGAGACTCCACTGCCTCTTGGGGAAGTCCATGCCATTCTGTGATAGCTCCAATTGCTAGGAAGTGGTTCCAGACATCTAGCCTCAATCAGCCCCTTTGTAACTTCCCCTCATTGCCCCTGGCTCTGTCCTCTGGGGCCAGGCATAACAAGCCAAACCTCTCCTCCACGTGATGGCCCTCCAGATACTGGAAGAAGAGCTCTTCTGTCTCTCCTGAGTCCTTCCATACTACTCCTCATTTTCCAGGAAGCTTCTCAGTTCCTCCCAAATTTACCTTCCCCAGTTTAATCTCTGGCCTTCCTCCAAAACCCTCAAAATCAGCTTCATACTTCCATCTTATTCTCTTTCCCTTTCTCCTTTTTCTCAGCCCATCTCCTGACTATTCTCCAGAGGACCTTTGCTCTCACTTGCCAGAGGTAGAAAGAGCAGTGGCATGGTCAGAAATAATCATTAAGAAGGAGGTTAGGGCAATGTGTAGAGGATGGGGATCTGCCTGCCACCACCTTTCCCTTAATTCCTATGGAATATGAACCAGGAACCAGCTTCTCTCCAATCCATCTTCTGTCTAACTCCTGGATTCCTCTTTCTTTTACTTTGGATAAGGGGCCTTGTGTGCTTACCTTGGCCTTGCTGGTGAAATAGGACTTAGGGAAGAGCTGGATAGGGAGATAGGAAGTGAGGAGCCATGGGGCTGCCTGATTCTTCATGATTCCAATGAATCCTTTTGCCTCTATCCAGGGAGAACGTTTCTAGTGAGGGACAGACTTGACCCAAGTGGGGTCCCCTTTGGAGTAGATCAGGCCGAGAATATCTATCATCCAATGGGTTCCTGCATGGAATAAAAAGAATGCAGGGAGTCTAATGAATATTTAATTCACAGAATCATAGACCTTCTGAGGTAGGAGAGACCTCACAGATATCAATCCTGCCCATACTGGAACAAGCCAATAAAAGACTTCCAGAGAGGGAAGAAGGGAAGAAGACTGCTAGCTCTACTTGAGACAGTGCTACTTGCCAAGATTTCTCTGACATAAAGCTCAAATTTGCCTGGATGGTTGAACGGCCACACCAAAGAGTGTCCAGTCCTCTGACAAGCATCTCCTAGCACTTGCTGGATGCCAGGCACTGTGCTAAATGCCCAAGATTCAAAAGAAGGCAAAAGCACAGTTTTTCCATTCCTTCCCCATTGGAGCTCACAGTCTGAGGTGAAAGGCAACATGTAAATAACTCAGTTTATACAAGAGTCATAGGAGACGGAGGAAAGAAAGTCTCAGAGAGGAATGGAATTGCAGTTGGGGGCTTCCAGGAAGGCATTTAAGCTTACTCTTTCAGGAATCTAAGAGGTAGAGGTGAGGAGAAAGAGCTTTCTAGACATAGGGAACACAGCCAATGATGTGAGAAATAATTCATTTGGAACTCTATTCTATTCCCATTAGTATTAATCAGTTTGCTATGATTCCATAGGGGCAGTGATTATAATTCTGTACATTAGGTGCCATAACTGTGAGGTGAAGACTGTAAGTTCACTTGCTTAATCAGAAGAAGCTAACTGGAGGCCCTCCTCCCTTGTTTTTCTCCTTGTCATGGGGACCAAGCCCAGTTTGGCAGAAGTGACTAAATTACACGAAAAGTCCTCCAATTGATTTTTTGTATCTCTGGATCATTCTCTCTTGTCCAACATGAGCAGGTGACCGTCTTATGACCACTCAGTCAGTAGAGATGCCCCATGCTGCACCCAACCTGAGATGCCCATATTGACATACCATTTCTAGCTGATGCATCATTTTTTGGCCCTTGAAGCAAGATCTATCAATCGATAAGTTTCTATGCTTTGTATAGCCTGGTAAGAGTATTCAGTTTTGAAATCTGGTATCAAGTCGTACAAAAATAAGGCCCAAGATGAAGGGGGCATCTCATATCATGAGGAAGATCAGAGGTCTGCTTCATTGGAGGGGAACCTGTACCCTTTAATAAAGTGCCATGGGTTCAGAGGCCTGCCTCAGTCCCTTTTATTATAGGTTGTGCAATTTTAATCCTCATAGTGCAAAGGCTGGGGTTTCAGAGCTGTACTGTGGTTAAAATTGGAAGAAATCAGCATGGGGTCTCTGATTTCTTGTTGCTCACAATCATGGCTTGGGGTGGGCCAGGGGGTGAGACACTGTGAAACTTAACCAGTAACTAGACTTGCATGAGAGAGGAACCATGAATAGGTAAGTTTCATCACTGGTGGGACAGGAAGGATAAGGCAGATATAGGACTTCACCAGAAAGACAAGAAGAAAGGGAATTTTTTTGCTTTGGGGGACAGCATAAGCAAAACCATGGAAGAAGGGCAGCACGGATCATTTCTAGGGTTGGGGGAATAAAAGTTGATAGCATAGCATATGTACAAGGGGAAACTACACCTTCTGTCTTGTGGGTCCAAGGATTTAGGTTCTAATCCCAGCTCTATCATTTCCATGGAAGTTAGTTAGAAGTCTTGTGGAGTTCAGGTTAATAAAGTATTAGATGTGTAGCAGCAAAACCTGAGTCTGAATCTTGCCTTACATGGTTCATTATGTGGAAGATTTTCTGGAATCTAGACAATGAGGAGAGAGGTCCTGATCAATCTGTCTGACACCAAGCAGTGGATTGGGACCAGGTGGAATTTGTTCTATTTAGTGCCAGGCAGCTGAGCAAAGAGCCCCAAGGGGGTGCAACAGAGCAGAAAATTTGGACTTGGTAGCCATTAAAAAGAAAAACAACACACACACTTCCTAATTAATTGATTCCTCCATAACTGGAATAGCTGCCTGGGTAGGGCTGGGCTCCTGTCTTTGGAGTTCTTTAGGCAGCCTGTAGGATTGCTTGTTGGGTTGGATAGAGTGGTGTTTCCTTTCCCATAGAAGTTAGATTCAAGGGCCTTTAAGGCTTCTTCCAACACTTACATTGGGTGGTTCTGGGATTGCAACTTTTGGGAGTATCTAGGATTCTGCAATATGGTCATTACTCTTGGCACTAGGAAAAACTCAGGGGAGAATCATGTAGAAGAAGACCTCTGGAAGCTGCCCAGGGATGCCAGGAGCTATCCAGAATCAGGGTCATGAACCTTTGCCCTTGATGGCATCGTGGACTTATTTAGAGGGACCACAAATATTTAATAGGAAGAAGAGTCCAGGGACGGGGCGACCAATTTGATTTGTTTATGTATGATGGCATAGTGTATCGATATCTGAGAAATGGACTCCATCTCCCCACAGAGGGTATGCCCATGTCCACTCTCCACACATCACTGCTTTCAGGAGTTATTCAAATAATGTGGGGTCACATGGTATTTCCGTCCCAAAGGATTGTATTCAGACAACAGTGAATGCTTTCTGTATCTGACCCCATTGCTGATGGCGTCTTCTGAGCCCCTCTAGGGTAGGAGGTGAATTCAAGGTTGTCCCATTCCACACAAGACTTCCATTCAAAGTTGTTCTCTGAGCAAAACCTACGTCAGCCTCTGAGTCAGTGTCAGTGTAGGGGCAATTCCTTGAGGAGATTTTGTCTCAGGAAGCCCAGAGATGAGAGGGACACATACTGGGTTAAGTTAACAGTGCCAGTTGGTCCACAGTGGAGCAGGTGGCCCTGCCATGTCATGAATTCCCCATCACTGGGGGAGGGATTGAGCTGGCTGAAATGAAATATTCTCAGAGATCTTGTGTGTTCTAAGGGATGCCTGCTCATGTAGGGCTACCCTGGATGACTCCTAATTACTTCTTACTTAAGAGCCTGGGATTCTCTCCCCATGTCCTCCATCCTCCTGAGAGCCCCAGTGGAGAGCGGGAAGGGGGAAGAGTTAGAAGAGAGAAAGGAAAACAAAGGTGATAAAGGAGGTTGAGGTGATGGATGTAAAAGCAATGGGTCAGCATTGTGTCCATTGTGTCTTTGGGTTCAAACCTTGCCTGAGACTTTTAAGCCTGGGCCAGATTCTCTTCATTTCTAAGCTAAGGATAATACTTGCAGTATGCACCTCAAAGGTTTGTTGGGAGAGCTGAAAGGACTTGGTGGTCTTAAAAGAAATAGAAATTGAATTGTCATTAGATTAAGAACAGCATTCCTTAGAAAACTCTTCTGTTTCTCCTACAGTCCTTGGCCCCACTTCATTCTTGTTAACCTGCCAGCAACACTGTGACTCACCCATCACTGTTTTGAAGGTCTGCGCTGCCATTTTCTGTCATGTTTTCCTTTTAATACAGTGCATTATTCCCCTGGAACAGGAGCACAAATCCTGCCTGCTCCTGCTGACGTGTCCTGAACACCTCTTCTTTCAAAGAGGACTCAGGACACAATGGTAATACCAGTGTCAGGGTTACAATTCTACTATGTCTATGTTCTGGTAACCTTATGACATCTAGCCAGTTGCTTCCCTTCTGAGGGCCCAGGGATTCTGTTTATACCTGGGGACTTAACCTGGGGTCCACGGACCCACAGCATGGATTGTGGGGAAATTTCAGTTCTGAGAACTTGTTGTTGGGAATTTACATGTCTGTTTTCACTAACCTCTTACTGAAATTTAGCACTTCCTTCAATCATTTAAAAATCTTATTCTGATAAGGGATCTATGTGCTTCAGCAAACTGTCTGCCAGAGGGGACATGACACACTAAAGGTTAGGAATCTTGACTCTCCAAGGAGGATCCTGGGCTAGCTGGATTCTCAAGTCCCATCCTTCTCACAAGTCTAAGGCCAAACGTGTGCAGAAACAACAGAAAGCCCATATTTTCTAGCCACCTTCCCCCTCTCTGGGTTGCCAACATGGCTCTTTACCTGACTTTGGGTAGGTCATTATGATGACATCTTTATCCCGAACCTCAAAGTCATCACACATCCTTTCGATTTCAGGCATGAATGGTATCCCCTTCACAAACTTGAATTTGTTGATGTTCTCCGTGCAAGCAGATCTCTCCAGGCTGAGTGAGTGCTGTCCTCTGGATCCCACTCGCTGCTGCTCGTGCTTCCTTGGTTCTGCCCAATTTCTAGGGAACCCCAGACCCGTTCAATAGGTCAGAGGTCACAATGGGATCACCAAGAAGCTTCGTAGGCTGGGATGTCTTTGATATGGATGGTCAGCACCAGGGAATCTGAGTCTCTGATGGCATGAAGATACAGGACAAGAACAACAAATATTAGCTCAATGAGAACAATTCCCTAAGTCAGTTTATGCACCATGTATCTATCTTCAAGCCTGCTGGAGGACTGTCATGGAGAAGAGAGATTAGGAATGGTTATTTTGGCTCCAGGGGCAGAGTGGGAGGAGGCAACAAAGGCAGACTTAGGGCAGATGTCCAGAAACATTTTCTAATGACTAGAAATATGGCTGTTGATCATCGCTGATTAGCTTTTCAAAGGAATAGTTCCTGGGAAGATATAGCAATAGCGGAAGTACAACCACATCCCCCTGAAGTGTGACACACTTTACCCTCTAGAACCCTCAGCCTTCAGGGAATTGGGCTCCAGGTTACCGTAGCTGCTACCTCCATTTCCTCTCACCAGTTTCACTTCTGAATGTGGCAGCGCTAACAGGCAACGCCATTTAGCAGCAGAAGTCCCTGTGTTCTGCCCATCTCGCTGGAGGGACTATCTTGTACTGTCTAACCTATAACGCTGGAGAATGAGCAACTATATGACCCTCTATCCTCAGTTCAGTAGCAATGAGGAGGTGAGATACTGCTTTTCTAACCTTATGTTGCGAGGGGCTACTCTGGGGAGCTTGGAGCTGTGTTGTTGCTGTTTGTCCTTTGTTTTAGAAGAGGACCGACGGCATCGCAGGTTGACGTCCTGAGTTGTGCGTGAATTGGATTTAAATGAGGCAGACTTACACCAAGTTATGAGGCTCGCTTTTCTCCCCACATCATCTAAGTCGAGTGGTAAGACTAAGGTCAGGGTGACTGAGATGACCTGGCATGCAGCAGATGTCCTGGGCCTCTTCAGTGTCTGCCCAACCTCTCAAATGCTCTGTAGAACCTGCTTCAGACACCTATAGCGCCATTGTAACAAACTGTTCTTATCCACCCATTCCACCCAGGGAACTCTTCACGTGCCTGGGATAGACACCCTCTAACTCACCAATGGGTTTAAGGACCATAGGCAACACTGAACCTGGCTTACCCCATCTACCAAGACCATTTACCAAAGATGTGGCCATCGTGCATGCTATAGCTTCTTAGAGCCACAGGTTGGATCAATCGGGTGGACTCGAAAGGTGAATGAGCAGCCCTGAAAAGGGTTTGGGAAGCCCTCACACTAGAAGGGCTAGTCATACTGAATACACCATACAACCCAAAAAGGTGAGTGTCTGAGGTTGAACTCAGCTCTTTCTGAGCCCAAGCCTAGAACTTTAACCACTGGTCTACCTAACTGCTCTAGAGCTCTAGAAGCCTACTGGTCACTCGTTGTAGCCATCCATCTCTACTCAGCCTGATCTCTGGACAAGGACCTCCAGAAACATGGGCATTGCAGGCCCAAGAGGAGAGACTAATGAATCATCTACTTTAGGCGTTCCAGGACTGAATGTAGCCTGTTTTGGACCCTATTTGAAAGAGGCAGACTTGCCTTGTGAGCATTTTCCCTCAAAAAGTGAAGTACATTTCTTGGTTTTTGTCCTTGACAGGTGGAGGACTGCCTTAATGACCATTCTAACAGATGTGCCTGCAGCCACTACTCAGCAAATTCACGCCTGGCCCAAGGGCTTCCAGATCTCATCCTGAGTTCTTCAGTCTACAGCTCATGGGCTGGTAACAGCTGCTCTTCAGCTGAACAGTAAAAGTGGTAAGTTCATGATCAGTAATGATTAGGACCAAATTGAAACTATGAGTAATTTTAGGAAAGTAGCAGGATATGAAGTATATGCGCACAGATCACCACCATTCCCACATGTTATAAATGAAATGAAACCAAAAGTTCTATTTGATTATTTTTCTTCATTTAACACATTCTGATGCAAAAACCCATTACTCAACATGAAATGATCACATTCTGGTGACTTTCACATAAAGTGAATGAAGGCATGATAGTTCACTCACAACTCAAAGGGGCACAGGTTGCAGGTAGCCTGGAGAGCTTAAGGTGCTGCTTACTATCAATCCCCAGGAGCAAAGGGGAAATCTTTAAAGCTGGGGACCACTGAAGCAAACTGGACTCAATGAGGTAACTGGGACATATCCTAAGGAGGAAGTATTGATCCCTTTCATTTCTATAGATTCTATAATTAGTAGTCAAACAATGTACCCTATAAAGCACTTTACTACCCAATATGCAAACCTTGAAGTCAGTGAGTGAGTGTGTGTGTGTGTGTATGTGTGTGTGTGTTTGTGTGTGTAGAATCTTGGGTAGAAATGGCCCATTCTCATCATCCATGCCCACATTCCTGTGGCTGTTTCTGTCCCAGAGCTGAGAAAACTTTATGCTCTCACCAAGGCAGAACATTTATTCTCTTCACTCTTGTGACACTGAGACTTCCCAAGGTCTCTTGTACTTTTCTCCAAACACTGAGCGACCTTGTTTTTGCAAGCCAGAATGAAACAAGTGCAAACCAGTGGAACAAGCACTGTCCCTGGGGCCAGGAGGATCCGAAGCCATTTGAGCCCTTCTGTCTTCCAAACAAAAGTCTCTAATAAGTAATACATCAAAGTTACAAAATCACAGCATTCAGGCTGGAAGACGAGCTCACCTCCTGTTTCCACAATCTGGCTAGCAGCTTCTGTGGGGGTGCAAGATCCACCAACAACCAGCACCCAGAAAGCACAGGTTCTTTTGATCTGCTTAACTAAGGAAAGCAAGGTGAAGGGGTTGGCAAGCTTACTTTAATTCAGCACACAAATATCATTCACTTAGTTCAGGGGAAAAAGCCAGCACCCTGAACTTCAGAGCAAATTACAAACAAAGTACAAACATCAACAGACAGACCCAATACAGATTCATAGTTACCAACATCTAGGTGCAGCCTGGGAGCTCAGAACAAGGGCTGGCCCAGAGTCACGTGCGCCACCACTGCTGCGGGAATGAGCTCCAAGGAAGAGGAGGCCAAGCCCTGTTTTTTATATCTTTGTCAGTGTCAGGGGTGAGTCACACATGTGACTCACCCACATGACCTAAAATCGTCACAAAGAGGTGGACTTAAACCCACAGTGGTCTAAGAGCCTCTGCTGTCCCAAACATGTAAACTAGGCCCTTCCTGGAGTTAGCCCCACCTTGGGCCCCACCTTAGTTGCCAATCCACACCCACATAGGTTTTACACCTAATAGGGGTTTGGGCCTGGGGTTTAGCACTTAGTAAGATTCAATGAAATAGCTGAATTACTCAAAGCAAACAAAAGCCAAACTCTTCAAGGGCACTTGTTGAACTAAGTGCTAGGGAGCCCATTTTGCTTACCAATACACCCCCTGTGTCACATAAAAATATAATAAAATAAAACAATAATAAAAGACATATATATGTATACACATATACACATATGTATGTGTATGAACTTGTAAAGTGTTTATAGTTATCTTCTCATTATATTCTTACAACTTCGGAATTGGTGTAATTATAATCCCCACTTTACAGATAAGGAAATAAGGGGCACAGATGTTGTTTCCACAATCTGGCTAGTAGCTTCTGTGGGGGGAACCAGATCCACCCACAGCCAGCACCCAGAAAGCTGCCAGACAGCCACAAAGCCCAGGCTCTTTTAATCTGCCTTAATAAAGAGAGCAAGGTGAAGGGGTTGGCAAGCTTACTTTAATTCAGCACACAAATATCATTCACTTAGTTCAGGGGAAAAACCCAGCACCCTGAACTTCAGAGCAAAATACAAGCAAATTACAAACTTCAACAGACAGACCTTTTCTGATTCAAATCCCAATACATAGTTACCAGAGTTCAACAAAGTCTCAGCATCTGGGTTTACAAGCTGGAGGGCTCCTTAGCTACAGCTGCCCAGAGTATCTTCATTAACACCATCTCAAGAGCCCTTAAACAAATTACAAACAGACAGACCCAATACAATTCATAGTTACCAACATCTGAGTTCAGCCAGGGGCTCAACAAGGCTGGCTCAGAGTCTCGTGCGCCACCACTGCTGTGGCAAAGAGCTCCAAGGAAGAAGAGGCATCAGGGGTGAGTCGCATGTGCGACTCACCCACATGACCCAAAATCGCCACAAAGAGGTGGACTCAAACCCATGTGGTCCAAGAGCCCCTGCTGTCCCAGACATGTCACTCAAATTCATGTCTAAACTAAGCCCTCCCCTGAGGCAAGGAGGCACCAAGGACACCCAAATCTTGGGCCTGGGGCTTAGCACGTAACAAGATTCAATGAAATAGCTGAATCACTCAAGGCAAACAAAAGCCAAACTCTTCAAGGGCACCCATGGAACCAAGTGCTAAGGAGCCCACCCTGCCTTTCCAACACACTCCACTCTTTGTTCTAGGATACATAATTTAATCAGCCATGTATCCTAGAACATACATTGACCCAATTACGAAGGAAACTAAAAGACATCATTCACAATAAAGCAAAACATATCATTCAGTTACATTCCCAAACATTGGTCCACAATTCAAATGTGACCCACCCCTAGGTCCCAGCAAGATGATCTCTTTAGCTCATAAAGTACTTCTTGAGCAGCACACTGCCATAGCAGACTTTTTCCCAGTACCCTGAGGCACAGGCATGCTTTAGTTTGTGAAGTCTCAAAGAAAACAGAGTTCTCTTGGGGATGTCTCCTCCCCAAACTGCCCTTGCAGGCCTCCACGTGGCACCCAAATCCCAATTTCAAAGAAAGAGTCCAAACAAAGTCCTTTTACAGTCTGTTCTCCCCATTTTGCTCCAGTCTCTGGTTCCAAGTCCTGAGAGGCTACTAGACGATAAAAGCCAATGGGGTGGGACCCGGGGAGGGGGGTCCAAGGCACTTCCCTCACCCTGACAAAAGCAAATCCATGTCTCCCTCCTGGATCCCAAGCAGCCCAAGCTGAAGGGACCAAAAAGGCAGACTCGGTGCCCTGCTGCAAAGCTCCCATCTTGCCCCAGGGCGGGATTCCAAGCTCCTGGATTCTTGGTTGTCTAGTTCTGGGTGGCCCCTCCTGGCTTCTGCCAGAATCTGGATTGCAATGTAGGTGATTCTCCACCTTTTTGCTCACCTCAAAGTTCTCTGCTCTGGCTGGGGAAGGCAGGGAAAAAGCACACTCAGCCTCTTGCTGTAAGCGATTCTCCACCACTGCGATCCTCTCTCCAAAGTCAGCTCCAAGGCAGCTCTGGGCCTTCAACCCTCCAAAGTTCCCGTGCAGGCAGTCTCCTGCTCAGTCTGGATCAATATCTCAGCAGCCGTTGTCCACTTCCTCTTTCCCCTCACCAGTCCCTCCTGCCAAATCTGTAGGAGGGCCATTCTCCAAGTCTCCAAGGCCATTCTCCACTCCTGTTTCAAAACTCTATATACAATATAATCTCAAGACATTCACCCTTTCAGCACAGTCCTCCAGGGCCAGGCTTATCAGTTTAAGCTCTGGGAAGAAGGGATTATCTCCTGCTCTGGGTCCCTGGGAAACCACACCCAGCACTTCCACCCCCCTGTTTTTCTTCAGGACTTTGTCGCTCCTGAGGCTCTACAGAACCATAGCTGCCCCAAGTACAAAGAGCAGTCCAAAAACAGGGAAACATTCAACCAAGCCAGTACCCCAAAACGCCATGCTTCCTGTTAAAGGCATCCTGCCGACTACGCCATTTGTTTCAACAATCTAGCTAGCAGCTTCTGTGGGGGTGTAAGATCTACCCACAGCCAGCACCCAGAAAGCTGCCAGACAGCCACAAAGCCCAGGCTCTTTTAATC
>CM053622.1:820945842-820967079 GCA_028646595.1 Phalanger gymnotis
TTCCAATAAGATATTTCACATTGTCTTCCATTTTTTCATTCCTTTGGTTCTGTTTTATAATATCTTGACTTCTCATCAAGTCACTAGCTTCCACTTGCTCCAGTCTAATTTTTAAGGTAGCATTTTCTTCAGTGGTCTTTTGGACCTCCTTTTCCATTTGGGTAATTCTGCCTTTCAAGGCATTCTTCTCCTCATTGGCTTTTTGGAGCTCTTTTGCCATTTGAGTTAGTCTATTTTTAAGATGTTATTTTCTTCAATATTTTTTGGGTCTTCTTAAACAAGTCATTGACTTGTTTTTCATGGTTTTCTCACATCACTCTCATTTCTCTTCCCAATTTTTCCTCTACTTCTCTAACTTGCTTTTCCAAATCCTTTTTGAGTTCTTCCATGGCCTGAGGCCAGTTCATGTTTTTCTTGGAGGCTTTTGATGTAGGCTCTTTGACTCTGTTGACTTCTTCTGGCTGTATGTTTTGGTCTTCTTTATCACCAAAGAAAGATTCCAAAGTCTGTGTCTGAATCTGAGTCCATTTTCGCTGTCCGGCCATGTTCCTAGCCAAACACTTCACCACTGAGTTTTTCATTTTTGTCTCAAGATTGAGGGGTTGCGCTGTTATTTTCAGAGCTATTTCTACACCACAGGCTTACTTCTCCTCTTCTAGAGTTTCTTGCAAATATCCTATTTAATTCTCATCTATTCCTGACAAGTTTCACTGTGTAGATACTTTCTGCACTCCTGTGTGGACATCTTCCACACACCCATGGTCTTAGGCCACCCTGATATTTACTCAACCCTAGACCCCATGGGATATCTCCCTCAATGACAAGGCAATACTTCAATAGTCCAATCTTCTTACCTTGCCCTGTTTACAAGCTTAAGCAGTGGCCATGGTATCCATGCCCAATTTATACTCTTCCATTCACCTCTCCTTCTCAATTAGTGTCGTGTCTCTGCAGTTGGACAGGGAGAACATTCACCTGCCAATACACGAGGCCATTAAAATGAACGTGGCCAGCCTCCTCATCCTTTGAAGACAAAGAGTCTCTTCACTCTGATGCCTACAGATGTCCTGGCCGATGCACCAAAACTGTGGGAAATAACTCATTCAGGCTCGGGGTGGGGGTGGGGGGGAGAAGATAAAAGTTAAGTTTATTGTGCATGACTGCAGTGGCAGGTGTCTCATAAAATACTCATGCCCCTATAGAAGCAAAAGCACGCCTAAATATCCATGCCCACTGCAAAGTCGCTCCCCTGTTTCCCGACTGGCTGGGTGTCACAGGGTATACAACTTTCCTATACACCTACTACATAGTTCCTCTTGATATGTTCCCCCTCTCGCCACATGCATTGTATAACATTAAAATGAATCTTTAGCCCTCCCAGAGGAGAAGCTAATATTCATAAGTTTGTTATGCATGAGCAATCCAAGCAAGACTTACTTTTTACTGCACTTAGCTGACTTCTAACCTCAAAACAAGATAAAACCAACTGCATCCTTGCTTTGCCCATTGTCTTCTGTGTGAGACATAACTCCATTATTAATTTCTGCACTATTGGCCAGATTTTAAGAATCTGAGCATTGGCCACTCTTTAGGAATCTGAGCATGTATATCACTAATGAAAGGGGGCAAGATTCTTAAGGAATCGGAGCAATTTAATGGGAGGCAAGACAGAAAGATTGTATATAAGGATATGGGAGCGGCCAAGTTGTCTGGGGTGACTGGGAGGTAATAGAGAAGAACCCAGAAGGGCCAGGAGCCAGGTGAACACCGGGTACCTGGGCCATGTGGGAAAGTCCAGGGGGTTTTCCTTTTGGGGGCCCAGATCCCAAAGATGTGGTCATTTCATTTTGGGGGTTCAGATTTCATCCCCATCAGGATGATTTCACATCAATCATGAATTTTTTCCTCTCTGCCAAATTACGATTTTTGGGTGAAGTTGTTTGGGGGTTGCTGGGTTGGTCCCTGACAGTTCTTTACAAGGCAACACACAGGGCAATTATGTTACTGCCTTGGTGAATTTAATGCTTCAAATGATTAAATGAAACAAACTGTACAACAGAAGAGAGACAGCGCATGGCCCTGCACATAGTGCTGGGGCTGGAGCCAGGGAGATGAGAGTTCATATCCAGTCTCAGACACTTGTAGCTGGATGACCCTGGGAAAGTCACTTCACCTCTGTCAGCCCCAGCTTCCTCACCTGCCAAATAGGAATGATGATAGCTCCTCCCTCCCAGTGTTGTTGTGAGGATACAGTGAGCTAATATTCAGCACCTAGTAGGTGCTCTCTACATGCTAGCTATTAATTATTAGAAGCTGGGTGGGGCAACAGCTGACGGCCATTTTGTCCTGTCTTCTGGGTTATCTGGCCAGAGAATTCATCTCAGAACCACAGAATCCAAGAGTTGGGAGGGATCTCATTGGCCATTGAGGCCAGACCATCACAAAAGGACTGCTCGCTCTTACATACCTGACAAGGGACTGTCTAGTCTGCCTGAAGACCTCCCAAGCACCCCACTCCACTCTGGGGCAACACTTGTCCTTAGCTTGCCCTGATGTTGATGAGGATACAAATGGTGCCCTAAGGGTTAAGAGTTGCATTTCAGTACTTAGTAAAGCCCCTAGTTTATTCTCTAATGTGAAGGCATCCTAAACTCTCTTCCCCTTATCTTGAAATACCATAAAACTTAACCCTTATCCTGGACTATAAAATTCCTTGTCTCCCCCCATCCTGGGTCATAAAACTTCCCCTGTCTCCCTTGTGTCTCCTTCCTCATCCTTTCCCTAATCTTTTAACCCCCATAAAACCTCTAAAACTACAACACCATTCTGAAACCTCTACATAAGCACAACTCCCCCAAATAGTGGGGTTAGCTTAATTGCTAGGAGACCCATAATGCTTTTGTATCAATAAAGCTCCCCTTGGTTAGAAGAAAATTATCTAAGTGAATCTTTCACACCGGAACCAGCTGTCCCAAGTCTAAATCTCGTCATTTTGGTTTCCCATACAAGGACTCCAAATATTAGTTGGACTCCAATGACCTTCTCCTAGCCACGGGGATAGCAGGTAAGCACCCTTTTCTTTCTTCTCTTCCCCAGACCTTTCTGCTCCTACTGTCTCCCTGCCTGAGAGAACCCTGGAATGCCCAGACACTGACAGCAGCTTCTGAATGTCCACTGACTTCTCGGCAGTCAGTTGGACTGTGGACCCTCACGTAAGGAGACACCCTTGTACTGGGACAGTCACATTTTTTCCTCCCCTCTGTCCTAGGATGCTACGATGAGCAGCCATGCTAGGAGACTGCTAGGAGGGAAATTTGGGAAGGAGATCTTAAGAAAAAGCACCTAGTGTTCCATCCTAACACAGCCTGACCTCAATATCATCTAGAAAAGTGATTTGTGAAAGGGATTTCTAAACAAAAGAAACTTAGTCAGAAATTTTGTCTCCAAAACTTAAAGAAAAGGCACCTTGTTCTGCTTGAGCAGACTTTTTACCCTGTGTTGTTCCCCCTGCACTCTGGTTTACTCTGTGTCATTCCTTCCCCTCCTCTGTGGGACATTGGGGGAGAGGGCCGTCTGTGTGTGTTTTGCTTTGGGGGTCTGTGCACCAGAGTTTCAGGGTTTCTGCACCCTGTGTTGTTCCCCTCCCTGTGGGACATTGGGGAGGTGGACCTCTACGCCTGGAAAACTGCCTAGATATAAGCTTCCCCTTTCTCCCCATCCTTTTCTTCCCCTCCCCTGTGGGATATGCATTTTCTAATCTGATAAGTCTCAAAGGTAAAAGAGACAAAGAACCACAGCTCCTCTCCAGCCAAGGCTGGAAGGTATATTAGCCTCCCCTCTCTCCCTATCCCTTTTTCTCCCTGCAGTGGGGGTCACTCTCCAAGCACCTGGGAAGACTTGGAGGTGCTTTTCTGGCCTGACCTCTCAGGTTCCATTAGGGCAGGCAGTTATAAGTCTATCTCACACTTGGCCCGACGCTCTCAGGCTCTTGGTCCAGCAGTTCAAGGCCATGGGCACACCTTCCAAAGCCCTATCAAGAAGGGTGAGCCCAATTCTCTCATCAGTAGGGAATTGGGAAAACTCCAAGTACTCCCTTCCCTCTACACCCCAAGACTCCTTGTCCCCACACCCATGTCTGCAGGATCCCCCTTTTCTCCTGCCTTCTGGCCACCAGATGCTCCCAGTTGGACTCACCAGGACTTTCCTGAGAGTTGCCCTTAGGTTTGCAAAGAAAAAATTGAGATTCTTCTTCCTGTAGTGCTGGCTCTGACCAGGCCACCAGTGAAAAGTTAGAACAAGAGCTAAAACCATCTTAGCAGATTCCGGAAGTTTTGTGGTTGGTCATTAAGGAGTTTTGAAATTCCTCCTTACAACCCTGACCACTCACTGCCTTCACCTACTCCTTTCCCTTGAGTTGAGAGGGCATCTCATTATGGCTGCAAACATCCCTGGAGTTTTTCTGTTAACCTTTCTCATCCTAGATCAGATTAGGAAAAGAGTTTCGCCATTCCCCCACACGCAAATTCACCTTCCCCCACCTGGTGAGAGGAGGGAGGGGAAAGGGGCAGCAGCTACAATCTGGAAGTATCTCCCAGGCTACAGGAGGTGAGAAATCAGCCAGCCTCCCAACTTGGGTAAGCCCTCTCTCTTAAAGTTGTAGTTTTAACACGTTAAACATGAGATGCTGATTCTCTGTGTAAAGTACTTTAGAAATGTATTCAACAAAACTGAAGTCACCTGATTGGTAATAGGTTTGTTTCAAGTTTGAAGTTGGTAAACTTTTGTATCAGTTCTGTCAAGTGTAAACTTGCCAAACTTGTTGGGTTATGGAGTCCCTAAACAAAGTTACTTGGCTTGCTGAGAATTTGCAAGTGTATAGAAATGAGCTCTAGTGATTGCCTTTTGCACGAGGACAAGTTTAAGTTTGAGTTGTAAGTCCTGGTAAAACTTTTGATTTGCGAAGCTTGCCATCTGAGGTAAAAGCTCATGGGACTACAATGGATTTTATTTTGAGTTGTCTGATGGATCATGATAATACATCGATAATCAATGTCAATAATCCGCCATGTGAGAGAAATGTGACAAATTACTCAAAGAGAGTGTGACTGTTAAAGGTGGAGGTCTTCATCTGGAAAAGCTGAGAGGACAATCTTAGCCTCAGCCTAGGATGGGAACCTTCTGACTTAGTTTCCCCATTGTGTTCTTTGAAAAGGAATGTTTCCCACCTGACTGTTCCTAAGAGGTAGGTTGGAAAACTGTGGTGTTTTATCTAATCATTTCCTCGCTTTTCCTTTTCACGGCCAATTTCTGTAATCAAAGCAAGCGGTCGGTCGGTAAAAAATGTGAGCACGATGCAAGTAGGTGAAATCTTCCTGTTTTCAATCTGAATGCGCAGTCATCCCACATCCCAAACAATTGGGTAAATTAGTACTCCTGCATAGTCACGTGAAAGATTAAATCCCTGGAATAGGACATTCCTCCCAAGTCTTTTATAATAATTAGCATAAAAGTCAGTCTCTTGTAAGTAAATTCCTCTGTATAACTATTGAACCTAAGGGTAGAAAGCTTCTACCTGCCAAGTGCTGTTACATGTATCGATTCAGGTCCTCAATAGCATCTGATCCTCTAAAGGAATCGGAATCAGAAATGACACTTTTGAGAAAATAACCAGATCAGACTAAGCCCCTATGTCAAAAGTAAACAATAGCGCCTTGGGGCTCTTGCTCGCTTCCTTGTTTTCCTCTTTTCTGATGTCACTTTTAATGGTCCTATCTGGGCCTTACATATGGAACTAGCAGGGACGACGGAAGTCTTCAAGAACCCGCAGAAGGTGGAAACCATTGTCTTTATTTCGAAGACTGGAATCTTGAAGCTCCAGAACAGGAAGGCACCCTGGAGGTCACCTAGGCCAGTCAATACAGGACTGCCAATTTTCTCTACAACAGCCCATACAAGTGGTCCCATAGTATCCACTCTAAGCACTTCAGTGATGGGGAGCTCACTACCAATCCGGGTCCTGAAGCCAGGTGGTGGGAGGCTTGGAGCCGACCTGCAGGCTGGCCTTTTGCTAGTCCCATCTCCCCAGCCCTCCACTTCCTTCCTTCTTCACTCAGCCCTCTCCTCTCCTCAGGGACATTGACATGAATCCCCCTCCTTCCTCAGCCTCCCTTTGATTTGTGCTCAGAAAGAGAAAATTACCAAAGGGACTAATTGGCTTGAGAGGAAGATAATGAGTGTTCCCAGAAGACTTGAAGAAGGGAAGGGGTGGGAGTGAGGGAGAAGAGGTTGGAGACCTTAGTCACAGAGGCAGGGATGGGGAGAGACACAGTGAAACAGAGACAGACAGACACAGAGCTGGAGAGACAGTGGCAGAGACAGAGAAACCAAGAAAAACAGACACAGGGAGACAGGGACAGAGAGATTGCTGCATGCAGACTGAGCAAACTAGTCAAGAAAGTCACCTGTGACTATCTGGGGGCCTACAGAAGGGGGTTATTGTGGATGGGGGGCTGGGTTAGGGCTCCCACAGCTAGGCCAAGGGAAGCTCCTCCAGAGCTATTCTTAAGGAGCCCCAACTCCCAGCTTCCTCCAGACTTCTCCTGGAGCCGTTATTCCCTCTCCCTGCCCTTAGTAGCAAAGGACTCCTTGTCCTCCCTAGAGAGAGGGATGCCTTTCCTCAGGGGAATTTGCTCCCATAGATCTGCTTCTGAATAAACCTTGACTCTGAAGCCAGAGGCTCAGGGTTCAAGCTCCACCTCGGAGACTTGGACAAGTCACTTAACCTGTCTGTGCCTCAGTTTCCTCATCTGTAAAAGTTCTAGTTCTGTTTCTATCCCAGGGAGGAGGGTCAGTTGTCATTAATTCAGTTCAGCAACACTGATTAAGTATCCAAAAGGTTCCTGAATGTCTCTTCAAAATATCAGCACCTTCTCTGGAGACTATGTCCCATCTTCTCTGCTTGTGTGCTGCTTAGCACAGACTCAAGGCACATGGAAGGCCTTTCATAAATGTGTATTTCTTTCCTTCCCTCCCTCCCTTGCTTCCTTTCCTTTCTCCTTTCTTCCCTCCCTCCCTCCTTTCCTTCCCTCTCTCCCTTCTTTCCTTCCTTCCTCCCTCCCTCCCTCCCTTCCTTTTCTTTCTTCCTTCCCTCCCTCCTTATTAAATCACTTTAAATTTTTGATTTCTTGCCATTCCCTCAAGGATATTACAGAACTACAGCATTTCTGAGTTGGAATGGGTGTCAGCAGTCACTTGGTCTGTCCCCTATCCCTAGAAGATACTCATTTTGACATCCCTGGGGAGTGATCCCTTAACATCCTGACCTCCAGGTGAGAGGAGCTGACATTCTCCTGGAGTGATCCACAGAATATTTTGGGGCCAGGTGTGTCTGCTCCTGGGTATGGCTCCCCTGTGCCGTGGTCTTGAGATTTAGCATCTCAGACCTCCCGGGGACCCCCAGACTGAGCAAAGTGTAGCCTTTGCTGGGCTAGGGAGCCAGGTTGCTAACCTTGGGAGGTGGTGGCTTCCCCTTCCTTTACCCTCCCTGTGTTCCTGGCTGGGGTAGAGGCTGAAGAAAAGGAACGTGATTTGAGGTCAAGCCTTCTGTAGCTGCTCATCTCAGCCCTCTGGGCCCACCCCAGCACTGGTTCAGACCCTTGGCTTCCCCAAAGGGCAGGGTCCTCCTTGCTGAGGCAGGGCTTTTAGGGAGAATTCTGCTTCTCAGCTTCAGGTCTCAGCTCAGGTATGTCCACATGGGCCTGTGGCCAAGTCCAGCCCACACTCCTCATGGCCCTGGAGTCCCCCAGCATCTTCCTCTAGAAATCCTCTGATCTGGGGAACCCTCCACCTCCCACCACTGAGCTCCCAGGCCTGCCTGTACCACCTGGAGCAGAGGAATGAGGCCATGGGTGCTGTGCCCCAGTAAGATGAAGGGCCAAGTAGGATGGGCCAGCCTCCCTAGGCCTACTGGGGACACAGAGCTTGTGAAGAGGAGCTCAGGAGGGTGTCCCCAAAGTCTCCCCACACCTCACCCACCCAAAGTGAAGCTGGACTGGAGCTTGGCCTCCTAGAATTTGGGGAAGAAGGGGAGGGCAGGGAATTGGGAGGTACCTGAGAGATGGTGCTCCAGGGGAAGGGATCAGCAATAAGCAAAGGCCTGGCTTGAGTAAGCCTCCCTTTACCCCACCCCCATCCACGTACATGAACACTGAACCCCTCTGATGCTCCGGCAGCCACTGCTTAGATCCTCCAAACTCCTATCCTGGCAGAACCCAGTATTCCAGGCCCAGGATACATACAGCCTTGGAGCCTAGACCTACTCAGTCCTCAGAGTCCTCCCTCCTTCCTGCACTGATCTTTGCTCCCCTGGGCCCTTGTTCCTGACAGCCCCATTAGCACCTCAATGCCAAATCCTGTCCCACCCCCTTCTGGTTCTGTTCTTGGCTCAGTCAGTCTTGGCTGAGTCTCTAGGGGGGTGGAGGGTGGGCAGAGGGCCTTCTGGTAAATGAGGTGACAGAAGGACCAAGAAACTGCCTCCCATCTGTTATACCTCCTCCCTGGCCTGCTCCTAATGGGGGCTGCAATTCCATGGTCTGGTTGGCAAAAGCAGAGACCTCTGGACAGTCAGAGATCCAGGAGAAAAAGAGAGACAGACAGATGGGGCTGGGTGGGAAGGAGACTGAAGACAGATGGGGGAGAAACACTGAGGTGGGGAGAGCTAGAGGTGTAAAGAGATGGGAAAAGGGGAAGCCAGCTGGGGAGAGTCCGAGTCACAGCAGAAGGAGCCCAAGAGGGGAAGAGCAGGGAGAAGGTGAGGTGGGGACACAGCTGCTTCTGAAATGCAATGCTGCTCCTTCTGGATTATCTGCTCAATGTGGAGACCAGGATACCCCTCACTGTGACTCAGTGTCTCCCCCGGCAAAATGAAGCTGTGGGGTTCAAGGTATCAGTGATCCTTTTTAGCTCCTCCTTCTAAGATAAGAGATGGGCAGGCAGCCAGGGGTGGGGAGTGGGAGAGGTGCAGGGAGAAAGGGAGGAAGAGAGGCTGAGGAGGGGAAGGGTCCAGAAACAGAAAAAGTCAGATAGTATTTAAGTATCTACTATGAGAAGGAAGGAAGGAAGGAAGGAAGGAAGGAAGGAAGGAAGGAAGGAAGGAAGGAAGGAAGGAAGGAAGGAAGGAAGGAAGGAAGGAAGGGAGGGAGGGAGGGAGGGAGGGAGGGAGGGAGGGAGGAAGGAAGGAATCATTTATTAAGTCCTTAGTTTGTGTTAAGTACTGGGGCAAAGTGAGACAGCCCCTGCTCCCTAGGAGCTCACCAGCACTAATGGTGGAGACAGCAGCCAGGGAAGGTTTTAGCTA
The DNA here is from genome assembly GCA_028646595.1 of Phalanger gymnotis. NCBI lineage: Eukaryota > Metazoa > Chordata > Mammalia > Diprotodontia > Phalangeridae > Phalanger > Phalanger gymnotis. Next base: position 820,955,198 of record CM053622.1, read on the forward strand.
CAAGTCTGATGTGAAGGTCCCAGGGTTCTCAGGGGCAACCGCAAAGTAGATAGTCAGGCCTTTTTTTTCATATCATTGCCATTGATAAAATCTCAGTGGTTTCTGATGTGGAGCCACTCTCGAAGACACGAGGACATTCTCAAGGTTTCTCTCAAGAACTCCAGAATTGATTGTGTGACATGGGACACACTGGCCCAGGACCACTCAGCCTGGTGTGCCCACATCAGAGAAGGCGCTGTGCTCTATGAGCAAAGCTGAATTGAGACAGCTCAAAGGAAGTGCAGGATGGGCAAGTTTGGAGCATCCATCCCAAATGTTCACAGGGACTATTAGTGCCTGACCTGAGGTTGAGCATTCCGAGCTCCTATCGGCCTGATCAGCTACAGACACACAGAATCTCGGTTCCAGCACAGTGATGTCATCTTGGTCCTCACCGAGAATGAAGGCCAGCAACCCGGCACCTCCTCCAGTGTCCTCTGTTTACTGTGCAAGCATGTTGCATTTCCCTTTTCTTGCTGTTGTTCACAGGGTTCTTCATGCATTTGAATAATGAATCCTCTCTGGTTGGCTCCATTCCAATTTGCACTGTTCAAAATGACTAATATGGTAATGTTTTACACAATCAAGTGCACACAACCTCAATTGGATTGCTTACCCTTTCAGGAACAAGACTCAAAGAAAAACAATGAATGGTATAAGTTGTTTTCATGTGTAATTGGGGAAAACCATTTTTCTCAAATTTGCACTGTTCAAAGTTATGAACATACATAATTCTGTAAAATGTGGTGACTGGTTCCAACTATAATATACAATGAGCATTGGAACAATACAAGAGTTTATTCTCACTATATAGGATGTACCTACAACAAGATTCTTGATGGGCCTGCTTTGATCTGTCTTGGCATCCCTTATACCTGTTCCATTACCTAGTACACAGTGGTGGCCACATTAATGCCTGCAGAAGTCGGCTGAATCTAATATTAGTTGCAGTACATTATTACATTAATTAACCATAATTGACTTCATGCTTCTCCATGGGGTGGGCATTTAGGGGGTTTCCAGGCTTTGCATCAACAAATAACGCAAGTCTTTGAACAGCTCCCTATTTGGTTCTTGATAACACTGGTAGGATAGGTTACCAAGGCTGGGATTTTTAGGTCAAAAGCAAGAATAATGTTTCTAGGGGTCAGCAAGAACTATAAATCGACCCACATACTCCTACTTAAGATCTATCCAAGGTGACCTTCCTGGGATTATGTCCAAGTCACATTTTTCTTTGAGGCTTTGCTTGTGGCTGTTTTCCATATCACTCTCTTCTGAGTTTTGTGTCTTCAGCTCTATCACCTAAGTAGCTTTTTATGGTCTGGTTCTTTTTTTGTTGTTTGCTCATTTTTCCAATCTATTTTGGATCTTTGAGCATTATATTAGAGTTGGATTCTGTTTACCTCTGAGGGGGGTGTGTGTGCGTGTGTGTGTATGTTCTAAGCTTTAGGCTTTGATGACCTACTCTTTTCACATCTAGGTCTGGGGGCCTGTAAGTTTTTGGTGCTTCCAAGGTAGTGTGATCAGTGAGGGATCTGGTTACTACTCTCCTGGTCTTCATTCCACTCCACCCTGGAACTGGCTGGCATCCTATCCTGCACTGGTAGGAGCACAGAGATCCCCTATAATCTCATTATGACCAAGAGTTTGATTACTTTACTGTCTCTGGGTGCCAAGCAGTCTTGGTGTTGCCACTGCTGCCACCGCTGCCGGCTCCACCTTCGAGACCCACAGCCGGTGTCCTTCTGGTGGCCCTCTCGGCCAGCCCTGACCACAGTGCTGCAGACCTCTCTTTCCACCCTTCTAAGCTGTCCTGGACTGGAAATATGACTCACTGTGACTTTTCCTTGGTCATGCTTCTTAGAATTCAATTTGATGTGCTTTTCAAAAGTTACTTAGAAGGGAACATTGGAAAAGTTAATATGAATGCTAACAACTCTGAAATCTTGGCTTTGTCCCCCCAAGCAACAGAAGTTTCATCCATCTTCCACTTGCCAACTTTCCAGACACCTGAAGACTTCTATTGCACTGTACCCCAGCCTCTCCCTACCACCAGGCTTCCCTTTTCTAGCCAAAGCATCCCCAGGTATGTCAACCAATTTTCAGATATCCAGAAGACCACGGTCTCCAGGCCAGGAAGGATTGAAGGCTTTTTCCCTCTCTGGGCCTCAGGCTCCCTGTCTGTAAAATGATGGAATTGACCTTGAAAACACTAAGATACTATCCAGCTCTGTATTCTATGATAGGCTTTAATGAGATTTTAGGTGACAGGGGCAAAGCCTTGGAGTGCCTGGGCTGAGTGTGAAAGTGACCCTTCCCTCCAGCCAGAGTGACCACAGCTGGGCTGGGTTTGGTGGCTAGCCAGGGCTGGATTTCACCCTAAAGCAGAGTCACAATCAGGCTCATGCCCAGCAGTCTCCAGAGGAAGGCAAGGGTATACTGGCCAGGATGGACAAACAGACCTCTGGCCTCACAAAAGAGCATCTCCTCCGACCTTGACCCTAACTCCTGCCGGGATGGGTAGGACAGTGACAGTCATCCAGGTTCTATGGCCCTTCTTTCTCTCTTACCATAGAGGGGATGCTGCTTGGTAGAGAAGAGTACTGGGTCTGAAGCCAGAGGACCTGGGTTCAAATCCTTCCTCAGCCATCTACTCCCTGGATGACCTTGAGCAAGGCATTTTACCTCTCTGGGCCTCAGTTTCCCAGTCTGTAAAATGAGAGGGGATAATTCCAGGCTTTCAAGGGTCCTTTCCAGTGTTCCTATGCTCTGTGCCTTTCCTGAACCAGAATGGATCTCCTCTATGGCCCAACATTTCAAATTGCCATCCTTTCCCCCAACCAGGGCCCAGCGGGTATCCCAGATACTGCTCACTCCCCTTCTCTCCAGTTGTGTGCATTCATTCATCAACTCAACAGAGAGCACTGCCTTGGACCCTCGAGTCACAGACCTGCGGCCAAGAGGGATCCTAGAGACCCATCAGTCCAATCCCCTCATTCGTAGATGGTAGTAAGCAGGCATCAGGTCTCCTGAACCAGGGCTGGCAGTCAGAAGTTCTCCCACCGGATCTGTGTGGGCCCTGGATCATCGCTCCTCTCCCTCTCTGGGTCTATTTGACGATATTCTCTGAGTTGAGGGGGCCCATGGGAAAGCTGGGATTAGGCTTGTCCTGCTTGGCCCAGGGAGTGGAAGGGAGGAAAGCTATAGAATCCTCGGCATAGAGATGGTAATTAAATCCTTGGGAGACTAGATCATCAAGCCAAGTAGGATAGAGGGAGAAGAGGACCCAGGACTGAACCCTGAGGGACACCTATGGTTAGTAGGCATGATCTGGAAGAGGATCCAGCCAAGGAGACAGAGAAGTGGTTAGAGAGGTAGAAACAGGAGAAAGGGGTGTCTCCCAAACCTAGAGAATGTCCAGGAGATGATGACTGGCAGTGCTCAAGACTGCCCAGAGGTCAAGGAGAACAGGCCATTGGATCTGGTAACTAAGAGATCACCGGTGACTTTGGAGAGGGCAGTTGGGTGGAAAGACGAGATCGGAAGCCAGATTGCAAGGAATTAAGGATGGAGTGAGAGGCAAGGAAGCAGACATTGAGTACTGATAGCTTTCTCAAGGAGTTTAACCGTAAAAGGGAGAAAAGATAGGGAATGATAGGTAGTGAGGATGAAGGATCATCTGAGGGCTTTTTGAGAAAAGAGATACAGGAATGTTTGTAGGCAGTAGAGGATCCAGGAGAGAGGAAGAGACTGAAGACAAGAGATGAGGAAGGAAGAGAGGGGCAGAAGCACCTGAGTGATGGTGAGGAAGTGAAGAGGAAGCAGGGGTCTCAGCTGAGAGTAGGGGTGACAGAGGGGGGCCATTTGTGGGAGAAGATGGGATGGAGGGGGGTCACTTGGGCAGGTGGAGGGGTCAGCCTTGGTCAGGGGTCAGCCCCTCCTCATCATGAGAGACAGGCAGAAGCACCTGAGTGACGGTGAGGAGGAAGCAGGGGCCTCAGCTGAGAGTGGGGGGAGGGGAGCCATGGAATTGCCCAAAGAGTACTTGACACACAAGAAGGTGAAGAAACCCAGGACTGGAAGCTCCCTAGGTCCTTTAAGTCTATGCTCCTATGGCCCAGGATCAGTTCAGCCACAAGTCAGGCCCTGGCCCTCACCAATCCCCAAGATCCTGCTTTGGAGGGAAATCAAGGTGCTGGGAGCCAAACAAAGGTCACTGGACGTGGAGTCGATAAGCACCTTACATTGCTCAGTCTGCCTGATCCCTCTGGGCTATTTCCCCACATGCACAAGAAGGCTTGGGTTTGGTGCCCTCAGCGGGTCTTTTCGTTATGTCTCTCCCAAGTCCTTCTGTCCTGGAGTGGCCTTCTCAGATTGGATGCCCACCCATGACTTGCACTGAGGACTTGGGCATGAGCCCAGGGCTCTGCAATGAGGTGGGGCAGCCCCTCGGTCAAGGCCCTGGCTTCTCACTGATCTTGCTTCTCCTCTGAGGATGCCTGCCCAACCTGCCTCACAGGCTCAGGCTTTGCAAGCCTTCCAGAGTTCTAGAAGTTACTACTCCCGGGCCTCTTGTTCTCCTGGCCCTGCCCAGGAATCCCCAAAAAGGGGAAGAGCCCCGATATCTTCACATGCCTCATCGCCCTCCTCCCTCCCTAGACCTCACTTCCACCTGTCATCTCCTAGACCTACTTCCCATCACCCCAAGTACTTTTTGGAGCCTTTGGCAATGGAGCCAAGGCCTTGTGCATTTCCCTGGGGCCCCATCGTGGCTGAGATGGAACCCATCCACACTCTGGATGCCCAGCCTTCCTGATCAGGAATTCTTTGGGAGGCTGGGGGTAGGGAGCAATTTGACATCAGACGCTGGGCCCAAGAAGCCAAGATGGGCAGTGCAAGTCGAGTTGGGGGATGGGGGCATATGGATGATGCACCAAGCTCCTGGGCATTCTGTCTTCTCTCCATTTCTCCTGGTCTACATCTGGGTGAACTCAATAGTAGTGCCAAATCTGCAGTGTGGACTGGTGAGTGCACTGAAGCGAGAGGCCAGCGAGGACCGGTCATCACCTTTGACTATGGGTTAGAGGCAAAGGGAGCCCATCAGCAGCTGGGAGTGGGGGGAGGGGAGGAGCACCACAATGTAGAGTCTAGGGCCTGGAGCTAGAAGACCCGAGTTCAAATCTAGCCTCAGGCACATCGTAGCTGGGTGATCCAGGGCAGGTCACTTCATTGCTGCCTGCCTCAGTTTCCCCAACTGTAAACTAGGGGTCCTAACAGCACCTGCCTCTCTCATGAGTCTGTAATAAGGGCCAAGGAGCTAATATTTGCAAAGTGCCTAGTTCTTCCTCACTCTCCTCCCTCCAAGTGGCCCTCAGGGGATATTGCCAGATGAAGATGGTGAGGAGACCTCAGGCAGAGGGCTGGGGCAGCTCCAGTCTCGGTCTCCACAGGCCTTACTGGCACCAGTGTGGCGGCTGGCTTTTCTCTTCCTGACACTCAGTGTGCCCCTTCATGAGACAGAATCCTACCTCTCATGGGACCTTCCCTTCTCTTGGGCCTCAGTCTCCCCATCTATAAAGACAGGGCATTGGATTAGCTCATCTCTACAGGACCAATAGCTCCAATAGCTGGGATTCCATGATCGAGTGTGTTACTGCTCAGGAGGCCATGGATCCAAACAGGAAGGGCCAAGAGCAAAGAGGAAGCTGTGGCCTCCCTCCAGCACGAGGCTGCCCTATCCGACCATCAAGAGGACATCTTCTGGACCGTGTCCCTCATTTCTAATGGGGACATCAGGGCCCTCAGGAGTGGCCCCGACAGAACTTCAGTCCCGTCCTACTTAAAGGATGAGCTCAGCTTAGATGACTTTCCTGCCATCCCAGAGCACCTAAGAATCAAAGGTGTGAAAGGGGCTTTGAACCCACTTGACAGTTGTTGGAAGGTAAGGTTCTGAGCTTGCTCAAGGTCGCCCGGCCACCCAGCCCCAGCGATCGCTGCCCTGAGACAAGCCCAACTCATCCAAACCAAGAAGGCAGTTCTATGTGCAGGCCAGCGGGCCGTCCCGCAGGCCCCAGGAAAGGGTTTCCTGTTCAAACAGCCAGCTCTCTCCCTTTCTTTGCAATGGGGGAGATCCTGACTGCTGAGCCTCCAGCACCACTGTTACTCCCTAATAGCAAGAGGGCACAGTGGGCATGCCAGCTGCAGGCCTGTGGCCTCCCTCCTCCCACAACCTGCTTCCCGGGCTCAGGGGGCAGATATCATTTTGTAAACCAAGGGGCACCAGAGGTACAGGGTGTCCCAGCTGCTGCTAGTCCATCCCGGACTCACCAGTGCCCCAGGGTGGCCGCTACAGTGGACTTGAGGGCCCTGCCCCCAAGATGGGGGATGCTCTACCCCCTCACCTTGAGATGGGGGACATATCCCAAGGAGGACAGCCGATATTCACCTACTGCCTAAGCATTGCCTGAGTCCATCAAAAGCATTTCCCTTCATCTAGCCTCACAGCTGCCCCTTGGGAGGGAAACTGGGCCAGTCAAGGGGAAGAGACATGTCCAAGGCAACGTGATCAATGTGTGTCGGAGACCTTCCTCAGGCTGCCTCTCAGTAACAGTGAGGGAGCTACCAAGGAAGGGTCCAGGGATATGAGCAGGCAGTTCTCAGAGGAAGGAAAGCTATGTGCAGTCATGTACAAAAATGCTCTAAATCACTGATTAAGAGAAATGCGAATCAAAACTGTTAGGTACTATATCACAACTATCAGATTGGCTAACATGACAAAATGGGAAAATCATAAATGCTGGAGAAGATGGCGGGGAACTAGAGCACTAATGCATTGTTGGTGGAGTTGTGAACTGATCCAGTCATTCTGGAGCGCAATCTGGAACTAAGTCTAAAGGGTTATAAAAATGTTCATACCGGGGCAGCTAGGTGGCGCAGTGAGTACAGCACCCACCCTGGAGTCAGGAGGACTGAGTTCAAATCTGGCCTCAGACACTTGACACATGTACTAGCTGTGTGACCTTGGGCAAGTCACTTAACCCCAATTGCCCTGCACCCCCCCCCAAAAAAAAAAACAAAAATGTTCATACCCTTTGACCCAGCAGTATCACTTCCAGGGCTATATCCCAAAGAGATCACACAAGCGGGAAAAGGACCCACATGCACAAAAATATTTTTAGCAGTTCTATTTGTGGTGGCCAAGAACTGGAAATAGAGGGGATGCCCATCAGTTTGGGAATGTCTGAACAAATTGTGGGATAGGAATGTAATGGAATACTATTGTGCTATAAGAAATGATGAGCAGGCAGAGTTCAGAAAAACCTGGAAAGACTTGCATGAACTGATGCCGAGTGAAGGGAGCAGAACCAAGAGAACATTGACATAGTAACAGCCACAGTGTGCAATGTAAAAACAGTGCAATGCACAAACTTGTCTTCTCAGCAATGCAATGATCCAAGACAATTCCAAAGGACTCATGACGGAAAATGCTAACCATCCCCAGAGAAAGAACCATGGAGTCCGAATGCAGATCGAAGCATACAATATTTTCGGTTTTTTCCTTTTGTTTTGATTCTTCTTATACAACATGACTAACGTGGGAATGTTTTAAAAACAATAAAAGTGAGGTTCCACCGCACAGTAACATGTCCTCAGCCCTGGAGGCCTCTTCCCTTCTTAGCATCCCAGAAGGGCAATGTTGGTCTGCCCAAGACAGAAGTCCCAAGCGTGGGCCCCTAAAAGGAAAGGTCCCTGGTAGCCAGTGGCGGGGGTGAGAGACAGCTTGGCTAGAGGCACCTTCGGAGATCAGTCCTACAAGTGAACCAGAGAGTCCTTACTGGGTTCAAAGTTGTCCTTTGCTAAGTCCTACACCCCTCAGGGGGTTGGGAATAAACAACTGCTCCTAACTCCATGGGATTTTTAATATGACTCATTGCAATCATGGTGCTAACCAGAGAAAAATAATTACCATCTCTATCAAACACAGAAGTCAGGGTCAAGGCTTAGAATCTGGGTTGAGGTTGAGGTGGAGATTCACAGCAAGAATTGAGCCTTGGGGTTGGGGTCAGGGTTGAGGCTCAGGATCGGGTCGAGGCAGGGACTCAGAGTCAAGGCTTGAGGTCAGGGTCAGGGCTGAGGCTCAGGGTCGAGTCGAGGCCTCATCAGAGAGGCCCTCAGTCTGCCCTTGGCCGTCAGGAGGGAACTGCAGGAGTCGCCTCTGTGGGAGCTGGGCCCGCCAGGGAGGACCTCAGCAGGGCCTCTGTCTCAGGCGTCAGAGGCGCATGGGAGAAGCTGCAGTGGTCACCCTGGTAGCACTTGACACCCGTGTGGAAGAACTTACACGGGAACTCCTGGTGCAAGTAACGGCAGTGGTCGCCCCGTGTACAGTAGCCCTGCACATAGTACTTGCAAAGCTTCTGGAACTTGAGGCCGTCGGCCCCGTGGTCCAGCCGGCATTGCTCTCCACGGACGCACTGTCCGGCCAGGAAGTACTTACACACCCTGTGGGAGCCCAGGGCCACCGTGTTCTTCAGGATAAACTCCTGGCTCACGGGGGCACGCTCTGGGGCAGCAGGAGGGCCTGGAGCGCGCGTGGGGCCCTGGGCTTTTGCCGTCCCCACCCGCTTCTTCTTCTTGGCGCGGCTGGCGTTCCCACCCCCAGCGCTACGCTTGGCTTCTTTCTCAGTCCTGCCGTCCTCGGGCGGGGACCCTGGGACCACCTCCAGGGCTTCTCTGTCATGTCTATACTGCTCCAGGAGCTGAGCGAAGTCCTCCTCCTGGGGCTGCTTCCCCTTGGCAGAAGCCCTGGCCTCCCTGCTTCTCTTCTTCCTGTCCGGCCATGGGCTTCTGCCTTGGCTGCTATGTTTCCTAGACCTGGCTTCCCCTGGTCTGGGACTGCAGGTTGCATCGTCTGGGCTCACTGTCCTGGGCCTTGGGCCAGGAGCAGGCCTAGAGGACGGCAAGGCTGGAGTCGGCACCAGGAGAGGTTCACAGGCCATACTTCCTAAGCCCGAGAGTGCCATGTTGGAGGAAAGCATGGGGTTTGGGGGTTTGCAAAACAGGTCCCCAAAATCCCAGCGGGGGGAACCCCCAGAAGGCAGTGTCTCTGTGGCCCCAGGGTCATCGGGGCTGGGAGGTTTGCAGAACACATCCTCCAAGCTGCTGCAGCCAGGGCTGGGTTCCAAGGAAGGAGGGTCTGAGGCCCGGCAGGGGCTTGAAGGCTCATGGGCTAGATCGCCAAAGCTGGTGGGGCTAGGTGAGGGCCCAGTGGGTCTAGCGTTCATAGACAGCCCAGGACTCGACTGTGGGCAGATAGGCTTCCCGCAGCCCTCCTGGTCCAAGATGTGCTGACCTTGAGTCAAGCTGGGGCCAAGCATGGGGTTCGGGGGTTTGGAGAAGAGATCTTCGAAGGGCACCAGGCCAGCGGGGAACAGCGTGGAAGACATGCTGTACGTGGCTCCTGGCCGAGTCTCCCCTGCGATGGAAGCTGCCTTCGGGCCAGCCAGCCACAAGTCAGCTCGGGGTCCCTTCGGGGAGGTGCAGGCAAATGCTGTCCTGGAAGACAGGTGAAGTAGTGAGAGCACCCAGTAGGTCTGCGGCCATCTCCCAACACTCCGTCCCCCACATCCTGTCCACCTCCTCTCAGATGTTCACCCCTCAATGAACTGATCCTGTATAGGTCCTCTCCCACCGCGCTGCCCTTTCCCAAGAAACCCTTCAGTGGGGAATCTCATTACTCTGCACAGCCCTCCTGTTGATGCCCTCTGCCCCTCTGCCAGGAGGGCAGGGCTGGGCCATGGGCACAGGGCTATGGAGTCTTCTCCCACTCCCTGTGCTGCCCCCACCACCCCTTTTCAGCTTCCTTTGGTGTATGGTCTCTCCCACTAGTTTATAAGGTCTGTGAGGGCAGGGATTGTCTTCTGCCTTCCTCAACAATCCCTACATTTAGCACAGAGCCCGGCACACAGTAGGAGCTTTATCAACGCTTGCAGAATCAAGGGGTCTAAGGGCCCTGACAACCCCAGGGGCAGTGGGAGGACTCAGAGGCATGCCTGGCTTCCTTGGCATCACCCACTCTCAGAATTGGAAAGGCCCCTGCAGCAGGATGCTGGGCTGTGGGATCACTCTGATTTTTACAAGTATTTTCTGGAGCCAAGTCTCCACATTCCTAATTCTGCCTTCAGGGCCTTGCAGAATAAATGGAATCTGGCACAACAGACCCCTCCTCACCTACCAATGTCCCCAAGAGGCCCTTTCCAAACACAAGTCTCCAGGGCACTCACCTCTCTGGTGTCCAGGCCGGGGGCTGACCAAACCTCGGAGCCTCTGCTCCTCGGGTGGCCCCGTCCTGAGGCCCCAGCCCTTCTCCCACTCAGAGGGGGAGCAGACTCAACGTCGTGTCCGCACCAGAGCGTGGTCACCTCCATGGAGACACAGCTCTAGGGGGTCCAGAAGACAGGAGGGGGAACATTTCCAGGCCAGAGTGAGGCTGGGGGTCAGTCACCTAAAAAGAGAGGAGTGACCTTCCCGCTCACATCTCTGTCCATTGGCAGAGGGCTGGCAGGTGGGCCTCCCAAGGCCTGGAGAACACACTGGGCCACGCGGACAAAGCTAATCAATGTCCCTGAGTCCAAGGCTTTGGTCACGAAGCCAGCGGCTCTGAAAGGGAACCCCCTTCGGGTCCCAATGATCTTCAAAACCACACTAAGCCCTCTTCTCCCTCAGAAATACTGACAAATCCCAGAGGAGCCGAAGCTCGGGGTGTGGAGTCCTCACGGGTGTTTAAGAGGGTAAAGGGGCTCTGGCGCTGGAAAGCCGGGGAGACGCTCAAAGGTGAGAGATTAGAGAGAACTCCCAATTTTCTCATTTAACAGATGGCAAACTAAGATCCATGGCTGGGCTGGAATCAAATGCAGGCCTGGCCCCGCCTGGGCTTAGGGCAGGATCTCCAGCACAAGCTGCCATCAGCCCCAGTGCCCTGCCTCTGGGCGCGGGATCCTTGTCCCCAGGGGAGACACAAGACAGTGGGGGGCCGCGGGTGCACAAGGGAGCCGTCCCTCCCCCAGGCCCAGACAGGGGGTCAGATACCCCCTCCCCTCCCATACTGCGTCCATGCCCTCTGGCCTTCAACAGTGGACAGGAAGTCCTCCACAGGAGGCCTAGAGGCTCCCTCCCTTCCCCAGGGCGCTCTCCTCCCAGGCTGGAAAGGGCCCTGGGGGTGGCAGGGCACCGACGTCAGGGATCGTCTTCCCCTCCCTCCCGGCCCCCCAGCTTCCCTGGCCCCCCTGACCCTGGAAGGGCCCATCCTGGACCAAGCCCCTGAAGACCAATCGGCCTGGGGGTGGGGGTTGAGGACCCTCCCTCCCAGGTCACGGCCTTAAGTCAAGGCTGGGGGGCAGGGGGCAGCGGTTCAAGGACAGGAGGTCTCCCTCCACCTCCCGGGGCCTCCGATCAGGGGCTCTGGCCAGGCCTGACCATCAGAGAGAAGGTGGGGTGGGGGGCTCGGGGCAGGTCCGGCGGGAAGGGCCCTGAAGGCCTCCACCCCGCCCCCACCCGGACTGCCTAACCAAGGCACCCCCAGAAACGGGCGCAGGGAGAGAGCCCACCCAGGCCGGCCCCTTGGACTCCAAGCCTCACTGGGGTGTCTCGCGCCGCCCCCGCCCCCGCCCCCGCCGCAGACTGACCCAGGCCTGGGATGCCTCCCACCCTAGGGGCGGAGGGGTGAGGGGGAGGCGGGCAAAGTGGGGAGATCCTCACCCACAGGCTCCTCCGGGGCCGCTCCCTCCCCTAAGAGGCCCCTCCCACAATGACCCCGCCTGCAGACTCGCCCCCCCCCCCCCCCC
>CM053622.1:820967179-820977610 GCA_028646595.1 Phalanger gymnotis
AGGAGGGGACCCCTGGTCCCCACCCGCAGCCCGAGACTCCGGCGCGCTGCTCCCCCCACGGAGGTCAGGGAGCTCTCTTAGGAGGACTTCGGCCTCTCGGCCCGGGGAACGCGCCGGCGCCTCGAGGGGAGGGGGAGGAGATGGGTCGGCGTGCCCTCGACTCGGACCCTGACACCGATCCCGTTCGTAAGCACGCACCTGCTGCTGAAGGTATCGCGGGGTCAGCCAAGCACGCTCCAAGGTACCGATACCGATTCTAACCCTAAATCCGCCCCCACACGCGACGTGCGACGTGACGTCACGCGCGGCCCGAAGGCGCCGTGGTCACCATGGTCACCGTGAAGCGCAAACTCCCCCGGTCTCGCTGGGCGGCCGCGTCGTCACACGCGCAGCCGGCCGGGCCTGCGCGTCTACGCATGCGCAGATGCCGTCGCTCCCAGCAGGCTCCGCGCCGGACGCGAAGCAAGGCCTCGGTCGTTCCGTCAGTCTCGTTCCCTCCTCAGCCTCTAAACCGCGCCTCCTGCAGGAGGTCTTTCCCAGTCCCTTAGCAGCTGTTTCCAGAATAGTGTTTATAAAATAAGAATGAGAGGGCGGGGGACGGGGCCGCCCTGCCCTTTGTGTCCGTAGTGATTAACCCAGGGCCGGGCACCTCGGGGCTGCTTAGCAAGCACTCGTAACCGAATTTTAGAAAGCGTCCATTAAGCACCCAAAGGTGCCGGGTCCTTTGGCACGAAGACGACGCAGCCCCTGCCCACAAGGAGGACGCCGGCTGCGGGAGGGATGGGAGGGTTGGGAGGGAGGAAGCTCGGGGCTCCGGAGGTGAGGACGGGGGGCGTTCCACGCACGGAGCCCAGGTAGGAGGCGTGAGATGGCTCCGAGGCTGGAAGCAGGATTTTCCCAGAGCCGCAGAGGTTGGTGCCTGAGATGGGAAACTCTCTATTGAAGCACCTGTGTGCTGGCCAGCCTACAAAGTGCTTTTTATAAACATCTCATTCAAGCCTCACAACACTGAAAGAAGTAGGTGCTGTTTTAGCGCCGGGGTAACAGAGGCAGGCCGGCCCCACCCCCATCTCCCAGCTCCTCCGCCTTCACTTCTTTAGTTCGTGGGGTTCAGCGTCCACCTTCGATGAGGAAGCAGGCCCAGAAGAGTCTTCCCCAAGTGCCACCCTAACACTGCCCACCGGGCATGGCACAAGAAGGCAGAAAATTAGCACAAGGACTGTTTCCTGACTGCTGCATCTTCGGGTCTTGCCATTAGCGACACTCTGATCTTTGGCCAGTAAGGCCTCCCCATTCTGGGAATGAGCCCCACCACAGCACAGCCGCTGCCTCCGGGGGCCTTCCATTCACTGCTCTTTGCAACGTCCATCAGCGAAGATCAGAAATGGCACATTTTTGCCATGTCGCAGAGTGGAAAACTGAAGGTTAAGGAATACATCGGAAATCACTTCTAGGAAAGCTCAGGCATTCTCAGGATCACAGAGCTAGGAAGGACTTTGGAGAGCACTTAGTGGAAAGAGGACTTTACAGTGTGAATATCTCCCCAAACCATTCTGAACCCCCTAAAACCTGGATGGGCCAATCAGGAGAGACATTTTGGCTTAACCTACCATAATGCCTTGCATGCTCTGGCATAACAGACATGCTTTGCTCTCTGAGTGAACTCAAAATGCTCTTTCCCACATCAGCAACTACAGTGCCCGATGAAGATGACCAGGAGCATTCTTCTGTTTGTGAATGACAAGGACCAGGCACCTTGAACCAGATACTATCTCGAATAATGGGACTTTTCTTATGTCATATCAATGATAAAAGAAAAACAGAAATCCTTGATCTATAATTTCAGTTGACACCTTGACACTTATTGTATTTACAATCTGTTCCGTTAAGAAATTTGTTTTTCACATTATAAACACATACAGAGACTATAATTTTGGCTGACCCAGGCATCCTGATCTGAGGTTGTTCTAAGTGTACAAAGGGTCTCCTTCGGCTTGTTTACCTCAGGAGGTCAGAATTCTTTTCTGACTCCCATGCAATGCCTGACTCTGGCTTAATGAGAATAAACACGTTATAGCATATGTACAGCCTGATCCTGTTTGTTCCTCATTCTAACCTTTGGTAAGGTGAACCCCATTCTATTTGTTCTTAGGGCAAACCTTCAGTTAAGGGGGAAACTGATTCTTCTTGTTTCTTTGGACCAAACCTTTGGTAAATCGTTGAAAATGGCTAATTGGGGCTTCTTCAAGGTCATACAAGCAGTAAGGGGCTCAGTCAATGAAGTGCTTTAGTTTTTCACCCAAATCTGCATGGCCTCATTTAAGGTTCTCTCAGCAGAGATATTGGAGTGGTTTGCTGTTCCTTTAGCTCGTTTTGCAGAAGAGGAAACTGAGGCAAATGGGATTAGGTGACTTGCCCAGGGTCACACTGCTAGTGTGAGGCCAGATTTGAGTCTTCCCAGCTCCAGGCTTGGTGCTCTATCCACTGCCCCACCTAGCTGTCTAGTGAGTGGTTACTGTGCCCCAAGCATTCGTTGCCCTAGTCCTAGGGATAGAAAGGCAAGACGGTCTCTGCCTTGGAGGAGCTTACATTCGATGAGAAAGACTACTGGCTGAACGCCTGGTGCCTCAAAGTTAAGAGGTTTTCCAGAAGATGGTCTGCCTATGCAGCTTTGGAGAAGCCCAAAGCATCCCTGGCCTGGCCAGTGTAGCTGGATTGTGGAGGATGAAGAGAGAAGGTTGAAAAGGCCCAGCTGGGGAGGCATTCAGGGAGGATTCTGAATGCCAGAGGAGTTTCTATTTGAGGAAACGGGGCCACTGGCACCCATGGAGCAGGAAGAGATAGGATTAGTCCTAGGCTATTAGATCACTAGAGTGAGAAAGCAGGTGAGGCTGTTGGAATAGCCCTAAGGAAAGGTGAGGAGGGCCAGCATCAGCATCCTAGAGACAGGTGGAGTCCTGAGATGTGACAAGAAATTGGATCTGTGGGCTGAGCATGAGAATGTCCCCCAGGATGACTGAGGGGCTAGCAGAGATCTCAGCAGCCAAGGCCAGCAGAGTTCCCAGGAGCTGGGAAGCATCCAGACCAAGAGGCTAGATTGTGGCACTGACCCCCAGCATTCCGTGGGCTCACATAAAAATGGGGTAGGAATAAATGTCTTCCCTGGGATGGGGGGAATGTGGTTAGACTAGTTCTTTTTTAAAATGTCTGGGGGCTTTAGTGGCCTGCAAGCTTTAGTTGAGTCTGCCCTAGGACCCACCTGCTGCACTATGCTTTGTCCTCATCAGACCCATCTGGAGAACCCAGTGTAGGAAAGACATTGATAAGCCTAAGAATGTGCAGAGATGGGCAGCCAGTATGGGGGGTCTTGGGCCCCTCTCATATGAGAGCTGCTGGAAGGAACTGAAAATATTTGGTCTGGAGAATGGGAGACTTGGGACAGGGCGGGGAAGAGAGGTGGGGTTGTGGCGACTCTATTCAGGAATTTAGAGGCTCTCATGGGGAGCAAGGGGCCCACTTGCTCTGATTGGCACCAAAGGGTAGCAATGAGAGCTAGCTGTCTGGAGGCCTTGTCAAGGCGAAGCAGGCTCTCCTTTTAGGCAAAGGCCAGACAAGTAATCACTTGGTGGGTGAACTGTTGAGGGAATCTTTTCTCAGATCTAGGCTGGAAGACTGCTCCATAGGCCCCTTCTGCCCTTGAAATGTTGTGCCTTTCCCTGCATGGGCCGCAGGGGCAGCCCCAAGAATAGAGGGTCTGATGAAGTCCAGTTGCTTCCTAGAGACGTAGCTTCAAGTCTGAGAATGTCTCAGAGCCTCAGGCTCCTAACCTATAAAGTAGGGACAATAATCCTCAAACCAACCACCTCCTCACAGCTGTGAGGCCAGCAAAGTAGTAGTACGATGAATTAGACTTCTCTGGAGGGTGGTGCCCCAGGAAGCCCACCCCCTTCCCACCACACCCCCACCTCTTCCTTAGCCCTGGTTCTCAAGCTGGGCTATCCCTTGGATGGGGAGGGTGTTACCCAGAAACAGGGAGAACTTTATGCAAGACTTCAGCTCACCTTTTTCCCTTCCAAAAGTGCTTTTGCCTCACCATCAGGAAGCCCATCAGGGAGGAGGCATCCTCAGGCAGGGTAAGGATGCCTCTCTCCTTTCAGAACAACGGCCTGGACGAGGAGCCTTTGGGAGGTTTCAGGAGAGCTGTGAGGATGTGTTCAGTGGGGAGGCCTGGAACACATGCAGACCTTTTGTAAATGATTTAGGTCTGCTGAGAGCACAGGATGAAGAGAAGGATCCTTGACTGGCTGCAGAACCAGGCCCTGTCTGGGACAGGGAATTCCAAAAGCCTCAGTCAGCTCAGTCCTTTCTTGGTGGGATCTTTTCTTTGGGCTGAATTCTTTCTGCTTATCAGCATTCTGGTAAAAGAGGAGAGGCCATGTTGTAAGGAGGGGGGAAGTCATGGGCCTTTGCTGGCCAAGGCCAATTATGGCCCCGTGAATACAGGCCTTGACTGCGGGCCTTGGCAGGGGTGGAGGCAGGACAGGATCTGCAGCCAACTCAGCCCTGATACCCAAAGATGGAGGAAAGGAGCAGCCTTAGGGATGGATGGCAGCTGCGCCCAGGACTCACCCATCAGAGATGCCACCTCTGGACACACTTGCTGGGACCAGTGCTATGTAGAAACTGCCTGAAGTCCAAATCCTCTCTCCCCAAAGCCTGAGGTGATACTAGAGTGCGTGCCCCTGAGGTACAGAGAAGGGATGTTTGGACTCCTGCATTTGCTCTATCTTTGAAGTAAATAGCCCTTTGTAAAAAGCTAATGCATGTTTAGGGGGGTTAAATGGAACTTGGGTACCAGTCACTGGTGGCTAACCAAGGCCAGAATGAGGGCCTGAGGCAAAGGCATTAGCAAATGATGCCCTCAGCCCCTCAGGGTTACCCCTAGTGCACTGGCTGGCCTTGCTCAGGGAGAGGAGACCAGAATGCTCCCTAACCTTGACAGAAATAGTGGCCATTCTTACAATGAGAGAGAACTAACCTGGGGCTTTGGGACAACCAAGCCCAGTGGAGAGCTGCACGGGAGAGGCAGGCATCCATCCCTGGATAGAAGCCCCACTTCTGAGGAGTTCCCAGGTATATCAGAACATCCAAGGATCACAATGTAGTGGTATTTCCCAGGGGGGCCTCAGTTTCTTCAATCATAATCCCAGAAGCACTCCTTGCTCCCCAAGCTGTTTGAGGAAAGGCCACCTTGGGGAACCTTACTATACTAGTGAGGACTGAAGAGGAAGAGGCAAGAGCCCAAGCATCAGAACTCAGAATCCTAGAGAGGGGGCTGGCAGGGACCACAGGAGCTATCTCTGGAGCTCAAGCCTCCCTTACCACATTACAGAAGCCTGGAGCCATACATAGTGAGGTCCTGGCACAGCAGAGGCTGCAGCCCATATCTCTGGGCTCCCAATCCAGAGTCTGGGGTAACAGCACAGCAACCCATGCAATCATAGGAGAAAAGCTAAGTCAGGGAGGGGAGGAGTCCCCAGAGTCTCTCTCCTTCTCTGTGTCTCCTTTCCCAGGTCAGATATTTTTATAAAGGGAAAAGAAAATGATGAGGATACAAAACCTGGGACCAATGAGTCATGGCTCTGCCTGTGGCAGGAATCTCTCCCCCAACTGCTCAGAGAAGGTCACTGGCAGTGCTCTACAAGGTGGACAGTGAAGGCATTACTGGGAATACTGGCCTCCAGAAGAGAACGGGTAAGGACAGGCTGAGGGCAGGGATGAAAGTGCTGTCCATTCATCATTTTCCTGGATCACTGCCTCAGCAAGCATTCAGAAATACTCACTCTCTCTCTCTCTCTCTCTCTCTCTCTCTCTCTCTCTCTCTCTCTCTCCCTCCCCCCACCCCCCTGCAGTCCTAGGCACTGTACAGGGTTGACAGATGCAGAGCCTGTGCTCGGGCGGCTCATTCTCTTGCCCTCTTGTATAATCGTGGGCATCTAACAAACCTCCTCAACCACCTCAAAGCTGGTCAGTGGTGTGAAGTCCTTGATGCCTGAGGAAGGCTGACAAGCCCTGGAAGCCTTTCCCACATTCATTACACCCATAGGGTTTATTTCCAGCATGAATTCTTTGATGTCTGCTGAGGGCCGAGCAGTAACTAAAGGCTTTACCACACTCATTGCATTCATATGGTTTTTCTCCAGTGTGAATTCTCTGATGTTGAGAAAGGTATTTGCTCTGGCTGAAAGTTTTCCCACAATCACTGCATCCATAGGGTTTCTCTCCAGAGTGAATTATCTGATGTTTATTCAGGTATATGCTCTGAGTGAAGGCCTTCCCACACTCATGACATTTGTAGGGTTTCTCTCCAGTATGGATTCTCTGATGTACAATAAGGACTGAGGAGTCACTGAAGGCTTTCCCACATTCATGACATTCATAGGGCTTTTCTCCTGTATGAATTCTCTGATGTTTGGTAAGGGATGAACTCTGGCTAAAGGCTTTCCCACAATCGCTGCATTCATAAGGTTTCTCTCCAGTGTGAATTCTCTGGTGTCGAGTGAGCTGTGCAATCTGGTTAAAGGCTTTTCCACATTCATTACACTCATAGATTTTCTCTCCAGTATGAATTCTCTGATGTTGAGTGAAGTGAGTCCTCCGTCTGAAGGCCTTCCCACATTCACTACACTCATAGGGTTTCTCCCCAGTATGAATTCTCTGGTGTTGAATAAGGGCTGAGCTTTCAGTGAATGCTTTTCCACATTCGACACACTCATAGGGCTTCTCTCCTGTGTGGATTCTTCTGTGTTGAATAAGGTGTGTCCTCTGGCTGAATGCTTTTCCACATTCATTGCATACATAAGGTTTTTCTCCAGTGTGAATTCTCTGGTGCTGAACAAGGGTGGAACGGCAACTGAACCCTTTCCCACATGCTTCACACTCATAGGGTTTTTCCCCAGTGTGGATCCTCTGGTGTTTGGCAAGGGGTGCGCTCTGGCTGAAGGCCTTGCCACATTGATTGCACTCATAGGGCTTTTCTCCAGTGTGGATTCTCTGGTGTTCAGTAAGGTATATGCTCCGGCTGAAAGTTTTTCCACATGCACTGCATTCATAGGGTTTCTCTCCAGGACTCACATTGTACCGACCATAGGCTGAGTGGCGACTTAGCGATTTTCTATTTTCCCTTGGGTTTTCTCTAATGTGAACTCTCTGGTGTTGAACCAAGTGTGAGTTTTGATGGAAAACTTTCCCACATACCCTACATGGATAGACTTTCTCTTCAGCATGAGTTTTCTCATGTGCAGTATGGCTTGTGTGGTCCCCTAAAGGTTTCCCAAATTCATTATTCCATGGATAAGGTTTGTGTTCAGAGATCATCCTGTTCTGACAGCCAATAAGGCCTGAGCAGTAAGTGAAGGCTTTCCTTATTTTGTTCTGGGGGAAGCTTCTTCCACAGGCATCCCACTCAGGAAGGCTTTCTCTTGCAGGGAATGTGGTGCTCACATCATATCTATCCTTTGTGGGCATGTTTTCAGAGAGGATTACTTCCATCATCTGTCTGTCCTGGCTCCCTGGCTTGCTCTCAAACCTGCCTATGGAGGTCCAGGCTCCTCTCAGCACCCTGTCCCTTGCTGGCTGGAAGGACGCTTCTTGGACTGTGTCCTGCTTTGGGCTTAAAGCCTCTGGCTTAGTCTTCCCATCTGAAAGAAATTTATGAAACCCTCAAATGACCCATTTGTGGTCAGAGAAGAAAAACTCCCAAGTAGATAAAATCATCATCAGTGCCACCAGCAGTGGCATGGCTTAGGGGGCCTCCTATCAGCCACAGACTATGGAAAGAGAAGGGCAGGGAAGGAGAAAAGGAAGAACAGACAGGGCAGGGGAATTACATGGCACAGGCTGGGATCAGGGCAGCAGGGGAGGGGCCAGGGGGTAGGGAGGGCAGGGGTGGGAGAGAGGGAGGGGAGATGGAGGAGGGGCAAGGAGTGGGCAAAAGGGGTAGCCCCAAGCTCCTTCAGAACTCCCCTTGGGGCCACTTCCTCCAGGATGCCTCCCTGACTCTCCTGAATGAAGGTGTCTCTCCCATCACACCTCTGACACACTACCTGGTGTAGTGTTTATTTTGGAGAGTATTTTAGTCTGAGCTCACACAGGCAAGGCCCCAGGGCCAGCAAGCACAGGGCCATGTTTGCCAAACCACAGAATTTCTTAGCAGGGGAGCTCCTCCTGAAGAAAGCCCAGCTTTGGGAGGGTGCACCTGGCAGTGGGCCCTGGGGGAGTAGGAGGGGAGTATAGCTCTAAAAGGTTACAGCAAACACCAGGCCTGCAGTTAGGAAGGCCTGCATGGAGTGACACCCACAGGAGTGGAGAGAAATGGACTATTTCCAGGAGATCCCACTGAGGACAAACTGACAGATGTTGGGAGACAGGACATGGGGTGAAGGAGAAGAGTGGCTCTGGTGTCTCTGGCTTGGGAAGCCCACAATACTCCTGGCAGACGGGGGCAGCTTGGAGGGGACTTGGTGAACAATGAGCTGCAGGGGAAGAGAAGACATCTGAGTAGAGCTGGCCAGGGTGGGCAGGATAGGGGAAAGGATGGAGGCTAGAGGTCGAAGGTCAAGTCTGGAGCTTACCAGCCTAAAAGGAGGGCATGAGTTCTGAGGTAAGTGGCCACAGAGAAGAGCAGGAGGTGGGGGGTAGGGAGGAGGAGGAGACAAGGGGTAGGGAAAGAGGAGGAGGGACCCTCAGGAAGGAGAGAGGACAGCTGGAGGCCTAGGGGAGCTTCAGCACAGAGAGCCTGAGGAGGGACCACAAGATACTTCCCTGGTCTGGCCCAAGGTTCCCAAGGGGCAATGGGACAGAGCCAGAGTCTGGCCCAGCTGTACCAGACTGACAGGGGGCCCCTGCTGGGCTCCTATGGAAAGGAGACCCACAGTCGGCAGGCAGGAGGGCAACAGAGCCCACAGGGAACCACCCTAGTGAGGTGGATACTCCCCCACCCCCCGGGGTTACTTAGGAGGAAACCAAGGTTTGGAGGCAGTGTACGTGGCTGCAGGTACCCCAGCTGCCTCCCAAAGCTCTGGGGTGATGGATCCTGAGCCTGAGCTGGAGGGGATGGGCCTCAGATATCCCTGGCCCACCTTCTCCTCCCAGGGACCCTGCTCGGGGGACCTTCACTCACCAGCTCCCTCCACGACCCACAGCATGTCCACTTGTTCCAAATGGCAGATGGCGTCATGGGCAGGAACTGGAATCCCTGCTTGGGGAGAGAGAAACAGGCCATGGCTGCTTGTGCCAGGAGGTTGACTCCTCACTGCGTTCAAGCCCAGCCCTGGACAGTGGGCAGCCTCCTCAGGGTAGAGGGGAGCAGCCACTGCCTCCCCCAGAGGCCCCCCACAATCAGGAAGCCCTTCCTCCTGGGCCCTGCACGGTCCCTGGTCTAACCTTGGCCCTAGTGGGAAGGCCCCAGTGGGAAGGCCCCTGGCCCTGATGGGAATGCCCCCCACCCAGGTGGGAAGGCCCCTGGCCCTGGTGGGTGTGTTGGCAAACAAAATGGGCTCTCAGCACTCAGTTCAACCAAGTGCTCTTGAAGAGTTTGGCCTTTGTTTCCTTGATTAGATTGAGAGTCCTTGGTGACCTCCTTGCCTCAGGGGAGGGCCTAGTTTACACATGAGTTTTGGAAATGATTTTTATCATAAATTATATTTTCAAGCACAACAGGCCATCTCTAAATTAAATTGCTCTCTAAGCTATAATTATGTATGAAACCATCGTGAATGGGTTTCCTTGGCAGTCTAGCAGCATTACTAATCCTTAAAACTTCTGACTGTGATGCCAACCTTGGGAATTTGTTTGGCTGAAGCTTCCCTCCCCTTAGAATCTGAAAGTTCATCGTTCCACACTTTCCTCATGGGGAAAAACAATGTCGAAGATCTCATTGTAGTGCTCCACAAAGTGTGTCTCCAGCCCTTCAGTGAAGAAGCTTGCGAGATCATAATAGTCTTTCTTGTTCTCTGCAGGGAGGATGACACAGGTGACTCCTGCTCTTTTGGCTGCAATGGTTTTCTCCTTAATGCCTCCCACAGGAAGGATCTTGCCAGTGAGTGACACCTCCCCTGTCATGGTCACATTCTGCCGTATGGCCTGGTTCGTGGTCTAGGAGAGCAGTGCAGTGACAATAGTGCAGCCTGCACTGGGGCCATCCTTGGGGGTCGCACCCTCAGGCACATGCAGATGGATGTATGAGGCCAACAGGAAATCATTGGATGGGTCCTTACGCATTAAGAATGTCCAGGCAAGGGGGGCGGAGCCAAGATGGCGACTGGAAAGCAGTAACTGGCGTGAGCTCCCCTCCAAGTCCCTCCAAAAACCTATGAAAAAATGGCTCTGAACCAATTCTAGAACTACAGAACCCACAAAGGGGCAGAGGGA